>CM021108.1:225586743-226116407 GCA_007115665.2 Sequoiadendron giganteum | reverse complement strand
TCCTACCAAATTGAGCTCAAATTCACTATGTAGAATCTTGTCTCTGGTCTCTACCTAAATCTAGCCTTAGTTTCTAAATATCAATACTATAAATGTCTATTTTTTGAAAGAATTTTCTATCTTGATACATAGGGAATAACACAATGTTCTCATTACAAAAACCTTGTGTTGTCATAATTCATGTTCTATTGGAAAATCTTGTTAAGAATTTTAAATAATTTTTGTTACAAGAATGTAAAAATGAGTTTATTTCTCCACTTTTTTATTTTTTATTGATCCATCTATCACTATCTCTCCCATGTGTGAGGTTTTCTTGTTGAAATATAATAAACTCATTCACAATCATGACAATCATGTTTTTTCTTCTCCTAATTCCTCGTCTACTTGTGAAGAAGGTATCTTGGTGTTAGAAGATCCAATTATTGAGTAAGAGGGTAAAATTATTGATATATCTCTTTCAAAAAATAGTAATATGGATTGCATAGATGAAGATGCTAAGTTTGTCAGGGAAAATCAGGTCATCTCAGAAAGAAATATCTAAGAACAACTATGAAAAAATTATCCAGAAACAAGATAGAACATAAGCTAGAACAATAACCAGAAACATGGCTGCTTCCATCCAACTGATCAACCCACGTGATTGAAAATAGCACCCACAGCTCATGCTATTCCATCCAATCTCACATAACTTCAAGGTATCCATATTAGTAAACTCATGCCAATATCACAAGCAACCCATCAATCGAAGATACAAGGATGATGTACAAACAAGTCGAAGAAGACCAAACACATCTAGGTACTCTCACTACGTGGGTAATGTCAAATCTGAAAGATCAAAGGAATAGAAATTCTACCAATTATAGCACATAGAAAGTGTAACCATGTAGTACCAAGGGAAAATCCACAAAGATATGAAAAACCTGTAGAACATCCTCCTACATACACCTCTAAAAGCTAGTTGTGTCAAGTATGATCTCCTTCACACCCCAAAGGAAAATCCATAACAACACCTAACCCTTCAATCACCAGGATCAAACTTAACATATGTAACATTTAATCAATCATGGATGTAAGTATCTCAAAGAAGATCAAACTACGTCATTTCCCATCTCAGGAAATTATCCCATAAAGCATCTTCTAGCAGTTCTCATCAAGAAACAATATAACACTAAAGCTCAAGGAGATAAACCATGTTGTCCATCTTCCACTATGAATCCACCAAATCCATTAAACAAAAATTCAAGATCCATAAAAAGAAAGAAAACATCAAACACATCTAAAAGATACAATGGGTAAATACCTCTCAAATAGACTTCACTGTCGAGAAGACCAAGAGTGGGAAAAGGGAATGCTCCTCCAAGATGTACAAGCCACCATGACTCATCCAAGAGCAATCTCCTCTTTGGTCTCTGTTGAACTCACATTCAACCAAGATGTAGACTACTCAGACTTTCTATTGAAATCAACACCCTTCTCATCTCAAGAGAATTACAGCCTCACCTTATTCTCCATGTATCCATGAACACCAACAACCAATCATCTCATGCTAAACTCCAATCTATATTACTACACTAAACATGAAGTTCTCAAGCATATGTCCAATGTACCCAAAACACAGAGAAACTTCAGACCATTATCAAAGCTTCAAACATTTGAAATAGGAACTTATAATGAAACCATGATCTACTCACCCCCCTTAGGAGATACCATGCTCCAAGTGACTTCACCATGGTCTCAAGAGCAATGCCTCATGCCAAAAGTATAATGCACAAGAAAGAGTATAACATGACATCAAGCAAATAAACTCCAAACCAACTGATGGAGCCTCAAATTTCATTCTTTGAGTTCCATTAATTTTCTGCCACATGACTGATCTGTCATGCTATTCTGGAGAAGCCTAGGGTTGGGGTTTTATTTTTGCATTCATGAAATCCTAATGTCCTATCTTAAACCCTAGGTTGGATCTTTTTCATTGTTACCTTTTCGAGAGAGGTTTTAAAATGACTTATGTCCCATTGACTCAACTAGACCGGGCTCCTTTAATAAATTATGTTAAATATTTCACCTCGACTTTATTATTTCCTAAGTCTAGGTCGGCCCATGCCCCATGCTTTAAGAACAACCTTATGCCATCGTTTTGTGTCGCCCAAGGAAATGTCCCCTTTCCCCCTTTCAATAATTATCTTATTTTACAGGGAATGTATTTTAATAACAGTAGATCATCCTACGGTTGATCCTGACTGTTCGCCGCAATCTCACGATGACATCGCCATTGGGTTTCAACTGATTGTGATATCATGGGTGGGCACCATGTGTCTCAGCTACTGATGCCCAAAAGGGATTAATAAAGTGTTTAATATTTGTATCAGGTTTTAATACGTTAAAAGGTGGGTTACTAAAAGAGTTGTGAGATGCATGTGCTCGAGATCGACGGTGGTGTTTTAATCTTGATGAAAAGTTGCTCGACGGTAAGGTTTGGTGTTGCTGACTTCCATGAGTGAACACGATTGTCGATGGTGGGAATCAACGGTTGCCCGCAATCGCATGATCCAAAGATGTAGGGTATTTGGTGATTGTGATATCACAGGCGGGTGCCATGTGTATCCATTTAGAGATGCATATTGTGGTGGGCCCTTGACACTGACATGGAGATTACATCATTCTTTTTGAAGGTGGTTGTTTGATGATCTACCAAAAACAAAAGATCGACGGCTGAAGTTTAAATTCGCATTGAATGTGATTGGAGCCATTGGCACGACATGCAAATGGGATTTAATAGCGGATGAGATGTCTGCTGGCTAAATTAAATCGACATAAAGTATTTGATTTCATTCTATCTTCACCACAAAAGCATTCAAGTGTTTTTGAAGCGGTTCAGAGTCAAAGATAAAGTTTTTCGAGCAATCATAGCAAAGGTTTGGTTCTCTGCAAGGCTCGAAATCCTGTGAGTTACTATATGTATCACTGGTTTCATTTGACTATGTTCTTGTGAAAGGTTGTAGTGTGCTAGTCAAGGGGTTGTTAATTATTGTTATAAGGTTACTGGTTCATTTGAATTGTTCGAAATTGCATGTGTGTTGTAATTTCATTTTTTGGATAGCCCTAGTTGTTTGAGATGGCACCACCGAAGCAACACTCTGGCCATGTTGATTACTTGCAGAGGAATTTATATGATGACTTTTTGGATCAACTCCTATTATTGACAAATGACAAAAGGAGGGGTTTGGTTTTAATGAATCAAAAAACCTAGGCGAGGAACTAGTATGAAAAGACTATAATATTGAAGATGCTAGGGTTCCAATGACAGGTCTGGAAATGTTTAGACTCTGGTATGGACAAAGAAACCTACCCCACCCCTTTTTTAATGGATGGAGATATGACATGGGTAAAATAGTAGTGCCAAATGTGTTTCCTAACATGGACCTACTCAGAGAAGTGGTAGCACGTTATGACCCGGTTAGAAGGGTAATTAGGGATAATGATGGTGGGATTCTACTAAGCATAAGTGTAGTTGAAATTCAACAGGTTTTTGATTTGAGTGATTCTAGCTTATTCTTGGTCCAAATTTATTTGGAGGATATTAAGCAGGAATATGTGAGGTCAAAACCTCTTTTCAGGTTGAAGTTACTTCCTCCCCACCTGGCCAAGGCGAGCAGTTCAACGATTCATATCAACCCAAATGACCAGGAGCCTTTCAGGATGAGCTGTTTTGCCAACCACTTTTTGGAAACCTTTTATTCATTGTGCCAGATTTTTGGATTCAGCCCAAATACAGTGATTCCCATTGCATATATGTTCATGGGGGCTCACATTCAACATCCCAACTTCTCCATGGTGTATGACTATGCATCTTTTCTTGTAGAAAAGATGCATGATGGTTTCACTGAAGTTACTTGTGGGGGATGTTAGCACTTGCTTATTTTGGTACTCCATATTGATGCATATGTTCTTGTACAGGAATGCTGACTTCTTCTCAGAGAAGATGGAGTTGAGGCATGAGGTAAATGGGTAGAGGTTACCAGTATAGGTGTGGAGTGTAGACTTGTCATACAATAGGGGAGGTGCGAGCTTTGTGTAGTTTGATAATTGATTTGCCTCTAGACTCAGGGCTTGGTTGGTGGTAAATGTGCCAAAGAGTTCCTTAAGATTTGCATGACTTCCTCCGACTGAAGGTGAGGAAGCCTGATTTGAAAGTCTACCACAATTGGGGTGACATCATATTGTACCCCGTGAGCACTATCCTAAGGGTGTTTGGTTTCCAGGGAGCCCCTCACATTCTCCCATATAATGTGCCATCAAGGATGGGATTTTCTAAGGTCATGTGGTAGCTAGGTTGTATTCATGAAGACAATCGGACATGGAGAGGAAAAGGGACTTTGTTCCCTGATTATACTATTGTTTCATATTTTTTCTTTTCCAAGGGAGGATGGGTCAACTTTGGAAGTTTTTTTTATAACTATCAATTGAAGAGTGGATCTGGGAGGCAGCATGACCTTGAGGGATTATTTGCCTTGTTCAGGCAACAAATTAAAGGTGGAAAATTTGTACATGAATTCAACTTTCCTAAGGACCTAGTCAGGAATGAATTTTATTTGAATAGGCAAGAGTTGAATAAAGAGAAATGGATTTCCTATGAGAAGTTGCTGGCCATGGTGCATAAAATGGATCCAAAATATGGTCCATTAATGGAGTTTACTCCATTCCACAGGTGAATTGGTTTCTTGTTGGATAATTTTAAGGAAATTAGAGGCACCTTGTTGACCAAGAAGGTCAATTTGGAGATGGATTTTGGAATTCAGAGACCAGAAGTGAGGTCTGAGGAAACAAGGCCAACTTATCAACCCCTAGTTGAAAAACCTCTATATAAGAGAAAGAGGAATGATAGCAGTGAAGAGGATGAGGGGGATAAGAGGGGAAAACAAATAATGCAAGCATCATCACAGCCAGGTCCAAGGATCAAAGTTCCTAGAGGGATAAGGATTGTGGATCTAGATTCACCACCAAGAAGTGATCCTATAGGGCTACCATCAAAGCCAAGCCCTAAGAGACAAAAATTTGAGAAAGCAAAAGAGGCTCTGATGGATGAGATAATTGTGACTGATCAAGGGGCACTGTGTACAAGATGCCAGGATGGAGGCCTACAAGGTATTTTTAGATGATGATGCCTTTGTAAAGATTCATGTTTTCTTGCAATTAATTTGGAGAATGAAACTAGAGGAATACCAAGATAAATGCAAGATAAGGAGAGAATCAAGACCTGATAGGTTTGAGCAGGAGAATGATGATGAGGTCAGAGCCGAACTAATGGAGGAATTAAAGAACATCACTCATGAGGAAGGAAGGAGACTTGTGACTCAAACTAGTGTCCTAATTTTTCCCGAGTGGGACATAGCTGATGTTGTATCATTCAATGTTATCCTACTATCGAAGCAGCCTATGCAAAACAGTGAAGAAGAGGTTAAGGTAGCTTTGCAAGATTTTTCCTTCAATGAGGAGTATGAAGCTCTGGCCATATGGGCATTGGAACCCCAAGGAATAAAACCAAATGTAACTTATATTAGTATGAACCTAAAGGGAGCACTTATTATCAAAAGAGCTTCTGAAACCTCAACAACAAAAGCTACAGGCCTAATAGTTAATGTGGCCAAATTGGCCCAAAAGACAATTCAGAGAGAAGAGGTTGAAAAGAAGAGTCTAATGGAGAAGTACAACATAATAATTGGGGAATATAGTAGGATGTAGCAAAGGAATGTTGAGATGCAATCTAAAGCAGATAGATTGAGATATGGGTAGGTAGGACAATCCTCCAGTGCTCTTGGTATTAGAGTATTACCTCCTACTTCAGGATTAGTCCACCCTACTACTCCAATTGTTTCTATTCCATGATCCCCCATCCAGACACCTACTCTCAGTCCTACACCAGGGCTAGTTGAAGAAGAAGTTGAGTATTCTGTGCATCCCACCAAGAAGCAAATGTTAAATAAGATCACAGAATTATAGGCTGCCTTAAAGGCAAGTGAGGATGGTGCAACTGCCAAATAAAATGAGGTGGTGGACACAGTTTTGAGGCATTTAAATGAGAAGGTGGATGGTAGATTACCACCTGTACATTATTTGAATTCTTTATTTTTGGATGGAATAAAAAACATAAATAGGGATCGGGAAATAGTTTTTCCTTTGGTTGAGAAGTGGATCCCTAGGGCTAGCAATTTGGATATTATGTATAAGGCTTTTAGGTTTGATGCAGACAATAGGCCCTAGTCATTGTAGCCTAGTCAAATCTTTGTGAAATCATTGAAGGGATTCCAGGCCCTACCTGATGATTTGAGTAGAAGAATTAGGGAGTTGGTAAAGAGATTTGATGACTGGAGGGATACATTTGTGCCAGACATCACTGATTCACAAGGAAATGTTAAAATATTGCAGTAGTGGCAGGAAAGGGTAGAAGAAGTTATTAATGCACAAATCAAATTGATTTGTAATGATTTTGATTATGACTTGTTGGTAAGTAGCATGGACAAAATAATTAATACCAACACATTCTTAGAGTCTTTTGAAATAGAGGCCAATCAATTTGCAGTGAAGTATACACCTTATAATACTAAGGTGAATGAGGTGGTTAATTTTGACTGGCCAATGGATGAAGAGTATCAGAAATGGGTGGACAAGTACTTAACCGAAGAGGAGTAAAATGGTGTCTACTATTGGCAACTAACATCTCAATGGTTATAGTTATAATTGATTATGGTTTTGTCTCCATGGTGGCTTTTTGGTGCAGGTTTTGAGGTTTGGCAAACACAGCGGCTATTCCCTAATGAGTGGAATTAACAAGAAGATGGTCCAAGACTTGGTGATTGTAATCATATTTTTGAAATGTCACAAGGCATTCCAATTGACCAGTGACATGTGTATTTTTTTGACCGATGCTTGTTTTCTCCTTCATTCTCTATAAGAAGGATTTCAAGGCCAGAAATAGGGGTTGGCAAGTTAGATATTTTGAGGTTGAGTCTAGGCATAGTTGCAGAGCAGGTTGTAAAGCCTGATTGTTTTAGTGTAAATGCAATTTAGGTTTTATGTCATTATGTAGTCGGATTTTGGGTTTATGAATGTTTGATGTTTCATAATAGTACTATCATTTGAGTTATAATGATTCATTTCAAGCTCATGTCTCTCCTTTGTATAAGCATATCATAATTTTGAATAATATAATCAAGGGTTATTGCATTCATCTCACTGTTGTGGTGTGTTTGACTTCCATTTTGGCTTTAATTCAAAGAATTAATTAAAATGTTTAATTGGAGTTAAAAATGGATATGTTTATAAAGGGATTTGGTAAGAAGTATTGGGTTAGGATATAAATTAATGATGTTGTAAGGAGATTGTTGTCAGAGATCTTATATGCTATGTGTTTGAACCTGTCATTGAATTTTAAATGTTGCTGAATTTGACTCCCGAATGGTATATGGTACTGGTCTAAATCGTATGTGTTTGAGAGGTTATGTGTCTGTTTGTCTCTTCTTAGAGCTTGCTGCAAAATTGCAAATTAAATGACTATCTTAAGTTGTGAAATATTGTTGTAATCATCTCATGCTCCAAGTAGTTGGTATTATTGATGAAAAGACAATTCAATTCAGTATTACCCTATTATGTTGAGCTATTAAATGGGATTATTTGTTAATTTTTAATGATTGTTTATAAGTTCGATGCAAAGATTATAAACACATTATAGGGACCACCCTCCTGGGTTTTGCAGAGCTCAAAGTGTAGGAGGTTTATTGTTAAAATCCTCATCAGTTGGTCTAGGTCCTTTGAGCTACCCTCGATTAGAATTGGCAATTATATAGGTAGAATAGAAGATAAACCTGGTTAGAGTAAAAACAACCAACAAAATGGTGACTCTACTGGGGACTTAGTTTGAATATTTCTTGTCAGTGGGTCGGTTATCCATTTTGCATAGAGTTATCATAGTATTTTTGTGATTTGAAGGTTGAGCTTGTGGCTTTGGTTTTCTTTTATCTAATTCGTCTATTGTCCAAAAGTTGTGAATATCTCATGAAGAGAATTCGTACATTGTCAGTATGAGAAAATTTCTAAAGGTCTTTTAATTTCCACCAAGTGTTCTTGAACAGTTAGTTTTCCCAAGATAATTGGGTGGTGACTCTGAAGTCTCTGCACTAGTGTGCATTTTATTTGAAGATTTAATATGAATTAAAATATTTTTGGACAAGCAAGGAGATATGAAGAACACCAGGTCATTCGTGAAGAATCACCCGAAACAAAAATTGGAAGGTGAACTTCCTAAGATGAAGAAGAAGGACTGGATAAAGAAGAAACCAAAAACTAGCAATGTTGCTCCTGCATCATAGAATCATGTGCACCAAGGTACAAGTAAATCTCTACATCCTATCCTTGAGAATTTTGACCATGTATCTAGACATTCTGAGTTAGATAGCTGTGGATTTTTTGATGCATGATTTAATACACCTGTTCAAGAGGATGTAGCCTGTCATAATCAAGGGCCTGTTAGCATCCAATATACTGAGAGAAGAAGTAGGAGTAGAAGTCAAAGCCATCATAGAGAATGCACTAGCGATGTGCCTCCTCCTCCTGTTGAAGATGATGGAACCCCTTTATTATTTAGGCAAGAAGAACCAAACCTGATAGACCTAAGTGAGACATCAAGTTCTGACATGACTTTACCTGACCTTGATAATGTTTTTGGGGATATTAGTTATTTAAGATGAGAGATCCAGAAGAAAGTTGAGCTTAGGATAAAAAAAGGGAAAGGAAAAGGAAACATAACTAATGCATGTTGTCATTGAGAGGGATAGATTAATTAGACAACTGGAAACTATGAAACTCCTGAACCAAAGTAGACTGGACCTAGAAGAGGAGGGTCCTATTGTACAACAATTTTTTGATAAGGAGGTGAATTCAGTGTCTAAAGTGAGTCCTATAGGCCAAGTTGAGGTCAAACCCAAGCCTACAAACCCAAAACCCTTGAACCTTGTTAAGCCACAATCAAGTAATCCAGATCCTAAACCTGTTTTAGACAAGGGAAAACAGAAGACTGAAGGGATCAAGATAAATGAGAGGGTGGTTTCTCACCATCCTAAGAAAGATCCCCTTTCACATGTGTCATCACAAATAGAGACTTCCTTGGAAAAGGTTAGGAGGGAAGGGGGAGCTCTAGCAAAAGAACTAGAGAGGACTGAAATTGAGGTTGCAAATGTAGAAAAGAGAAGGAAAAAATGTTTCCTAAGAATGTCAAGTGTGGATGAGGTTGCACAAGCTACAACTTCATCAGGTCACCAGGATGTTTTGAAAAATGATCCTAAACCTAGTCTAGAGAATACCACAAATAACTCCGCCCAAAAATTTAGGCAACCAAGTTTGTAAATTTACATCAAGATGGTCCTAAAACTTAGAATACAAGGTCTAATGATGACTATCAGAAAATTGATGGACTATTTCAAAGGAGACCTATACAATTGGAAAGATATAGGCAACTATTCTTTGATGGTATTTCGGGTTACCCAAATCCCATCCCAGATGAGTTAAGAGAAAAGATGACTAAATTCACTAGGAATAATGCTTTTTCAGTTGAGGAACATTTAAAAGCCTTCATGGATATGTTGAATGATTATGAGGTAGAACATGAGGATGTAGTAATGAATTTGTTTTTCCAATCTTTAATAGAAGATGCAAGGGATTGGTATAGGGGTCTACCAAATACTAGTATTAGTTCATGGGAAGAGTTTGAAAAGTGCTTCAAAGAACAATATGGTGATAAGACTAATTCTAGTTTCATGTTAAATGAATTCAACACCATCAAGAAATCAATAAATGAGCCTATGACAGAGTTTAACCTCAGGTTTCAAAAGGCAATGTATAAATTGTTTTAGTTGATGAGACTTGATGAAAATATTTGTTTAACTACTTATTTCAATGCTTTTGATGCTAAAATGGCATATCTCCTCAGAGATAAGGACCCTCAAACCATGAGGGATGCTTTTAGAGCAGCTATTAATATTGAAAGCAATAGGAAAGCTTCTGGAAAATATGGTAGGAGGGAAGAGCCTACTCTCTTGAAGAATCCTAGGGATAAAACTGAGAAAGTCTCTACTATAGGCCCTAAGGATGATGAGAAATGGGATAAGGTCCTTAGCACTTTGAAGGATATAATATATATTGTTGCTAAGAAAGATAAGGGTCTTGGGAATGATAAGAAGCAGTATAATAAAAATGACAGACCTCTTAGACTGCAAAATTATCCCTACAATACAAATTGGAAGGATGGAAAACCAATACTACCAGCTCAAAAGCCTAAAAATGATCAAAAGACCCCACATCCTTTACAAAAGCATTCTATAAATCTAGTACAAGATAGACCATGGTGTGAGGTGTGTGTGCATCTACATGATTAGAATTATTTTGCCATTGCCTAGCTACTTGAAGCTGAAAAAACAAAAGAAGAAGATACTCATCAGTAGAATCCTAATTTTGAACAGAATGATGTTGATTGTTGTATGGTCCGGTCATATATTGATGAAGCTAAGTGTTATTCTAATGAAGAATTTCAAGAAGTTGATGTAAATAATCAACGACAGAGAAGTGAAATCTACCATCAACAAGTTTTTTCTAACGAGGAAGGTGAGTTTGACAATCATGCCTACAATATGGAGCAGGTTGAAGATCCAGTGTCTCTAAGGAGACCATCAGAAGATGAGATTGCCTGGTTGACTGAAGACCCTACTCAGATTAGAAGTAAATCATAGCTAAGAAATAGAACTATGAGTGGTGAGCAAGGCAAGCCTACTGGCCTTTTCATTAAGGAACCAAAAGATAAAAATAAAGGTGTTAAAGAAGATAGCAAAAATGATGTCAAAATCAAGGAGGTCAAGAATGACAAGATATGGGTGAAAAGTACTGAGGTCCAAAAGCCTGGTGAAGATGTTACTCCTTTGTTGGTATAGACCAAAGTGATTACCAAAGTTGTTGAGTCTACTTCAGAAGCAAAGCAAAAGAAACTTGAAGGAAAGCAACAATTGGAAAATAAAGAAGCTAGTGAAGGTATGATTCCTAACCTGCCTAAGTAAACACCCTTAGAAATTTTTCAAGTATTGTCCCAAGTTAAAGTTATTGTACCTTGGCTCGAGATGATGAGAATAGATGAGCATAAATAAAAAAAAATAGCCTTGATTTCTAGAATTCCTAGTAATAAAATTGAACAAGGAAATTGTAAAGAAGCCAAGGAAAAGGAAGAAATAAAAGAGAAAGAAGTGGAGGGAATTGTAACACAAATTCCCCCTATGTATCTAGGGAATTCTATCAATATGTGCCTTGAGAACATAACTCCCTTTTTCCTGAGTGTTGATATAAATGGGAAGACTTTGAGAAATTGTATGATAGACTCGGGGGCCTCCAATAATGTTATGCCAGTCAAGATTATGGAAGCAATGGGCTTAACAGTAGGTACTACTCAAGGTAAATGCTATGCATTAGATTCAAGAGAAGTGCCAGTTATTGGGACTATTAGAGCATTGCCTTATAAACTAACCCAATACCCTGATAAAGTTTTGGACATGACTATTCTAGTTGCAGACAACCCTCCTCATTTTGAGATGCTCTTATCTAGGAAATGGAGCGCATCAATGGGAGGTAACATGCAATGTGATTTGTCATTCACTAATTTTTACATTGATGGCAAAGACGTCAAGATTGAAAGAGAGTCTAAAGTGCCTCATATGATTGAGCATGATCCGACTGAGAATTTGACATGTTTTACTGACTGTGGCATAAATGAGTTCAGGGCTGAGGAACCCCCTAGTGATTGTGATAAACCTGTTGCACCAATTGATACAGAAGTTGAACATGTGTCAAAATCTAATGATTTGTGGACTATGTATTTTGATGGTGCAAGTTCAAAGGAAGGATTTGGTGCAGGTGTGTTGCTAAGGTCTCTGAGTGGAAAGACATTCAAGTTTTCTTTCACTCTGTTAGTTGAGTGCACCAACAATGTGGCCGAGTATGAAGCCTTGTTATTGAGGCTTAGATTGGCTTAAAAGCATGGGATCAAGAAGCTCAAGGTAATTGGAGATTCTGAGCTCATGATTTCCCAAGTCAGGTCCATATATGTGTCAAAGAATAAAAGGTTGAAATAGTATAGAAATTTTGTTTGGGATGAATTAAATAACTCTGATGCTTTTGGTATAAATTGGATGGAGAGAGGCCACAATAAGGTGGCAGACTTGCTAGCAAATATTTCATTGAGACCAGATGATGTGACTTATGCTGGGATATCAAAGGTTGAAGTGCAAACCAGACCATCTGTTCCTGATAATATCAAGAACTGGCAAGTTTTTAACAATGATGATGACATATTGAGATTCTTAAGTTGTGTGGATGAGTATGAAAGTAAAGAGATTGATTTTGGAGCTTTTGTTGAAAAAATTGACGGTAAGGATACTGTGTTTGGGAATGAAGTTATTCAGTTAAAAACTAACACAATTCCTAAAGGTTTAGTTGTTCTTGAAAGATTGTTTGACAACCAGTATAGGATGAAGACTAATTGTGCTGCTTCCCATCCTAATGACTTGGGGGAAATAAACCTTGGAGTAGATGCATCACCAAAAAAGGTGTATATTGAAAAGAAATTATCACCAAAGGTGAGAAGGATTCTGATTGATGTGTTAAGAAAATTTAGACATGTGTTTGCTTGGTCTTATGATGATCTTAAGGCTTATAGGCAGGATTTGTTTCAATGTGAAATTCTTTTAAGTAGTGATGCTAAGCCTTTTAGGCAAAAGCAAAGACCTATCAATCCTACCTTGGCCCCAAAAATGCAAGAAGAACTAATGAAGTTAAGAGATGTAGGGATTATCAAACCAATAAGACATTCATCTTGGGTCTCAAATTTGGTGCCCATGAGAAAGAAAAATGGAGACATCTGGTTATGTGTGGATTTCAAAATTTTGAATGTGTCTTCATTAAAAGATAATTACCCATTACCAAATATGGAAGCCATGTTGCAGAGGGTGACAGGATATGAGTTAATGTTTATGATGGATGGGTTTTCTGGCTATAACCAAGTCATGGTTAAGGATTCTAAACAATTTAAGACAACTTTCACTACACCTTGGGGAACTTATGTATATGTGAGAATGCCTTTTGGTTTAACAAATGCAGGGGCTACTTTCCAAAGAGCCATGGATGTGGCATTCTCATATTTTATTAACTTGTTTTTGGTGATTTATCAGGATGATCTGACATCATATTCCAAGAAAGAAGATGACCATTGTGAACATTTAGAGAAAGTGTTATGTAGGGCCTTGGAATATGGTATTTCCTTAAATCCAAAGAAATGTGCTTTTGGAGTAAAGGAAGGGAAGTTGTTGGGACATATTGTTTCTAAGGATGGGGTCAAGATTGACCCAGAGAGGGTAATTGCAATAGATAGGGTCCCACAACCCCTAAATGTCAAAGGAATACAATATTTCTTTGGACAGATCAATTTCTTAAGAAGGTTCATTACAAATTTTGCTGGGATAGTTCACCCTATTTCTAAGATGCTTAAGAAAGGGGCAAAGGTTTAATGGGAAGAAGAGTCAGTACAAGCTTTCTAGGCCATTAAGCAAGCTATAAAGGAAGCTCCTGTGTTAAGAACCCCTGATTTTTCCAAACCCTTACAAATTTTCTCATTTGCTTCATTCCACACAATTGCAGTTGTGTTATTACAAAAGAATTCTGAGGGTTTCGAACAACCTATAGCATTTTTCAGCAAATCCTTGCAGGCTGTAGAACTTAAATATGACATAAATGAAAAATAGGCATATGCACTAGTAAAAGTGGTAAAAGCTTTCAGGACATAGTTGATGGGAGCTACCATAATTGCCTATGTACCCATTGCTATTGTGAAGGAAATTTTTACACAACAGGAAGTGTCAGGAAGAAGATGTAGATGGATCAACAAGATCCAAGAATTCAACATTGAAATCTAGATTACCAAGCTAGTGAGAGGACAAGGATTGGCCAAGCTTATGGCCCAAAGTAATCTGGAAGCAAATCAGATAAATTTGCTTGAAGAAGAGGACAGATCAGATATATGTGACATGGAAAATTCTGATTGGTACAAAGGTGTGATCTATTACCTAAAAAAGATGAAATGTATTGATGATTTAAATGAAAATGAAAAGAGGACATTGAAGTTACATGCTATCAAGTATGTTATCATAACAATAAAGCTTATGTGGAGAAATGGAGAAGGTGTTATGTTAAAATGTGTAGACCAAAATCAATTAAAGGAACTCTTGAATGACATGCATAGTGGCGTTTGTGGAGGGCATTATATGGCTAAAACTACTACACACAAAGTAATGAGGGATGGGTTTTGGTGGCCTACTATTATTAAGGATGCACACCAATTAGTGAAGACATGTGATGCTTATCAACACTTTGGTAAGTTGAAATTCTCTGGTAACTTACCTTTAAAACCAGTTGCAGTATAATCTCCATTCCAGCAATGGGGTATTGATTTTGTAGGAGAGATAGCATGTAAATAAAGTGGGGGCCATTCATGGATATTGGTGGCCTTTGATTACTTTACCAAGTGGGTGGAAGTGATTCCAACAAAGAAAGAAACAAGTAAAGTGGTAATTGACTTCTTAATGAATAATATAGTGACTAGATTCAGATGTCCAGAGAAGATTGTGTTAGACAATGAAATGTGTTTTAAGTCCAAAGAATATATGGAGTTCTGTGAGAAGCATGGAATCCAAGTCTCTTACTCATCACCTTACCACCCACAAGGAAATGGACAAGCAAAATCAAGCAATAAAATCTTGATGAAGATTATCAAGAGAATCCTAGATCAAAATAAGAAGGCATGGGATTCTAAATTGAAATTAGCAGTCTCGGTAGACAGGGTAACTATGAAGAAGGAAATAGGTTGTGCCCCATTTGATTTAGTCTATGGGATAAATGCAAGATTTCCCTAGAATAACTTGATGGAAATGTATAAATTTTTCAAGATGTATGATAATGAAATAGACGATGAAATGCAGTTGAGAGTGGAAGCTCTCATAGAATTAGATGAGACTAGGAGGGAAGCTCAGATGAAAAATTGCAAATTGCAGTTGCAAGTGAAGAATTTGTATGAAAAGAAGACAACTGCAAGGAGTTTCCAAAATGGAGATATGGTTTTGATGTGGAATGCCAGGTTGGAAGAAAAAGGAGAACATGGTAAATTTGATGCAATCTGGTTGGGTCCATTCCTAGTGAATAATAAGTGGGGGGAAGATTGATATTTCCTCCAAGAAATGACAAGTGATATTCTTGAATTGCTAGTTCATGGACAATTCTTGAAGTTATACTTCAGCTAAAGTATTGTTTTCCATGAATAGTATTTTAGGTTTGTATACATGTTAGTTGTAGGTTTCCTTGTGGTTGGATTGTCTTGTATGGATAATCCTCTTTTTTGGTTTTCTCTATAATTGGTCTTCTCTACCCGAGATTATGTTATTCTCACTTTGTTCCATTGGAATGAACATCCCCAACTAGAGCCGATGATGGAGCCTCAAATTTCATTCTTTGAGTTCCATTAATTTTCTGCCACATTACTGGTCTATCATGCTATTCTAGAGAAGCCTAGGGTTGGGGTTTTATTTTTTCCTTCATGAAATCCTAATGTCCTTTCTTAAACCCTAGGCTGGATATTTTTTGTCGTTACCTTTCTGAGGGAGGTTTTAAAATGACTTATGTCACCTTGACTCATCTAAGCTGGGCCCATTTAATAAATTTTGTTAAATATTTCACCTCAACTTTATTATTTCCTAAGTCTAGGTTGGCCCATGCCCCATGCTTTAAGAACAACCTTATGGCATCATTTGTCATCGGCCTAGGTGATGTCCCATTTCTCGCTTTTAATAATTATCTTATTTTACAGGGAATGTATTTTAATAATAGTCAATCCTCCTACCGTTGATCTAAACCATTCCCCGCGATCTCATGATGAAATCACCGCTAGGTTTCAACTAATTGCGATATCATGGGTGGGCACCATGTGTCTTAGCTGCTAATGCCAAAAAGGGATTGATAAAGTGTTTAATATTTGTATCGGGTTTTAATACGTTAGAAGGTGGGTTACTAAAAGAGTTGTGAGATGCATGTGCTTCAGATCGATGATGGTGTTTTAATCTTGATGAAAATTTGGTCAACGGTTATGTTTGGTGTTGCTGACTGGTGTGAGTGAACACGATCATCGATGGTGGGAATCAATGGTTTCCTGCCATTGCGTGATCCAAAGATGCAAGGTGTTTACTGATTGCGATATCACGGGCCGGCACCACGTGGATCCCTTTGGAGCTACGTATTGTGGTGGGCCCTTGACACTGACATGGAGATTACATTAGCCTTTCTGAAGGTGGCCATTTGATGATCTGATAAAAACAAAAGATCGACGGTTGAAGTTTAAATTTGCATTGAATGCGATTGGAGCGGTTGGCACGACATGCAAATGGGCTTTAATGGTGGATGAGACATCTATTGGATAAATTCAATCGAAATAAAGTAATTGATTTCATTCTATCTTCACCACAAAAGTATTCAAGTGTTTCCGAAGTGGTTCAAAGCCAGAGATAAAGTTTTCCAAGCAATCACAGTGAAGGTTTGGTTCTTTGCAAGGCGTGAAATCCTGTGAGTTACTTTTTGTATCATTGGTTTGATTTGACTGTGATTCTTGTGAAAGGTTGTACTATGCTGGTCAACGGGTTGTTGATTATTGTAATAAGGTTACTGGTTCATTTTGAATTGTTGGAAATTGCATAAGTGTGTTGTATTTTTGTTTTTTGGATAGCCCTAGTTGTTTGAGATGGCACCACCGAAGCAACACTCTGGCCATGTTGATTACTTGTAGAGGAATTTATATGATGAATTTTTGTATCAACTCCCATTATCGACAAATGACAGAAGGAGGGGTTTGGTTTTAATGAATGGAAAAATCCTAGACAAGGGACTAGTATGCAAAGACTGTAATATTGAAGATGCTAGGGTTCCAATGATAGGTCTAGAAATGTTTAGACTTTGGTATGGACAAAGAGACCTACCCCACCCCTTTTCTAATGGTTAGAGATACGACATTGGGAAACTAGTAGTGTCGAATTTGTTTTCTGACATGAACCTACTTAGAGCAGTGGCAGCACATTATGACCTGGTTACAAGGGTAATTAGGGATAATGATGGTGGGATTCTACTAAGCATAAGTGTAGTTGAAATTCAATAGGTTTTTGATTTGAGTGAGTCTAGCTTATTCTTGGTCCAAATTTATTTGGAGGAGATGAAGCAGGAATATGTGAGGTCAAAACCTCTTTTCAGGTTGAAGTTACTTCCTCCCCACCTAGCCAGGGCAGGCAATTCAATGATTCATATCAGCCCAAATGACCAAAAGCCTTTTAGGCTGAGCTATTTTGCCAACCACTTTATAGCAAAATTTTATTCATTGTGCCATATTTTGGGATTCATCCCAAATACAGTGATGCTCATTGCATATATGTTCATGGGGGCTCAAATTCAGCATCCCAACTTCTCCATGGTGTATGACTATGCATATTTTCTTGCAAAAAACATGCATGATGGTTTACTAAAGTTGCTTGTGGGGGATGTTAGCACTCCTTTCTTTTGGTACTCAATGTTTATGCATATGTTCCTATACAAGAATGCCGAATTTTTCTCAGAGAAGATAGAATTGAGGCATGAGGTAAATGGGGAGAGGTTACTAGTACAGATGTGGAGTGTAGACTTGTCTTACAATAGGGGAGGTGCTAGCTTTGTGCAGTTTGATAACTGCTTTGCCTCTAGACTTAGGGCTTGGTTGGTGGTAAATGTACCAAGAGTTCTTGAAGATTTGCAGGACTTCCTCCGACCAAAGGTGAGGAAGCCTAATTTGAAGGTCTGCCACATTTGGGGTGACATCATATTGTAACCCATGAACACTGTCCTAAGGGTGTTTGGTTTCCAGGGAGCCTCACATTCTCCCATATAATGTACC
This sequence comes from Sequoiadendron giganteum, assembly GCA_007115665.2. NCBI lineage: Eukaryota > Viridiplantae > Streptophyta > Pinopsida > Cupressales > Cupressaceae > Sequoiadendron > Sequoiadendron giganteum. The sequence goes on along the minus strand of CM021108.1, from coordinate 226,098,364 downwards.
ATCAAGGATGGGATTTTCTGAGGTCATGTGGTAGCTAATTTGTATTCATGAAGACAACCTGACAGGGAGAGGAAAAGGGACTTTGTTCCCTAATTATACTGTTGTTTTAGATTTTGTCTTTTCCAAGGGAGGATGGGTCAACTTTGGAAGTGTTTTTGATAACTATCAATTGAAGAGTCGATCTAGGAGGTAGCGTGACCTTGAGGGATTCTTTGCCATGTTCAGGCAACAAATTAAAGGTGGAAAATTTGTACATGAATTCAACTTTCTTGAGGACATAATCAGGAATGAATTTGATTTGGATAGGCAGGAGTTGAATAAAGAGAAATGTATTTCCTATGAGAAGTTCATGGCCATGGTGCATAAAATGGATCCAAAATATGATCCATTAATGGAGTTTACTCCATTCCACAGGAGAATTGCTTTCTTGTTGGATAATTTTAAGGAAATCAGAGGCACCTTGTTGACCAAGAAGGTCAATTTGGAGATGGATTTTGGAATTCAGAGACAAGACATGAGGATTGAAGAAACAAGGCCAACTTATCAGCCCCTAGTTCACAAACCTCTATATAAGAGAGAGAGGAATGATAGCAGTGAAGAGGATGAGGGGGATAAGAGGGGAAAAAATATAATACAAGCATCATCACAACCAAGTTCGAGGATCAGAGTACCTAGAGGGATAAGGATTGTGGATCTAGATTCACCACAAAGAAGTGATCCTATAGTGCTACCATTAGAGCCAAGCCCTAAGAGACAAAAATTTGAGGAAAGACAAGAGGCTCTGATGCATGAGATAATTGTGATTGATCAAGACATGCAGGTTGGTATCCCTTCCCCTCCTAGATCAACACAATTGGTGTTGTCTGATATGGATATAAAGGGGTGGTGTGTACAAGATGCCAAGATGGAGGCCTGCAAGGCAGTTTTAGATGATGATTCCTTTGTAAAGACTGATGTTTTCTTGCAATTAATTTGGAGAATGAAACTAGAGGAATACTACGATAAATGCAAGAGAATGAGAGAATCAAGACCTAATAGGTCTGAGCAAGAGAATGATGATGAGGTCAAAGCCAAACTAATGGAGGAATTAAAGAACATGACTCCTAAGGAAGGAAGGAGACTTGTGACTAAGGTTGGTGTCCTAATTTTTGCTGAGTGGGACATAGTTGATGCTGTATCATTTAATACTATCCTACAGTAGAAGCATCTTATGCAAAATAGTGAAGAAGAGGTTAAGGTGGCTTTGCAAGATTCTGCCTTCAGTGAGGAGTGTGAAACTTTGACCGTATGGGCATTGGCACCCCAAGGAAGAAAACCAAATGTAACTGATATTAGTCTGAACCTTAGAGGAGGGATAATTATCAAGAGAGCTTCTAAAACCTCAACAATAGAAGCTACAAGCCTAACACTTCACATTGCCAAATTGGCCCAAAAGATAGCTGAGAGAGAAGAGGATTAAAAGAAGATTCTAATGGAGAAGTACAACATAATAATTGGGGAATATAGTAGGATGCAGCAAAGGAATGTTGAGATGTAATCTGAAGTAGATAGATTGAGATATGGGTAGGTAGGAGAATCCTCTAATGCTCCTGGTATCATAGCATTACCTCCTACTCCAGGATCAGTCCACCATACTACTCCAATTGTTTCTACTCTAGGATCCCCCATCCAAACACCTGCTCTGAGTCCTACAATAGGTCCAATTGAAGAAGTTGAGTATTCTATGGATCCTACCAAGAAGCAAATGTTAAATAAGATCACATAATTATAGGTTGCCTTAAAGGAAAGTGAGGATGGTGCAACTACCAAACAAAATGAGGTGGTGGACACAATTTTGAGGTAAATGAGAAGGTGGATGGCAGATTACCATCTATACATTCTTTGTATTCTTTATATTTGGATAGAATAAAAAACATAAATAGGAATCAGGAAATAGTTTTGCCTTTGGCTAAGAAGTGGATCCCTAGGGCTAGTGATTTGGATATTATGTATAAGGCTTCTAGGTTTGATGCAGACAATAGGACCTAGTCATTGAAGCCTACTCAAATCTTTGTGAAATCATTGAATAGATTCCAGGCCCTACCTGATGATTTGAGTAGAAGAATTAGGGAGCTGGTAAAAGAGCTTTGATGATTGGAGTGATACATTTTTTCCAGACATCACTATTGCACAAGGAAATGTTAAAACATTGCAGTTGTGGAAGGAAAGGTTAGAAGCAGTTATTAATGCACAAATCAAATTGATTTGTGATGATTTTGATTATGAATTGTTGGTAAGTAGCATGGACAAAATAATTAATACCGGCACATTCTTAGAGTCTTTTGAAATAGAGGCCAATCAAATTGCAGTGAAGTATACACCTTATAATACTAAGGTGAATGAGGTGGTGAATTTTGATTGGCCAATGGATGAAGAGTATTAGAAACAGGTAGACAAGTACTTAACCAAAGAGGAGTAAAATGGTGACTACTACTGGCAACTAACAGCTCAGTGGTTATAGTAATAACTGATTATGGTTTTGTGTCCATGGTGGCTTTTTGGCGCAGGTTTTGAGGTTTGGAAAATGCAACGGCTATTCCCTAATGAGTGGAATTAACAAGAAGATGCTCTAGGACTTGGTGATTGTAATCATATTTTTGAAATGTCACAAGGCGGTCCAATTGACCGGTGACATGTGTATTTTCTGGCCCGATGCTTGTTTTCTCCTTCATTCTCTATAAGAAGGATTTCAAGGCCTAAAATAGGTGTTGGCAAGTTAGATATTTTGAGGTCGAGTCTAGGCATAGTTGCAGAGAAAGTTGTAAAGCTTGATCATTTTAGTGTAAATGCAATTTAGGTTTTGTGTCATTCTGTAGTTGGGTTTTGGGTTTATGAAGGTTTGATGTTTCATAATAGTACTAGCATTTGAGTTATAATGATTCATTTCAAGCTCATGTCTCTCCTTTGTATAAGCATGTCATAATTTTGAATAATATAATAAAGGGTTATTGCGTTCATCTCACTGTTGTGGTGTGTGTGACTTCCATTTTGGCTTTAATTCAAAGAATTAATTAAAATGCTTAATTGGAGTTATATATGGATATGTTTATAAAGGGATTTGGTAAGAAGTATTGGGTTAGGATATAAATTGATGATGTTGTAAGGAAATTGTTGTTAGAGATCTTATATGCTATGAGTTTGAACTTGTCATAGAATTTTAAATGTTTGTGAATTTGACTCCCCAATGGTATATGGCATTGGTCTAAATCATATGTGTTTGAGAGGTTCTATGTTTATTTGTCTCTGCTTAGAGCTTGCTACCAAATTGAAAATTAAATGACTATCTTAAGTTGTGAAATATTGTTGTAATCATCTCATGCTACAAGTAGTTGGTATTACTAATGAAAAGCCAATTCAATTCAGTATTACCTTATTTTGTTGAGCTATTAAATGGGATTATATGTTAATTGTTAATGATTGTTTATAAGTTCACTACAAAGATTATAAACACATTATAGGACCCACCCTCCTAGGTTTTGCAAAGCCTGAAGTGTAGGAGGTTTATTGTTAAAATCCTCATTAGTTGGTCCAGGTCCTTGGAGCTACCCTCGATTAGAATTGGCAATTCTATAGGTACAATAGAAGATATGCCTGGTTATAGTAAAAACAACCAACACCAGCATCACCTATCAAGCACCACCAAAACCTTAGCCAAAGACTCCAAATATCCTCCATGGTTCCAAGATGTTGTACATCCTCGAATAGTGTCCATTCAAATGTGAAAGAACCCTTCTACAACAACAAGATCTAAGAGTCCCTCCTAGTAACATCTGCAACACTAAAGAAGATCATTCACCACCAAGTGATGAACCCATAGTCACTGCTAAGGATCCCACTGAACCATGACATCTGAGATTTTGAAACATCATGATCAAACATCTACTAATCAAAAAAACCTCTAGGTACAATCGACAAAATGTTCATCTGACAATAATTACAAGCAACACTAAGATCTCCCAAACCATGCAGACCACGCCATAGCTGTTAAAAGCTTACAATATAATGTGTATCAAGCTCTCCATGACATCATGATACACACACTACCGGTCCCCATAATCAACTATTCAGGTATTCAATTCCATCTATCCTCTGATCCAGAAGCAACCATGCCAATGCACAAGTGACCACAAACAAGGCCAACTAATAGATCTTCACGAACATTGAATCAACCTCATGGATATAGACAACCCACTTCAAAGTTATCTCACTACAATCAATGGGTAGCTAATCCACCAACCACATAGCTCAAAGATCAATCACAAAAAAAGTGAAAATTCATCATCGCAATGGAAAATGAAAAACTGAGATCTCAAAGAGAACAACAATGTAGACAATTTGGCTCAAACACTAGATCACAACCAAATCCAACTTGCCAATCATGTCCACAACTAGAGAATCATAGTCTAGGAAACCAACAAGCAACACTTACATGTAGAACTACAAATATCTCATCCAACAATGCCCCAAATAGCCAGGGTCTAGAAAATAGGTTTACTAGCAACTCCATAAAACTACAAGTTTTCTTGACCACGTAAAACATGCAAAAACATAAAAAACATGCAAGTACAATATACTTTAAAAAAGGAAACAATAGTTCAAGAAACCCAAGCCTATTTCAAGCCAGCTCCAAAACCACCAATATGCACATGCATTTGAGAGAGCCAGGCTATTCAGAAGTTTTTCAGACCACCCAAAGATCAACTTCATAGCCTTCATGCAATCAGGGTAACAAATAACAACACATTCAATGCCAAGTCAAAGAACCCAACATAAGCACAATACTGCATTGCTAAATAACATCCCAAGCATCTCCATACCATTAGGGAGGCTCTCACACTGACACCCAATATGAACCACACTTTTTTGCAACACAACCATAAGCATAAAATCACACCCCTTGCATCAGGATCATTCATTGCCAACCAGGAGCCTCATACCACATCATTACAATATGATCAACTCTAATTTCTCCATCTTCAATGTCTTTCATGCTGCGTGTTGTCTCAAAAGAGAAAGAAATTTTACTCACCAAAGCATCAATCATCAAGTGGTTCCTCCATATTTCTTCAAGCCTAACAGATTAAGAAATCCTCATTGGAGAAATACCTAGAAAAAACAACTAGCAACCAGAAGAAGGATCTAATACCACTTTTTAGGGAAAATTGGGTCACCTTAGAACGAAATATCTAAGAATAGCAGTGCCTCTAGTGATTTAATTTCTATAAATTAGCCTCAAAGACACATACTACTATGCCATAAAGCATAAACTGGCACAGTTGATTTCCCACATTGGTTCTTCTGAGAAAAGCACATGCAGATTTTACCAGATTCAGCACTATGCACAAATTTAAAATATAGAATCAAACAACATGGAAGATGAATAAATGAACACACAAATTTATGTGGAGAAAACCCTTTCAAGTAAAAAAACCCACCCTTCAAAACACTCAGCTCAATTGTATTAATGAGTAACAACAATAGTTACAATACAATCTTAGAGCTATGCTCTTCAGGAATTTACATATTGTCCATCTAGAGAATATAGACAACACTGTTTAGAATCCTCACACTATTACAAAACCCTCACAAAACACACAGTGTAGATTCATAACCAGTGGACTTGTTATGCCTTGCATAACCACCCCATATTTTTCCTTGGTCAAAATGGGTCCCCCTTTATTTATTTTTTATCCTTGGTTGATTTTCAAACAAAGTTTGGATTCTTTCTTTTCAAACAGTTTGTTTTTCTTTGGTATAGTCTATCGGAACCAAAACCATAACTGAATAAGGTTTTGAAACTTCTTTTAAAACTCATTCCAATCCCCATACCAATGGTCTTTCTTTTGAACAGTTTGTTTGTCTTTGTCAGAACCAGAGCTGGAGTGGAAGTTTAGTCGGTATTTATTCAAAATTTCAAAATCAAATCTTGTTTTGCTTCCGCCTCCGCTTTTTGGTCTGTCATTTTTGACTAAGTTTTAATGTTAAGTTTTCTTATTTCGGTCTTTTTAAAAAAAATTTGTGTTTGGTTTTGTTTTATGATTTGTCGGAAGAACCGGAACTGAAACGAGAACCAAGTTGGGAAATTACTCAAGTTTCTAGAACAGTTTTCATTCCGATTCCTCTCCCACCGTTTCTTGGTCGTTGACTTTTTACTGAAGTCACACCACAGTAATGGGCTAGTTCTTCTGTAGTTTCGACTCCACTCTACTTCATTTATTGCATTAATGACAGGTGTTAGGCATGCGTGAAACTCTGAGTTTTACCTTAATTAGGGATTAATGCATGGTTATTATCACTATTCTTAAGAGATTGACGGGAGAACCAAGAGTTGCAGTGAAGCTTTTTGCGAGTAAATTGATTGAAGGAGAGACACTTGCTTGCGGATTTCTTTAGGAGGTTTTCCTATTTATTTGTGTTCGAGGTAGGGTTTTTCTATTTTTGTTCTTCTTTTATTTACTTTCGCGTTTTTTCATTTCTGTTTGTGTTAGATCATTTTTCTTTGGACAAGTTTGTGATTCTCAGTAGGTTTGCATGTTTTGTTTTTGTTTATTTTTTTGTTTGTTGTTCTTATTATTGTTTTTGCTTTTGTATCCAGTTTCTTTGTTTTAGGGCACGGTCGTTTTCATGTTTTAGTCATGATCACGACATGCTGCTTTAGATGATAAATGTGTAGATTAAATTAGGGTTTTACAGTGAGGTAGATTAAATGAGGGTTTTACAATGACATAGATTACATAAGGGTTTTACAATGAGTTAGGGTTTAGTAAATGGTAGTTTTTTCTTAGAATCTTTTGCGCATTCAATCTGGTTAAATTAGAAGGGTTAAATTCATGCCCCAGTTTTTATATAAAGTTTGTTTTAGATTAGGGTTTAAATGCATTTTTGTGTTCATGTTTAATTTAAATATGATGCCCTAGTAGTACAGTCACCCCCGATCATATGGGGATGGTCTTATCAAATTATATGTTAGCCCATTTTCATTTAAAATAACCTAGTCTTTAATCATGGAGTTATGCGTTAAACTGTTAAAATAATTTATGACGTCATGGCTAACCTAGGCGGAAGCGGGATTAGAATTGATTTAGATTTTGGGCATGTTTTATAATTAGTGTCAATTCCATTTTCCATCCCATCTCCGACTCTGCTTGTAGTGAGAAGCTTTATTTCAAAATAACGTTAACGTAGGCGGAAGCGGAATCGGAACCAAAATGGAATATGAAAATAGAAAATCTGAAAGAAACCAAATATGTTTCCATTCCGGTCCTGGTTTTGATCACTATTCCAGTTTTGACTTTGAGCCCGCTTGTTATTATTGTAATATCAATATCGGTTTTGACTCTAAGCTAGACATTTTTTTAAAGAAGACTATTTAGGATGTTTTCTGCCTGGTTCTGCCTTCGATGTATGTATGAAAGGTATGATTTTAAGACATATTTTGAGATGTTTATTCAAGGATCTAACTAGAGATTTTGTTGCAAGAAAGCTAAAGAATGTCGGGAACATCAGGAGAAGTTTTCCAAAGGAACCGGCCTACAAGAACATCAAAAGCAGTAGCTAAGCCCAAGAAGATCAAGCCAGAGCAGTTACCTTATACCTTAAGGTATAACCACAGGAGTCCTGTTGCCATTGCAAGCAAAGTAGAATCGGATTGGTCTCACATAATTGATACCAATCTCGGACAATACAACTTTGAGGAATCATATGCTGACACATTCAATGAGGATGTGATACCTAGAACTAACAGAATAGTGGATTCCGGTTTGGCTCATATCACCCTGTTTCCTCTATCAATCCAATGCCCAGAGTTAATTATGATAGTTGTAGGAGCTTACAATCTAGCTACCCGACAATGAATGGATTCACAAGATAATGTAATCATTGATCTCACTCATCAAATGTTTCAAACTATGTTTAGGGTCCCGGATCCAAAGAACTTGGTGTAGTTAATTGAGGTAGATGCCCTAGAGAAATATCACAAATACAAGGAATCCAACAAGGCTCACTTGAACAAATGGTGGTTAAAAACATAGAAGAAGTCTCTAACCAAGCTCTTAGACCAACCAAAGAGGGCAGATTTTTATAAAGAAATATCAGATTTAATAATGATGTTGTCTAGGGCTTTTGGGAAGAGAGATTCCTTTCATTTCAAGGAGTGGATGTTTCCCTTCATCCAAATAATCTTAAATGGCACCCAACAATTTGATTGGCCGATGATTGTTTCAGATGCCATTCATGATCAATTGACCAAGATTAGGGAAACCAAATGCTTTTTCATGACTTCTTACATTGTGTATGCAGTAGTAAGAGTAGGTATCTTCCCAGGTCTGAACAAAGTGGAGATAATAGGAGAGTTAGATGGACAAAAGAAGGTGCGGGATCATTATAACCAGCTGTCCCTATAGGTTACTGAGACTCAATTCAAAAGGGTTAATGATGCATTCCTATATGTGATCATTAACCAGCTCAACGGAGATTTAGGGTATAGATTGAGCCAAGATTCTATGGCATTTATCATAGAATGGGGATGTTTGTACATTCAATACCCCAAGTTCACATAATTTAGGCTAGCTAGATTTGAAGGTCATCCACATTTGCTACCAAGATTTTGTAACAATAGGATAGTATTGATAGAATTTGTTTATCAAGCTCTCAGGGTTAATGCCCGATTTGGATTGAAACACAAAACAGGATGTCATAAGTTCCCCATGCAGTTGGGTGAATACAGTTGTCAGCATCTGGTGGGAGAAAAGGTAGTGTGCAATGTGTTAATACATCTAAAATTAGGGTTGTACACAGCTCGGAAGTACTTTGAACCAAAGGGAAAAATGAATGCCTTGTTGCCTTCTATTTTTGATAAACATTTCAATTTGTTGGAAGATTTCTGGAGTGACCGATAGGATGAGTATGACCTCAAGAAGAAGAATTATGAGAGGTTACCCATCTCACTCATGGTAGAGCTTGGGATCAAATATGATATCCCTGACGCATTAGTAGATGATGGAGTGGTATTAGATCCATCATATGAGGCATTAAACATTGGCACTAAAAACATGGATCCAGTTGACTGGGATAGTGAGGAGATAATTGATATAAAGCATATAGGGAGGACAATGTTGGATAGGAGCATTCAATGGGTGGTTCTAAGAACAAAGGCCCGCTCCTAAAAAGGGAAAAGGATATAAAAGGATCAAAAGAAAGACACTTCCCAAGGAGCCTTTGGAGTTCCTCCCTCCAGATATTGAAGAGGTTGAGCTTGAAGTAGCGGCTCAAGATGAACCAGAGACACAAGAGGGAGATGCCCAAATAGGACCTGTAGTTTCAACACCTGCATTAGGTGAGTCCTCTACTCAAGTCTCACTTGCAAAGCAGCAAAGTGAAGAGGTGCAAAAAGGAACTCTTCATGATATTGTTGAATCCATGAAGGGAAAAGAACTAGAAGTAGAAATTCATGATATTGAAATAGACTCTGATGAGACTCTGTCAGAGAGGAATGTGCAAGAGAATATGCCTCTAGAGGAGCATACTGAATAGGTGTTGACAGAAGAGGATTAGTGGGAATTATTTGAAGAAGGTAAGAAGAATGTCAATGATCAAGCACTTGTTGCAGCAATAGAGAAACAAAAGGCAATTGATGCCAAGACACAAATTGATACCATACTACAGCAGCAACACATAGAGGCTAAGTCAAAAGATGATGAAATAGAGAAGCAATAGAGGCAAAAAGAGCATGAGCTCAAGGTCAAGGAAGAGAATGATAAATTAGAATTGATACAGAAGATTCATGACCTTGAGGATGAAAAGGCAAGACATCGAAGGAAGAGAGAAGTTTTGGTGGCTAAGTTGAAGCTTGTTGAAGAAGCTCATAAAGAGAAAGAAGAAGTAGAATGATTGCAAAAGGAGAAAGAGGCTAAAGAACTGATCAAGAAGAAACAAAAAGAAAAAGAAGATGTGGAAAAGCTTAAAGCATTAGAGGAAGAAAGAAAACAAGAATTGGAGAAAAGAAGATTGGAAGAAGAAAGGTTGAAGAAGGAGGAAGACGATAGGAGAATACAAGAACAAAGGGATAGGGAGGAAGTTGAGAAGCTTGTATAGATACATGTGGAGCAAGAACAGCAAGAGGAACCAAAGGTTGAATCTCAACCTGAAGAAAATGTGCAACCACCCTCTACTACTACTATTTCTTCTTCTTCAACCATAATGACTATTACTCCAGGTGCTCCTACTTGGTTGAAATTAGATCTTCAAAAGAGAGCATCTCAACCTTCTCAACCTCTCAATTGGGAGGATACGATGAAGGAAATTGAAAAAGAGAGGCCTAAAAAGAAGGCCAAGATCCTACATTCTACTAGGCTAACTGACAAAGGAGAAATTGTGGCTGAATGTGCTATACCCATGATAGACAAGGAGGTAGGAGACATGCAATTGATAGATTATCAGCTAGGCACTATTAATTTGGGGATACCTACCAGAGATCAGCAAATGAATTTAATTGATGTGGTAGCATCCTCAATGAAGTCAAGGATGTTGAAGGATAAACAAAGGAAGGATGAGCTTAAGGCTCAGTTAGATCAGTTGCATGTTTTCCTAAAAAGTGTTTATGCTTTGAGGACACAACAAGTTGCTACTATTGGGACCCCAATTTTGTTGAGTAAGAGGGAAGTAGATGATTTGGTATAGGTGAGGGGGAAGGTAGAAATGTTGGATAGGTGGGTTGATAAGTTGAATCAGGAAGAAGGTGAAGTGCTTGTTAATAGTTTCGAGGTTCATAAAATAATAGAAGAGTTGATAGGGGAAATGAATCAATATGTTGAAGCATTGGAAAAATCGGAGGAAGAGTACAGGGGATACAACCAAAAGTTGAAAGAGGTTAGTAAACTATATAAGACTACTCTCCTAGAGAAATCAATACTTGAAGAAGATAATAAGGATTTCTTGGAAAATACTTCTTGTATACTCCGATTTAGATCAGATTTCCTATACAAACATAGAAATGAAGTCCAAGATTCTATTAAAGATTTAAATGAGCAATTTGAAGAGTTAGAGGTAGTCATTGTTGTAATAGTGGATGTTAATATACCCATAAAGGAGGGCCTACCTTTGGACTAGATAAAATAGAAATGGGATGATAGGTTCAAAGGAGTCATGCAAGAAGGAGATAATGGAGAGGATTTATTGATAGACCAGTTAATAGACATTAAAGGAGAAATAAGGGCAGGTAAGAGGGAGTTGACGAAGCTGAATGATATGAGAGGGTTTGCTGCCATGGAGTTAGAAAGGATTAAGTTCGAAGATAGCTGGGTTGATGGGCCAAAAGTAGACATGTTACAACAAGTCTTCTCCAGCTATGACAAGTACATTGCAGAATAAACTTCGCATGCATATATATCATGCATGCAAGGCTTTCTTCTCTTCTTTGCATGTAGGGCTGGTAGTTTTAATATGCATGAATTTCTTTTTTCTCTTCTATTTTCTGCTCTCCAGTTTAACTTAATGTACTAATGTAAGAGCTCAAGATCAAATTGATCTGATTTTCCAAGAAGGCTTTAGTTCCTAGAAAGGTGGATCAGCTTAAAATAGAAAGGGTTTCAAATTTTGTACATCTATAAAGACCCTTGGGGTATCATATTGTAAGGGTCAACTAATAGAGAATAGAATTGGCCACCTAATAGTAGGAGATAGAATTTCATAGTTTTACAGAGATACATTGTTACTTCATCTTTACAGTTAAATAAAATTATAGGCTTTTTTTTTATGCAATATGGTATTAGAATTAAGATTTACTTGATAAGGTTGATGAGTTATAATATATTTGTATGCCAGTGATTGTGTTGAAGCGTGATTGTTTCTTATGTGATGAAAGTCATTAGAAGAAATCAGATTTAAGGATTATCTTGTTAGATTATCAGTGAATTGAATTTATTGAAGTATGTTGATCTATGATCTTGGCAATGAATGAATGTGTGTTCTTTTTGGAATCTTTGAAATAGTTGTGATATGTGAATTGTGATGTTAAAATAAGCACCTTAGATGCATGCAATAGTATGGATTATTCTGTAAATTGTGTCATGCTTTGGTTTTCTTGATCTATTGGAAAACATTCATTGTTGAGGATATATGTCTAGATGCTAGATAAGTTTGATTCATATTTACTGATTTACCCTCTAATCTATCTTTTTCTTTTGTTTGAAACCCCCTTTATTTACTAAGAACAGTCTGGAAAAATGAGTCATTGCTTGTATTCTTTGTTACCAACATAGGTCCCTTGAATATTATAGTTACATGGACCAATTGAGTGACACTAGATAGTTGAGAACCAACTACCAGGACCTTGGGAGTTAGGCTACTATATGTTGTCTTTCTTTTTCAGGAGAAATAGAGTAGAAATATTCTATTTACACGTTGTTTGTGTCATTTTCACGATCAATAGGACTCTCTTCTAGCCAACCGCTCAGCCAACCCAGCCTCCTCGACCTTCATAAGTTCACGTTCTTCACATCCTATGTTACAACATTCTCATTGTTCCAATGCTTATCATCCTACAGTTCAAACACACAGAGAAAATTCCATTTCAAACATGACCTGTCCAAGAGCCATTGGTCTATTCACTTGAACATCCACCCATCAAATGATTTTGTACAATCAACTTTTATCCCAATTCAAAACCGTTCAGTTCATTTTCTACAATTAGATCAACATTAGTTCTTTCCAATTATGAACAGTTACGTCCAATTAAACATAGTCCACCAATGGTCAATATTCATTCACTATCATGTCCATCGACATGATAGACACCAAGTATCCCTGATGTGCCAAGAGAATCATCACAACCATGAAATTTTCTAAGAGTCACACTAAAGACCAACTGGAACAAACCATCGACAAGAACAACACTATTGAACAAGAATCAAAAAGTTCCACTAAGATCGTAATTCATCTAGATGACCTTTAGCTCATTGCAGTTCAAAACCTTTCATCGACAAGACTCACACTAATCCTAGTCCATTGTTCATACTTTAACCATTGGATGATGATCTCAAAGCTAGGCTAAAGTCATACTTCATACCGATGAAGAACCATCATCCAGACTTACACTGACCATATCCCATCGATAGAACTTCTACTATCAGTCCAAACTTCCTAGGTCTAACCAAAGACCAAAGTCAACCCAACCACCTATTCAGTCGCAAGACTGATACTGAAAAAGTACATCGACATGACTAACACCATCAGACCAATCCTAAGAACTCATCTCGATGGACCATGTCACACTGACCAAGCACCATCAGCCAGACACAAACCAAATAGATCACATCGGCCATAGATCCATTGTCAGTAAGATGCATTTCAAAGTCCCATGTCAGACTGACCATATGTTCATCGACAATAAATACACCAATCAGACCTATCAGCTAGACTAAAACATTTGGTTCAACATTTGTAGGTCTACCCAAAGACCAATGTCATCCCAATGCAGTTCATTTTGGTAGGAGTCTTCTCGACAGAACTCTTCGACAAGACCACAAACACTAGAGTGACATTCACAAGTCATCCCAATGACCAATGTCACCCTAATCTGAACATCAACTAGAGTTATACCGAAACTCATCTAGGCTACTTCACATACATTTCCCAGATCGACAAGAGTCTCCCTGATGAACCTCATCGACCAAATAACTACTGTCGATATGAAACAAGGAACTCACTCTGATAGTTCTCTTTGGCAAGACCGATCACATGTCACACCAATCTGAAACACTTCAAGCGTTCAAGACTAAACAACTCATCGATAGGATATCTCAGGTGTCTCACCGATTTTCTCTTACGGGAGGTTTAGGTCAGCAAGATTGAGGCACATATTTCCAAAAAAAGTTTTTATTAGATCCCCCCTTGATAGAAGATCATCAATAGTAGATAACGCATTTGAGTTTATTAACACACAATTGGCTATTACATCCCCTTTAATTATTGGACCTCCTAAAATTCCTCCAAATATTGGACCCCCTAAATCACCTCTCATTATAAGACCTCATAAACCTCATGAACATATATCCTAAAATTTTTAAAACAACTCACTAGTAATCATGTATCATAGCAACCAAGTTATCACATAGTTTCTCACACATACAACTCTAGAAATAATAAAAGAACTAAAAAAAATACCAACATCCATCCCATTACCTCAACCATACATTCAACCTACAGTTAATATTCATCAATGTAATTGTAAAGAATATGAGCTTGTTGAGAAACTTCATAATACTCCAACAAAAATATTCCTTTGGGATTTGATTCAAACATCACCTACATACCACGAGATGCTCCAACAGGATTTGCAAAACATTGATGTCCCAAATTCTTTCAAACCCAATGATTTAGTAGCCTTGCTTGATTGTATGCAAGTGAGAAATTTTGATATTATATTCCCTTGACATGAAATACCCTTGTTTGAGATCGAAAAAAATAGGAAGCTTCAATGATAGTGGTGATTGTTAACAAAACTAGAATTAAGTGTACTCACATAGATAATGGATTGGGTCTTAATATTTGTAGCATTGATCTTCTAGATAAAATTGGCATAGACAAGAATCTTATAGAACCTAATTATTTTTCAATTCATGGCTTTGATAACGTTAATAAACCATTAGGAGTGATCAAATTACCCATCAAGGTAGAAGCTATGAATTTTCAAACACATATTTATGTTATGCCAATACCTCTTTCACATAATCTTCTCCTAGGTAGACCATTGATTCATGCCATGAAGGGAGTATTGTCTACTCTTCACCGTGAGATGAAGTTTAAATATAATAAAAAGATATACATGGTTAAAGTGGATGGAAAATGTTATAATTCAAAAGTCCAAGATGATCATAACACTTCCAAATCTCTTAATACTTTGATTCCAACTTCAAAATTAGAACCCATACATGTCAAACACAAAAAATAGTATGTTTTACCCATGATGAAATCTTTGGATGATGATTGGGGGCTGTTAGATTTAACATGTTACTTCAAAGGGGAGTCTAAAATCTCATCCTAAAATTCCAAAGAGCCTATACAAATTTATGATAATCCTAATTGTATGTCATCCGTAACAAAACTCTTAGATGATGATTTTGATTCATTAGATTTTACATCTTCCTTTATGGGAGAGTATATCAAAAACCTAACTTAGAGTCTTGTGTTGTATCTAGATATACATCAAAAAATCCAAAAGCATCATCACATGATGGTGATGTGGGCCTTTTATCTTCCATCCATCATGATTGTAAGATTCCTAACATTAAAATATTAAAAAGGATTTGTGTGCTTAGGAAAAAGCCAATTCTTCTCAAGAACATGTAGATACAATTTCTTCATCTGAGTTGGAAGAAAGTTATGGCCTTGGATATAAAATTCTATCTAAAAGTTGATATAATTTAAACATGGAAAAAAATGAAAGGGATCAAGTGAAGTCTATACTATACTTTTCTAAAAAAGGTCTAGGTTCCCAACCTTCGTTGTCATCTTCATCTAATGATTTATCATCTATTGTGTGCATGGCATCTTGCGGTGAGAAAGAAATTTTATATTCACAAAGAAAAGGAATGTCTTCTACTATTGAGTGGGAGAATATTTTTTTGTCTTCTCAAATCCCACTTGATATCTCTCCCTCCAAAAACACGAAATAAATTTAATAACAAAAATTCATTTTGTGCATACCATCAAGTACATGGTCATTCTATGAATGAATGTGAGGCCTTGAGTAGTAAAATATAAAAACTTAAGGATTGTGGTTTTATTCCATGTGTTGATGCACCTAATCCTTCTAAGTAGTAATGATCTTTATTCTATGGTTTTTATCATTACTATGTGGCATTTATAGATTTATGTGTTTTCCAATTGCTATTCATGGTGGTACAATCTTATGCGCAACCATATTTTTAAAATGGTAGCAACATGATAGTATCTTGCATGGTTGTCCTTGTCTCTACACTTGGGGGGAAAGAATAGCTAGTTTTGAAAGTGCACTATATTCTCCTTAAAATACTAGCATAAAAAGTATGTTGATAGTTTAAGGGGGGTCATGCAGTCCCCAACTTATGATTTGCATAAATTTAATGGTCCCTTTTTAGTGATGATAAAATCCATCTCCTATAAAGTGTGACTTTGTTAATCTGAGTGTGACCTCATCAATCCATGCTTGTTTCCCCTTTGTGGTGATATTAGGCTTGATGTCCCCTAATAATGTGACTTTTCTTGGCATATGATGCCCCCTTTAGTGGTAATACTATGGCTAGTATTCTCTAAAGTGTGATCTTGTGTTCCATGAATTTTCCTCTCTTAGTGGTGGTATCATGTGTGATATTGTTGTAAATATGAGTAGTTTGTTTTTCCATTGATTTCAACAAGTCTATGTTGTTATTAATTCCTATTGAGATTATTGCAATAGTGTGAGAATTTGATGCTTTGATTAGTTGCATTAAGTTGTCATTAGTAAATCTACTAGTGTCAACCTCTAGTGTTTCTCTAATAAGATTCTATCTATGGATATGTGGTTGAGTTACTATGTTAGTTCAATTGTGTTTTGGAAGTGTTGAAGATTATAAGGACGTGTCTCTCATGATTAGTTTTCAAATTTCTTTTAGAAAATTTGATAAAAAGAGGAAATAGTGTGTTGTAGTGGTACTTTGGGTGACAAACATGTGTTCTAGTTTTTCTCAACATTTCTTCTAGGTTGAATATTTTCCTATTTGATTTATATATGTTGATTAGAGGTGTTTAGAGGTCTAATATTCAAGATTTGGTGTGTTGGATCATTGTACAAAATAAGTTATGTTCACCAGTGTGTGAACTATGTATTGCAGAGGTGTCTGGGAGAAATTTTTATGCACTATGTTTCTCCACAATTATGTTTTAGGTGTTTCAATTTTGAATGAGTGTTGTTGGTGTTGATATATTTATTCAATCAAGATGGTTTGAGGTTTGGTGTTTCAGAAGATGGTTTTCAAAGTAACAGTGTATGGTAGAGTTGTTTGAATGTATTGGGTGTGTAAATTCTTTAGGTGGAAGTTGTTGCGAAGGGGTTTGTTGGGTTTCACAGTGTTTGAGGATCTTTCTCAAGTGTATTATTTGGTTCGCAAGTCAAACTTTGGTTTTAGGAAGCATGTACTTAAAATTTTAATGGTGTTTGCATGGGTAATGATCGAACTGGTGTTTACACTACTTGCAAAGATGCTTAGTTGTTTTTGGAAGTGTGGCATGGCATGTGAGGATGGATTTAAGTCTTAGCTAAGAAATTTTGTGGTCTTCCTTCATTTCTTTCCACTACAGGAATGTTTTGGTTCTGACCTAATTTGAATTTACATGTTTGAGGTGTATAACCGACCTTGGAGAAGGTTTCAAGGTTGAAGACGATATAAGTATGAGTTGAATTGTTGAAGGATGTGAAGATAGATGTGAGAGATGGGAATGATGAAAAGTGTAATGTGTTAGAGTGTAAAATTGAGTAATGTAGTGTGAACTTTCATGTGATATTTTACTGGATGTAGTGAGCAAAAGGTGGCTACAATTCTTCAATCAGATTATGTAGGTGTTGATGTCATTGTGCTGGATTCTTTGTTACATTGAGATTATTTTCTCTGTGTAACATTTCTTCTCTATCTTCTTCTCTATTTTGGTAGTAATCCTTTTGGTAGTGATCTTTTCTTCTTTGGGAAGTGCACCCTCTAGTAGTGATCCCTATTGTATTTCATGTTGATATTACTTATATTTTGAGCTAATCCTCAACATGGTTTTTACTTTCTTGGGTTTTCCATGTAAATATGGTGTTCTATTATGTATGGTGTTAAGTTATTTCAGTTTTTTTTATGTAGTTTTCATGCTAAATCATCATAACCGATTTAAGGGTTGAATTAATGAATGTGGATCTCAATGTGTATGAGGACTTTGAAGCTTGAAGGTACAATTGATTCACCCCCCCTCTAAGTTGTGTTGTGCATTCAACAATTGGTATTAGAGAAAGGTTCCTTGGAAGAAATCTTAACTACTTAAGGTAGATCTTGGATGGCACACAAGAAGGAGATCCCTATATTTGATGGAACAAACTATGCATTCTGGAAAACAAGGATGGAAGGAATTTTGGAGAGTATAGGATATGATGTTTGGAAATCTATTCAGAATGGATATACTATGCCAAAAAATGGTCTAAGCACTGAATTTGAACACAAGGCCTATAAAAGCAATAGTAAAGTAAGGTATGCTCTCTTGAGTAGTCTTACAAATTCTAAATTAGTGAAACTTATGAATCTGAAAAAACTAGTAAATCAATTTTGGAAAAGTTGGAAAGTATTTATGAAGGAGATGATATGGTCAAACAAGCTAAGATGCATAATTCCAAGATCACATTTGAGAACTTGTGGATGTCTAACGATTAAAACATTACAAGCTATATGCAAAGGGTAGATGAAGTGGTCAGCTCCATCAGAGGTCTTGGTGGAAAAATCAAAGAACCAAAAGTGGTAAAGAAAATTCATAGAACCCTTCCTAAGGCTTACAATCATAAAGTTTCTTCTATTAAGTACTCTCAAAATCTAGATTATTATACTAGAGATAAATTGTATGGCTCTTTAACTGCATTTTAAATGAGAGAATTTGGTACTAATAATGGTACAAAAGTCAATATTTCTTTCAAGGCTGGAAAATTAGAGAAGACTAAAGAATCATATCAAGAGAATCTTGATGATGTGGAGGCTAAGATTTTGAGAAGAATGAGAAGGGGTACTAGTAAGTACAAAGGTAAGTTTCCTTTAAAATGTTTCAGTTGTCGAAGGATAGGTCACTATGGCTCAAGATGTCCAAAAAGGGTTGTGAATGACAAAACCAAGTTGAGTAAAGGTAAAATGATTAAGATAATATATTATGCTAGAGAAGATGCAAGTAGTTCTAATGATGAATTTGATTATGGAGATTATTATGATTAGTGCTTGTTCATGGCTTTAAAAGATGAATCTATTTCTGCTAACTTTGAAAGATGTGTGAAGGAAAGCTCTCCAAAGAGAAAGGATAAGATTAAAGGTACTTCGGTATCTAATTTTCATGCTAGATAGGATAGTAACTATTGGATAATTGATAATGGCTTCTCTAATTGTATGACCAGAGACAAGAGTAAGTTTGTTAAACTTGAAAAATATGATGGTAGACTTGTTATATTTGGTGATGACTTAGGTGCTAAGATATGTGGAATAGGTTCAATTAGTTTTGATGGCAATCATAATACTGAAGATATTTATTATGTTAAAGGTTTAAAGCATAACCTCTTTAGTGTTTTACAAATGTGTAGCAAAGGGTACAATCTTATGTTTCAATATGATGGATGTTAGATCAAAAAAGAGTTTGAAACTATGATTGTTGTTGGAAGAACGAAAATTGGAAATTTTTATCACCTCAAGGGTGCTAATAGTCATTATTTTATGAATTAGATCAATGAAAGTTGGTTATGGAGTAGGAGGATGTGTCACATTAATTTTGATAATCTAGTAAGAATCAATTTAGTTCAAGTAGTGAGAGATCTACCAAAGATTACAAAGCCTCTCAATGTTGTCTGGAAGGATTGTTAGACTAGAAAGAAAACAAGAAAAAAATTCAAAGGAAAAGAATAATCTTCTACCAAATTACCGGAATTGGTGCATATAGATCTTTGTGGTCCTATAATAATAAGAATTCTTCAAGGTGACATGTATTTCATGATTTTTATTGATAATTATTCTATAATGACATGAGTTACTTTTCTTAAATAAAAATATGTATCCCTAGATAGGTTCAAAGCATTTAACGTTATGATTGAGAATACAATGGATATGAAGGTCAAGTGTTTGAGGTTTTACAGAGGTGGAGATTTCACCTCCAATGTGTTTAGCATGTTTTGTGAGAATCATGGCATAAAGAGGAACTTGTATGCCTCTACAATCTTCAAAAAAATGGAGTGGTTCAAAGGAAAAATAGAACTATTCAAGAAATTGCAAGGACAATGATGAAAGAAGCTAACCTACCAAAATTCTACTGGAGAGAAGCAATTCATATTGATGTTTAAATACTTAACAACATTCAAGAAAAGAAAAACAACACAGAGAATCCCTATGAGTTATTGTATGGAAGGATACCTTATGTTAAGTACTTTAGAGTGTTTGGAAGCACGCGTTATATTAGAAGAGATGAAGAAAATTTGGGAAAGTTTGATGTAAGGCCTGATGAAGGAATCTTCCTTGGATATTCTACTAAAAGAAAAGCCTACCAGTGCTACAACAAGAGACTCAAAAATATGATTGAGAGTGCAGGTGTTAAGGTTAATGAATATTTTTATAACTCGGTGGTGATAGATGGGTATGAATTAGATGATCCTGATTGCAGAGAAAAAGAAAAAGGTAAGGAACAAGAAGTAAAATTTGAAGAATAAGATGCTTCAAAAAAGACCCCTAAGCATGTGCAGAGGAATCATTGTAAAGAATAGATCATTGGAGACAAAATCAAAGGTGTATTAACAAGAAGGAAAGTTACTGAAGAAGAGGTAAATTTGTGTTTACTTTCTAAAATTGAACCTAAGATAGTGATTGAGGCTTTCAAAGATGAAAATTGGAAAAAGGATATGGAACAAGAACTACTACAAATGTAGAAGAATCAAACTTGGGAACTTGTCCCAATAATTGAAAACAAAAACATAATTGGAACTAAATGGGTATTCAAAAACAAATTTTATGAGAATGGAGAAGTGGTAAGAAAAAAAGCAAGGCTTGTATGTAAGGGTTGTTCATAGGTTGAATGAATAGATTTTGAGGAGATATTTTATCTAGTTGATAGAATAGAAGCTATCAGGATGTTTTTGGCTTTTGTAGCATAGAAGGATTTAAAATTTTATCAAATGGATGTGAAATCTACT
Source organism: Sequoiadendron giganteum (assembly GCA_007115665.2). Classification (NCBI taxonomy): domain Eukaryota; kingdom Viridiplantae; phylum Streptophyta; class Pinopsida; order Cupressales; family Cupressaceae; genus Sequoiadendron; species Sequoiadendron giganteum. Next base: position 226,077,411 of record CM021108.1, on the reverse strand, counting down.
TTCTTGAATGGAAAATTGGAAAAAGAAGTATACATGGAACAACTAGAAGGATTTTAGTTATCAGATAAACCTAATATGGGTGACATATTGAAGAAGAAACTATATGGATTGAGGCAAGCTCCCAGAGCTTGGTATGCAAGGTTGGATAGGTATTTTATACAACAAGGATTCAATAAAGGTGCCACAAATAGTAGTCTTTACTTCAAAGTTGAAAAAGATCAAATCTTGATTGTAGTTGTGTATGTCGATGACATAATTTTTGGAGGAAATGAGTAAATGTGCAAGAAGTTTATAGAAGAGATGTAGAAAGAGTTTGAGATGTATATGTTTGGGGAGATGAATTTATTCATTGTACTTCAAATAAATAAAAAACAAACGCATGTTCATTTCAAAATAAAAGTATGTCAAATAAATGTTGAAGAATTTTGGAATGGAGGACTCGAAACCAATATGTACTCCTATGGTTACTGGTTGAAAATTGAGAAAGAATGATGAATCTCCTAAGGTTGGTTAGAGAAAGTACAAATTAATGATTGGTGGAATACTATATCCAACTACTACTAGACCATATATCATGGATGTAGTTTATCTTGTGGCTAGATTTCAAGAAGATCCTAGATAGTCACATTTTGTAGTATTGAAGAGGATATTTAGATACTTAAAGGGAACTCCAGATCATGGCTTATGGTATCCAAAGGATACTAATTTAACTTTGAGTTCTTACATAGATGCAGATTAGCCTAGTTGTGTTGATAACATGAAAAGTGCAAGTGGTGGTACATTCTTTCTTGGATGTAGATTGGTATCATGGTTAAGTAAGAAACAAGATCCAATATATTTATCTACTATAGAGGTTTAAAGTACATTTTAGAAGCATATTATTTCACACAAGTGTTGTTGATGAGGAAAAGATTGAAGGATATCAAAGTATTGCATGATGAGTCTATTTCTATATTTTGTGACAATACAAGTGCAATCAATATTTCAAATAATCTAGTGATGTAGTCAAGGAAAAAACATATTTCAATTTGGTATCACTTTCTAAGAGATATTTTTTGGAGAATGAAGTGAAGCTTGAATATGTACCTACAAAGGATCATTTTGATAATATATTAAATAAGGATCTTCCTAAGGATAATTTTGAGTATATCTAGGAGAAATTGGGGGTTATTCCCCCTCCTTTCTTAAACTAGATTCATAGGGAGATGCATCAGTCCAATGGATCTCAAAATACATTCTTTATTTTGGACTAATGTTTGTGCCTACCTCTCAAGGGGAGAATGTAGTAACTTATTTTTAAAGATAGAAGCGTGTATGTTGTCATTATGTAGTAGTAGTTTATTTGGTATTGTTTGGTGTGTGCTCCTAAGGGGTAGTATATAGAGCGGTAAAGGAAAGAAGTTGCAGAAGTAAGAAAAATGGTTGATGTCAAAGGAAAAGAATAAAATAGTGCAAACATATGTTGGTCCTTTACCATTGATGTCAAAGTGGGGAGAGAGATTCATGTGAAAAAGGAACAAGTTATTAAGGAGCGAAAGTATTTAAGGGAGAGAGACACATGTGAAGAAGACAATCTACAAGGGGAAAGAGAAAAATGTGTAAAAGATAAGTTTTTAAAGGGAAAAGTAATTTGAAGAGTTGTAGTGTGTTAGTATTGTAACATGCCAATTGTTCTAAAGAGATAAATTCTCTAAGTTTTAACTTCAAGTGAATAAAGTAGGTAGATTTCCCAATGCAATAAAAAAATTTCTTCCAAAGAGAGATTTAATGAGCATATATAACACAACATTATTTCCAAATATTGATTTCATTCATAATTTAAAAATTTACATCTTTCTAAAGATGGATTACAATTAAACATACATAGTTCTTCCATGCTTCCTTTGGCAATAAATGTACAATAATATGGGAAGATTCCCTCAAACCTTTGATGCTAACTGAAGAGGGGAAGAATCACTCAAGCACTTTTCCACCATCCACAAACTCTTACGTGGTCCCCCACACATCTACCTTATAGATTAACATGGCCCTCCCTTCAATGAAGAAGTTGGTTTGATGTGCCCTACATGACTAGAACTTATATACATCTAGGTAACTTGTATGGCATTCATGAACTAGCATGCATAAGAGGTACATAGTGAAATTGATAATGTAACCAGTGGAAAATTACACTACTTTAGCAAAATATTCATATAAAAAGTCATCCTAGATCACATGCACTTCCCCAGCTCGATTTGTCTCAAGATCATTTGTACACTATTCATAGGTAACCCCTTCATGAGGTAATCCTTAATAAGATTAACTAATCCCATTAGTAAACTATGAACTACTTATAGTTTGGGTTTGACAAACAACTTGAATCAATTACTACATAGCTAATAGAGTAGTTTCATTTCCTAGTATATAATACTAATGAACACAGTCTCTCCTTAATATAGAGTATGTACAAACACTTAAAACAAATCTTCAAATGAAAATGGAGCATAGGATAGTTCCTTTTTGTTTCAAAAGAAATAAACATAGTTCTTCCCTTATCTTACAAATCAAAGTATTTCCACACAATCAAACAATAACATTCAATCTTTCCAAATCATTTGAAAAAATAAAGGAGAGATTCAACATGTCTGTAATGTGCTAATCCAATTGAAAAAAATTGACTCCTAGATTAATCCCTCCAAAAAAATTTCTTCCAACCTTTAATAAAATATCTCTAAAAAACAATCCTCACAATAAACTCTCCTCACAATGATAACTCTCATCAAAACAAGCAAATAAAGTACAATAGAATGAAAGTGATTTGGGTGTCCAAATGAGGATAATAACTCATCTATTTATACAAAAATATGAGACAATGATGCCTACAAGTATGCTAAGAAAATCGACACCACTCAAAAATATAATTTGACTTAGCACTTTCAGTAAAAAGGTGGCAATTAGTCAAGTAAATACTTAGCTAATAAAAAAATAGTTCAACCTCTTATTCAACCAACTATGGTTTGACTAGTTCATTTTAGCACTTTTTTATCAATTAGCAAATCGACTTGCAGCAAAAAAATTCTATTTGGTTTAAGCAATTCATAAGTTGGAACCACCAAAATGCCTCATTCCCTTTTAATTCGGTCCCTATCATTGCACAAAAGAATAAGTCTTATTCTTGTTTCTTCGTTTAAAGATCATGAATTTGTCTTTTTTTTTACATTTAACACTTAAAAAGGTGTCGACTACATAAATAATGCAAACATATTCACTTAACCACCCATGTAGGATATTTATTCTCATGTTATTACGTATTATTCACTTGTTGTGATATATTCACATTACAAACTATGTTTACTTGTTATGCATTATGTGTTGGATTCCTTATTCCTTGGCATGGTATTATATACATATATGTTCCATGTTAACAACGCTATAATAATTTCATTCAAGTGCTTTATAAAGCAAATAAACTCATATATATATATATAGTTATTATTATATATGTATATGCATATATATTCATTAACATCAATCAATAATAAATCATTTAATATTTGAATGCATATTTCCATGCGATTTTTTATAATAATAATATTATATGTATATATACTTATATACATATGTACATATACATATATTGATATACGTGTGGAAATCCCACTATGTCAATACATATACGTATGTCAATGTGTGTATATATGCATTTATCACTTTTATACATTTACTTATACAATGAATCACATATTCTTGCCAACTTATCGATAATTACATATACATTCGATGTATATATCGATATATATACATGTCTATTTTTCCATTCGATACTCTCATGCCAATGAGAAATCCATCAATGAACATGCTATTGGAAAAACAAGAATAGATAACTGAGGGGTGGGGGGGGGGTGGTGGGGGTGAATCAATTTTCACAGAATTTAAAACTTATTTAACCTTATTGACCTTTAATCTCAAATATGATAAATAATAGTGAAAGCATGAATCAACAACACATCAGAAACATACATAACACCAAGATTTTTGCGTGGAAACCCTGTTAGGGGAAAAACCATGGTGGAGGTTAATCCACAAGTTATACCCTATTAAAAGTATAATGAAAATGAATAAGGAATTTACATGTATTAAAGCACACTGCCTAGAGCTCATTGCTTAGAGAAGACACACTATCTTACATAAAACTTTCAGATTAAATCCATCTGAAGAGGTTGAACTGAGAAATTATCTTCTTCAAAAGCCTAATGATAGTTCTGATCAGGCACAAAAACACTTCTTCACACTTTTCTCTGAAATCGAATGATTTGAACTTTATTTGCACATTTCGCATACACACTTCTCATACATATACCTCAAATGAAGAAAATAGTCGCTCTTACATATCGACTTCATGGAATTACATAAACAACTTTGTCAGTCAAAAATAAAAGAATAGATGAATTACAAACTTTCGGCCCAATTCATGAATAAATCTCAATGTTCACCAACCAAAGTCAATCACAACATAATGAAGACCTAAAACAACATCCTCGAATGTCCTAAACATTCAAAACTTAATGCATGAGGATCCACAACATGCTACAACCACCATGTCGGCCAAGAAGATGAAAACCCAAACACACAAAGGAAAAATCTCTGATCATGATCATACTGATCAACGCAGACATGCAACAAAGATAGAGCATGATCTAGAAACATCAAAAAACATCACAAGAGCATACACAACAACTAAAATTACCAAAATCATGTTATCTTCTTCCATAAACACCAGCTATAGTAACATAATAACTGTAGGAACACATAAACTCACAACTTGCTCCAATCTTGATGCACACCTCTGAAACTTCTAAAGGATAAACTAGATAGGCTCAGCAACACACCCTTTAATCTGCAACTTCTGAATACTATCATACTAAAATTTCCACCAGACTGAACTTCACAACTTCATAGATAGTCTTCAACATATTTATTATAATTTTATCAATATCGTCGACATATATAGCCTTCAAGACATCAATGACAACCACATATCAGCAACACAACTACAACATCCAAAAATATCCCCTTTTGGGATTGATGGAAATACATGATGTGAAAAATACCATCAACACAACTTACTCTTTACACATTGCTCTTCTCATACTGTTCTTCTCCCCCTTAGTTCTTACAAAAATTTTCACATTAATCTTCTCCCCTTTTTTAATACTTTTTCACTTTGTTCTTCTCCCCCTTTGACATCAATGGAAAAGGTGCACAAGATTTGAACCACATATCTGAATCATCTGACTACTCACCTTGGGTAGTAGCCACCACAACATCAATCTGAAACAAGATATGACTATGAATGAACAGACTGATGCAAAGACTTGCATCTTAGTTCTAATTAGGAGGGGAAATCACCCCTAACTTCCCTCTAAGATACTCAAAAGTACCCTTATGCAGTGACTTAGTAAAGATGTCTACAATTTTTTCCTTAGTAGGCACATACTCTAGTCTGACTTCTTTATCACTCACTTTGTCTCTCAAAAAGTGATATTTGATAGATATATGCTTTGTCTTTGAATGCAACACCAAATTCTTAGAAATGTTTATGGCACTTGAATTATCACAAAATATAGAAATAAGCTCATCATACTCAATTTTGATATCTCTCAACATCTGCTTCATCCATATAACTTGAGTACAATTATTTACAGCAGCAATATATTCTTCCTCAGCAATAGATAAGGAAATGGAATTCTTCTTTTTACTTAACCAAGACACCAACTTCTTCCCCAAGAAGAAGGCACCACCACTAGTACTTTTCCTATCATTCACATCTCCTACCCAATCTGCATTAGTAAAGGTGCTCAAGGTAAGATCGTCATCTTTAGGATACCAAAGACCAAAGTCAATTGTCCCTTTCAAGTATCTGAAAATTATCTTCACAGCAGTCACATGAGATTCCTTTGGATCAACTTGATAGCTAGAAACCATACATACAAAATTCATGATGTCTAGTCTGGTCTAATTCAAATAAAGTAATCCATCGATCATTGAACTGTATCTTTTTTGATTTTCTTTTGGAGAATCATCATTTTGTGTTAACTTGCATCTAGTTACCATGGGTGTACCAACTGGCTTTGAGTCTTCCATGCCAAACTTCTTTAGTAACTATTACATATTTGGACTGAGATATAAAAATTCCATTATCTAACTAAGTAATTTGGAATCCCAAAAAGAATTTCAGCTCTCCAATCATTGAAATTTCAAACTCACTTTTTATTTCATTAGAAAACTTCATACATAACTCATCATCACCTTCAAAACTGATATCATCAACAAAGACTTCAATAATCAATTCTTTATCCTGATCCATCTTAAAATATAGACTATTGTCAATAGTACCTTTATTGAATCCAACCTTCAACAATTATTTATCCAGTCTAGCATACTAGGCTCTAGGGGATTGCTTGAGTCCATACAGTTCTTTCTTCAATTGGAAAACCATATATCCCTTATCAGTTAGTTGAAATCCATCTAGTTGCTCAACATATACTTCTTCTTCTAGCTCACCATTTAGAAATGTTGAATTAACATCCATTTGATAGACTTTGTAGCTCTTAAAAGCAGCATAAGCAAGAAACAATCTTATAGATTCAATTATAGCAACGGGGTCAAAGGTTTCTTCAAAATCAATACCTTCCATCTATGAGTACCCTTTACATACTAGTCTTCCTTTATTCTTGACCACTTCACCTTGTTCATTCAACTTATTCCAAAAAACCCATTTGCTTCCAATCACATTTTTATTTTGAGGTCTAGGAACAAGAATCCATGTATTATTTTTCTATATCTACATTAGTTCTTCTTTCATTGGTTCCATCCAATATTCATCTTTTACATGCTTCATTGAAATTGTTGGGCTCAGTCTTGGAAATCAGACAATACTCTTTTTCAATTCTTCTTCTAGTCTACATACCTTTGTTCTTATCTCCTATAATTTGATCTTCAAAATGATTTAGCTTTACATACCTCAAAACTTTGGGATTCTCTTGAACTTCTAGTTCTTTTGTTCCTTCTTGATTCTCTTGATTCACCAAAACAATTTGAACTTGATTATGTGTCTGAGCATTCTTTCCATTATTAGTACTATCATGTTGGCCATCTGAATCATATCCACAGTATCTGGATGATCTAGTAGTGTCTTCATCAACTCTGACATTTGCACTTTCAACCATTTTCCTCAATCTTCTATTATAGCACTGGTAGGCCTTGCTCTTAGTAGAGTAACCCATAAAGATTCCTTCATCACTCCTAGCATCTAAATTTCCTATATCTTCATCTCTCTTGATATAACATTTAATTCCAAAGATTTTGAAATATTTAAGAATAGGCTTATAAACAAACCACAACTCAAAAGGAGTCTTACCAGAATTACCATTGACATTTACCTAGTTAATAGTATATACAACAGTCCTTATAGCTTCTCTCCAATAGATATGAGGAACATTACCTTCCAACATCATAGTTCTAGCAAAAACTAGAATTCTTATGTTCTTTTTCTCAACAACTCTGTTTTGTTGAGGAGTCTAGGGAGCAGATAACTATCTTTTGATTCCATGCTCTTCACAGAAAGAATTGAACTCTCGGGAAGTGAATTCACCATATTTGTCTGACCTTAAGCATTGAATCTTCAAACTTGTCTCATTCTTGGCCATAGCTTTGAAACTTTTGAAATTTTCTAATGCTTCATATTTTTCTCTCAAGAAAGCAACCCATATCATCCTAGAGTAATCATCAATAAGCAACATAAATTACCTTTCTCCTTGTAGACTTCTAATTCTAGAGGGACCACATAGATCAATATGCACTAGCTCTAGTACTCCATTAGAATGATGTTGTTTGCTTTGAAATAAATTATAGTCTTCTTTCCCATCTAAAATTCCTTGCATATGGTGTTAGTTGGCTTCACTAGCTTAGGAAGATCTGTAACTGCTTGAGTGGATCTTACTTTGACAATGTTATCAAAATTAACATGATGCAACCTCATATTCCATAACCAGCTTACATCAACTTGAACAATTAAACAACTTTCACTAGCAGCACTCAGATGAAAAATGTTACCTCTTGTCTTTGTACCTGAATTAATTACATTTCTAGAGCTTCCCAGTATCCTGCATTTTCCATCTTTGAACTAAATATTGTATCCCTTGTCGAGCATCTGTCCAACACTCAACAAATTATTCTTCAATCCTTCAACATAAAGGACATCATTAGTATTATATTTACCACCAAGATGAATATTTCCTATGCCACAAATCACACCAACATTGTTGTCTCCAAATCTTACAACACCACCGTCATATTCCTCCAAGCTTATAAAATTATTTTTGTCACCGGTCATATGATGTGAGCATCTGATGTCAATCACCCAATCATCCTTTTCTTCAATTCTGGTTGTAAGAGCTTTCTCAATATTCTTATCACTAGTAGATTTAGTGGACACTAGACCATTTTCCTTGATAGCAATGAATACCCATCATCTTCATTTCCATTTTCTTTATCAGATTCATCATTTATAACACCTTCTTCAACATAATAACATTTATTTTGAAATCTAGGCTTGTTAGGTTTGGACCTAGGAACTCTTTCAGGACACCTTAATGCAAAATGACCTATCTTATAGAAAGATAAACATTTAATAGGAAACTTTCCTTTATACTTACCTTGTCCTTTGGCTTCTCTTTTCACAATCAATGCTTCCAACTCTTCTAACTCTCTTTCTTAATTTTCAATCTATTTCATCTCATCTTCATACTTCAATGTTTTTCTGGAACTTTCTCCTGGATCACATCTCTATTGGTTTCTTCCGGATATAGTAGCTTTAAATGCAAAATTTGTCTTAGGGGTAGAATCACCAAATTCACTCAATTCAAAGGTATCAAGCTTACCAATCAACATATCTCTTGTCACATTTGCTACTATCCTGAGCTCTTCAATAGCATGAGCTTTTGTTTTGTAAGAAGTGGGCATTGGTCTAAGCACTTTATCTACAATCTCTTCTTCATCCAAGATTCCACTGACACATCTAATACCCATCACTAGTTCATTTACTTTTTGCATGAAAGAAATAATGTTTTCATCTTCATTCATTTTCAAGTTTTCCCACTTGCCTTTCAAAATTTGCAGCTTAGAAAATTTCACTTGTGCATCTCCTTCATACAATGTTTCCAGCTTCTTCTAGATCTCATATGATGTTTTTAGACCCATTACATTTTTCATCTCTGAATCTGTCAGAGCACTCAATAATGCCTCTATAGCCCTAATATTTGTTTCAGCTTCTTTGATCTCATCAAGAGTAGAGGGAACATTATAAGGAATAACATATTTGTTCTTTGTAATCTTCTAGAAGGGTTCAACAATGCACTTCAAATGACACTCCATTCTATCCTTACATAAAGAGCAGTTTGTTCCATCAAATCTAGGACTATCCTTCTTGTATGATGCCATCTTAGATCACCTCAAGCTATTAAACTTTTTCTAAGGAACCTGTTGTGATACCAATTGTTGGAAAAAAAAGAATAGACAATTGAGAGGGGGGTGACACAATTGTCATAAAATTTAAAACTTATTTAACCTTATTAACCTTTAATCTCATATTTGATAAATAATAGTTAAAGCATGAATCAACAACACATCATAAACACACATAACACCAAGATTTTTGCGTGGAAACCCTATTAGGGGAAAAACCACGGTGGAGGTTAATCCACAAGTTATACCCTATTAAAATTATAATGAAAATGAATAAGGAATGCACATGCATTCAGGCACACTACCTAGAGCTCACTGCTCAGAGAAGACACACTTTCATACATAAAACTTTAAGATTAAATCCATCTGAAGAGGTTGAACTGAGAAATTAGCTTCTTCAAAAGCCTGATGACAGTTCTGGTTAGGCACAAAAACACTTCTTCACACTTTAGTTTGTAATTGAATGATCTGATCTTTATTCACACATTTCGCATACACACTTCTCATAAATATACCTCAAATGAAGAAAAAAATCGCTCTTATATATCCACTTCATGGAATTACATCAACAAATTTTTCAGCCAAAATAAAAGAATCGATGAATTACAAACTGTTGACCCAACGCATGAACAAATCTCAATGCGCACCAACCGAAGTTAGTCACAGTATAATGAAGACCTAAAACAAGATCCTCGAATATGCCAAACATTCAAAGATTAATCCATGAGGACCCACAACACGCTACAACCACCATGTCGACCAGGAACATGAAAACCTGAACACACAAAGGAAAAATCCCCGATCATGATCACACCAATCAATGCAGACTTGTAGCAAAGATAAAGCATGATCTAGAAACATCAACAAACATTGTAGGAGCATACACAACAACTAAAATCACTAGAATAACGTTCTCTTCCTCCATAAACACCAGCTACAGTAACAGAATAACTGTAGGGAGGTAGAAACTCACAACTTGCTCCAATCTTGATGCACACCTCTAAAACTTTCGAAGGATAAACTAGATAGGCTCAGCAACAAACCCTTTAATATGAAACTTGTGAATACAATCATACTGAAATTTCCACCACACTAAACTTCATAGCTTTACAGATAGTCTTCAACATATTTATTATAATTTTCTCAATATCCTTGATATATACAACCTTCAAGACATCAATGCTAATAGTGTTGACATCAATGAAAACCACATATCAGCAACACAACCACAACATCAAACAGATACGTAGGTATTTCTACCTTTGTATACTTATGTACATTTTAACTCATGTACATGGTATTATCGTTGATATTCATATTTATACATATATATATTCGATATATATATTTCTAACTGATTAAATAAAGAACATATAAGAAAGAGCTTACAAATACCAAACAATTAATAAAAATCAAAACACTCTCAATTGAGATCACAACCTATCTAACACATGAATAAACCATACTAAGGGTTGAGTTACCAATTTCTTAAAACTACAACTTGACCTAACCATTCTATATGTGAGTGTGTGAAATTTTAGTTTAGGCCTCATTAAGGGTTACCAAACTAAATACTTATTTTGACTGATACCCCCCCTCCTTCAAGAGGCTTGATCCTTGTATTTTCATTCAACTTAACACATTTGTAATAGTAGTTAGATGTTCACAATAGCATCATTTGCATTATATAATTTATCAAATTCTATCAATATTCTTTATACATTTCAATATAACATTAATCAAATTTAGATTCATTCTTTTCTTTGCCAATGATACAATTAAGAAAAGTATAAGCACATGATTTCTAATCAAAATTGAAAACACATTCATGTATTTATTTTAACCAATCATAGTAATAGTAAATAGGTAAACACACAACAGGGTTTAACATATACCCCTTGTGAATCATCATCCTTGATGATTTTATGTAGCAACATCGAATATCTAAAATAAAAATAAAATTGTTTTTCAAGCATTAACAAAAGCATGTAAGATATGTGGAAGCTTTTTCTCAATTTTTGCATAGTCTTCCCAAGTGGCAGAATCTTCTGCATACTAATCCCATTGGACTTTGCATTGCAGCACCTCTCTATTATGCAAGTGAAGCTTACATGTTTCAAGCACTTATGAGAGGCTCAATTGTTACCACTTTGAGGTCCTCTACCTATAAAGCATTCCAATCAATTGCATGATTATTACCTAGTATATAATTTTTTAGGTATGATATGTAAAAGATGTTATGCATTCGAGAAAGAGATGGTGGCAACGTAATTTGGTAAGCAACATGATTTACTTCCTGAAGGACCTCAAAAGGATTGGAATAGCGCAAGGCTAGATTGGATGCCTTTCCAAACTTGATAGAAATTTTATGAGGACTTACCCTTAACAACACCTCTCCTATAGTAAAGTTCCTAGGTACCCATTTAGAATCAACATAGCTTTTCTACCTATCATTGGCTCCAGCTAGCCTTTGCTTAATAACCCTAACTTGTTTCTTAATTTTTGACAACATCTTTGGCCCAAGACTCACTCTATCCTCAATTTTATCCCAACTTATAGGATTTTGACACTTTCAACCATACAATGTTTAGAAAAGAGCCATCAAAGGAAAATAATCTTCCCACTTGTATTGTTGATCCATGTAATACATTTGTAGTAGGTATTCTAATACTTTGTTTACTCTTTCCATTTGACCATCCATTTTCAAGTGATAAAATAAACTTATGTTTAGTTGAATTCCAAGTGATGAGAATAAGGTTATCCAAAACCTAGAAGCCACACATGCATCCCTATCCGAGATAATCTTCTTAGGAATACCATGCAACCTAAACACCTCTTGAATCAATTTGTGAGCTATAACAGGAGCACCATCCATCAAATTCCTAGGTATGAAATGTGATACCTTTGTAAGCTTATCCACCACCACACGAATGATATTATCCTCATTCCTTGACATGGGTAATCCTTGAACAAAGTCCATACTAATGACTTGCCACTTACATTCAGGAACATCATATGGATACAATAGTCCTACAAGGTGATGATGTTTATCCTTCACCCTTTGGCATTCTAGGAATCTAGCCATAAATCTTGTAGCATCTCCCTTCATCCCTTTCCAAAAATATAATGGCTTTACATCAGCCAAAATTTTTGTCACTCTAGGATGCCCAGAGTATGGTGCTTCATGAACTTATTTCCATAGAAGATTTCAAAACTCTTTAGAGTTGGGCACATATATTATTCCTTTAAACCTTATCAATCCATTAGGTTCAAAGTGATATCTCATGTACTTTTCATCTTTCGGATCTTCCATGAGTGCTTGCTTAACTTGCTCATTGTAATCATCATCCTTGCAATTTTGCAACATTTGACCTTTAAAGTTGGTTTGAATTATGACTATTGAGGCAATATGTCATCTACAACTCAAGACATCAACAACCCATATTTCCTTCCCTTTAATGTAGTTGATATTGAAGTCATACTCTAATATTAACTCCAATCATCTTCTCTATCATGCATTTAGATTGGGTTACGTTAATGGATACTTCAAACAATGATGATCAATTTTTAACTCAAAAGTATTTCCTAACAAATAGTGCCTCCACATCTGTAATGTGTAAAGCACTGTTGTTAGCTGTAAATCATGCAGCGCATAATTTTTCTTATAGGGCTTGAAGTTTTTTAATTGATAAGCTATAAATTGCTCTTCTTGCATCAAGACTCCTTTTAAGCCTTCACTTGATGCATCTGTGATGATAGTGAAGTTTCCTTCAAGATCTAGTACCTTCAAAATTGGAGCGGTAGTCAACTTCTCCTTGAGTAGATCAAATGCTACTTGGCTTTTTTCCACCCACTCAAAAGTTTTACCTTTCCTCTACAATGAAGTAATAGGAAAGGCTATACTAGAAAAATTTTCCACTAACTTCTGATAGTATCCTACTAGACCCATAAAACTCCTAACTTCGAGTACATTCTTAAGTATTGGCCAATCTATCACTGCTTTTATCTTGGCTAGATCCATTGAAATTTTGTCAGCTGAGATCATGTGGCCTAGGCACTGCACTTTATTTTGAGAGAACATACACTTAGAAAGTTTCCCATATAACTAATGTTCTCTTAATTTTTGAAGAAATATCTCTAAATGCTTGCAATGGTCCTCCTCATTCTTGGAATAAATTAAAATGTAATCCAAGAAAACCAAGATAAACTTATCTAGGAAACCAATAAATATATTATTCATTAGATTCATGAATGCTATAGGTGCATTGGTAAGTATGAATGGTAGGATTGTAAAATCATAATGCCCATATCTGGTCTTAAAAATAGTTTTGAAGATGTCTTCATGTTTGATCCTCAGTTGGTGGTATCCTGATTGTAGATCAATTTTTGAAAATACAACTGCTCCATGCATTTGATCGAAGAGATCATCAATGTGTGCCAATAGATACTTATTCTTTATTGTATCCTTATTGAGCATTCAATAATCTATGTATAGACATAGTGTACCATCCTTCTTCTTTATGAAGATCAATGGTGCTCCCCAAGGTGAAACATTGGGTATTTTCAATCCTTTGTATATTAATTCTTCTAGTTGTTCCTTAAGTTCCATTAACTCTATTATTGTCATCTGGTAAGGCACTTTGGAAATAGGTTTCGATCCTAGTAAAAGGTCAATGGAGAAATCAAATATCCTCTTGGGTGGTAATCCAGTTATCTCCTCTAGAAATACATCCACAAACTTTTGAAGGATATGATGTTTTTCCATATTTGTCTCTCCAGTTTCCATTATCTCACCTTCCTCTACCTCTTGGTTGTTTTGAGAAATAAATTCCTCACATTCCTCAATCTTTTCCATCTTTACTAAATAGATCTTGCATCCTTTCTTCTTGGTCTTATTTAATTGCATGGTAGATATTTGATGCAACTTTATTTCCCTAGGTGTCCCTTGCAACGTCACCCAGTTTGCTAGATTGTCTAAGCACTCTACAGTTTTGGCATGAAAATATACTTTGGTTATATGCTTCCAAAACCAATTCATTCCTAGGATGACATCATATGATCCTAAGGGAGTTATGTATAGGCTCACCTCAGTTGAGAAACAAGGAAGTTCAACCTTAGCTTCAAATATGAATTTCTTCACCATTGCTCTTATTTGGTTTTCATATTCAACAACCCAAGATTTTTCCATGTAACCAACTTTCCTAGATATTTGATTTTCTACTCTAGGTGTAATTAAGTTTTCAATTGCTCCAGTATCAATAAGTATAGAAATGGGTATACCAAATAAAATACCTAGAGTTTGTACTGGCGTAACTTGGTACTTCACTTGACTATTATCCAAGGAAGCATGGATATTCTATTGAAAAGGACCCTACTGGGGTGGAAGAGGGTTTCCATGTGGTCATTTCCCTAAGAATTGTTGGGATAGTAGGTAGTATAATGATTTCTACAAAATTTGAAGCATCGAGTTGTTGGTACTTTCCTCCTCGTGGACCCATCAAACTTACTAGCATTTCATCCAATGTTGATGGGGTTGTTGTTATTATTATTCCCCCTGCAAACCTTCCTTGATTCACTCCAATTGCTTCAAGATCCATTATCTCCTTTCTTCTGAGAATCTTGAAATCCATTATACTTCTTTGGAGTTTTGTTACCTTGAGTTCCTCCAAACTTATTATGATTTATATTCTCCCTATAGATGGAGATGACCTTGAGCTTCTAATCCTACTTCACAACCTTTTCATAGACTAGTTCCATGGTAGATGGTACATGCACACCCACCTCTACCCCTATCTATCCATTTATCCCCATAATAAATTTCCTGATACAAAAATTCTGATCATTTTGGTACTTTGGAACATACCTCAATAGACAAGTAAACTTTTCTCAATACTCATTGAATGTCATGTCCCCTTGCTTAAGATTTTGGAAATCAATAAGCTTTTGGTCAAAAAAGTGTTGGAGTAACCACCTTTTTCAGAATATATCCACAAACTCATCACAAGTTAGATTGAAAGAATTGATTATGAGTTCCATTTTCTTATTCATCCACCAGTTAGAGGCTTCTCTTGCTAATAGATAGGCTCCCCAAACAACCTTGGTAACTTTAGAGTAGTTTCTTATCTCAAAATATTTTCCCATTTGTATTAGCCAAGCCTTAGCTTCTTCTCTGCCAATACTCCCTTCAAATTTAGGCGGGGTTTATTTTCTCATGTCCCTAGAAAGTTTGGTTGCCAAATGCTTCCTACTAGATCCTTCACACTAAGAATACATATTCTCATTCACATGTTCATGAGTTTGAGTATGACCATGAGAATTCTCTCCCTCATTTTTATTGATAGAAATTTCTTCAATATTTGGAACCTCTTGTTCCACTCTATCTTTCTCCCTTACTTCTTGCTCAAGATTCCCCAGTTGTGCATTGGTCTCATGAATGATAGATAGTATTTGATCCAATTTGGCTTCAACACCCTTAGGACCTTGTCTAACTTCTTGGCTCCCTCCAAGATTAGTCCTTTTTCTCACCATCCTTTGTAAGAAAAAGGGTTACACTTGAAGGTTCATCTTTGGTAGATTTTATTATGTTATCACAACTTATAGAAAGCATTAAATGAGCATTCATTTGCACATAAAAGAAAGTTATCATAAGTTTGAACACAAGCTTTGATAAACATATAAATTATTTATTCACAAGGATCCCAATCTCCTTTCCATTTACATAGATCAATTATTCAAATAGTCAAGAGGAGAGTATCCCTCATACTCACTCTCAAATACATAACTGAATGGGCTATTCCCCTAATATTTTAGTTCATCTCTAATTTGATCTTCCCTATCCAAAAAGGGGTAGTAACCTTTAGATTTATCTTCCAACACATAGTTACGAGGAACATATCCTTTAGATTCATTTCTTGAAGAAATTAAAATCACTTCCGAGAGAGGAAGAATTCTAGGGTCCCTAAATATTAATTCAGGACTGATGCTACATTATGAGGGCATATCCTTAGAAAGTGACAAAGAGTCACATTTTTCTGGTGAGATTGGAGGTAAGTAGTTGAAGTTAGCTTCCTTCCTCATCCTTCTCTTTACATGACTAACTCAAGAAAGAGAATGAATTATTTTCTCAGTATCACTTAACCATAAAACATTTGTGTAGTTGGTTCCCTCTATTGTACGAACAATGGCATATTTTTCCTTCTTGGATTTTACACAGCACTCATTCCCGATTACTAACTTTCTTGTAATTAACCTAAGATGCACCATAGTAGCAAAAGAACTTCCAAATATTATTCAATGTTGGATGGAAATTATGGTGAGCACATAGTTTCTAGAGATAAACCTGGTAGCTTTAATACCACATGTAACACGCCAATTGTTGTACAAAGATAAATTCTCTATGTATTACCTTCATGTATGCAATAAAAAAATTTCTTCCAAAGAGAGATTTAATGAGCATAAATAACATAACAATATTTCAAAATATTGATTTCATTCATAATGTAAACATTTACATCTTTCTAAAAATGGATTACAATTAAACATACATATCTCTTCAAAGCTTCCTTCGACAATAGATGTACAATGATTCTAGAAGATTCCCTCAAACCTTGGCTGTCAATTGAAGAGGGGAAAGATCAATCAATAAATTTTTCACCATCCATGGACTCTTAGGAAGTCCCTCACACATCTACTTCATAGGGTAAGGTGGCCCTCCCTTCAATGAAGAAGTTGGTTTAATAACCTTATAACTATGGCCTATCTAAACTCAGTGTTGTGCCCTACATAACTATAACTTGTATGGAAATCATGAACTAGAATGCATAAAAGGTATATAGTGAAATTGATAGCATAACTAGTGGTGAATTACACTAGTTTGGCCGTAGTTTCATATAAAAAGTCATCCTGGATCACATACACTTCCCTAGCTTGATTTGTCTCAAAATCATTTATACACTATGCATAGGTAATCCCTTTACAAGGTAATATTTAACCATGGGAAAAACCTATGCCTCTTTTTCTTAAGCATATCTACTAAGTAGATTCCTACACTTAAGCTATTCTTAACGTAATATTAACTAATCCCATGAGTAAACTATGAACTACCAATAGTTCGCGTTCCAAAAATAACTTGAATCAATTACTACATAGCTAATCAAGTAGTTTCGTTTCCTAGTATATAATGTTAATGAACACAATCAATCCTTACTACAAAGTATGTAAAAACACTTCAAAAAAAGATTCACACAAAAATGGAGCATATTGTAGTTCCTTTCAGTTTCAAAAGAATAAACATAATTCTTCCCTAATCTTGTAAATCATAGTATTTCCACACAATCAAATAATAACATTCAATCTTTCCAAATAATTTCTAGAAATAAAGGATAGATTCAACATTCCTATAATGTGCTAATCTAATTGAACAAGCTCACTCCTAGCTTAATACCTTCAAAAATAATTCTTCCAACCTTCCATAAAATATCTTTGAAACACAATCCTCACAATGATAACTTTTAACAAAACAAGTAGTAAAGTATAGTAGAATGAAAGTGAGTTGGGAATCCAAATGAGGAGAATAGCTCATCTATTTATAAAAAACTATGATACAATGATTCCTACAACTATTCTAAGAAAATCGACACCACTCAACAATATAATTTGATTGAGAACTTTCAGTAAAAAGGTGACGTCGACTCAATTAAATACTTAGGTAATAAAACAATAGATCAACCTCTTATTGAGCCAGCTATGGTTCGACAAGTTCATTTTATCACATGTTTATCAATCAATAAATTGTCTTGCAACAACAAACTTCTATTTGGTTTAATCAATTCATAAGTTGGCACCACCAAAATGAATCATTTCCTATTAACTTGATCATTGTCATTGCATAGAAGAATAAGTTTCGACTACATTTAATGCACTTAACAAAGGTTTCACTACATTTAATGCATTCATATCGACTTAACCACCTACATGGGATTCTTATTCTCATATTATTATGTATTATTCACTTATTGTGATATATTCATATTAAAAACTATGTTTACTTATTATGCTTTATGTGTTGGATTCCTTATTCCATGGCGTGGTATTATATACATATATGCGCTATGTTAACAATAGCACTATAATACTTTCATTCAAGTGCTTTATAATGTGTATAAACTCATATATATATATATATTTGTATATATACGAATATATATAGTTATTATTATATATATGTATATGTATATATATTCATTAACATCAATCAATAATAAATCATTCAATATTCTAATGTATATTTCCATGATATCATTTATAATAATAATATTATGTGTATATAAACTTATATACATATGTATATATACATACATATATCAATGTACGTGTATGGGTGTCCCATTATGTCACAATACATACATATGTCAATGTGTGTATATATGTGTATATATGCATATATCACTTTTATACATTTACTTACAAAATCAATCACATATTCTTGTGAACTTATCAATAGTCACATATACATTCAATGTATATATCCATATATATACATGTCTACTTTTCCATTCAATAGCCTCAATACCATGAGCAATCTTTCCATGAGAATGTGTCTTCATATACTTATGTATGTACTAACTCATGTACATGGGCTTATTGTTGACATGCATATGTATACATATATATACATTTGATATATATACATATATTTCTAATCAATTACATAAAGAACATATAAGAAAGAGGTTACACATACCAAACACTTAACACAAATCAAAACACTCTCAATTGTGATCACAACCTATCTAACACATGAATAAACCATACTAAGGATTGACTTTTTACCAATTTCCCAAAACTACGACTTGACTTAACCATTATATATGTGAGTGCATGAGAGTTCGTTTAGGCCTCGTTAAGTGTTACCAGACCAAATCCTTCTCCTAAGTGATACTCCCCCTCCTTTTTGAGGCTTGATCCTTGTATCTAAATTCAACTTAAGTAGTTAGATGTTCATAATACCATCATTTTCATCATATAATTTATCAAATTCTATCAACATTCTTTCTACATTTCAATATAATGTTAATCAAATTAAAATTAATTCTTTTATTTCCCAATTATACAATTAAGAAAATGTATAAGGAAATTATTTATATTCAAAATTGCAAACACACTCATGTATTTAATAATTTAACCAATCATAGTAATAGTAAATAGGTAAACACACAACAGGGTGTAATAGGTATTCAAAGTTGTTATGTCTTTTATGGTTTTTCACATCATGTGTTGTCATCAATCACAAAGGGGGAGATTATTGCAAATATGATTATTTGGTTTTGTCATTGACATCAAAAAGCTTGTGTTTTTATTAATGTCTATTGATATTTTTGCAAAAATGTGAGAAATTGATGCTTTGATTAGTTGCATAATGTTTTCATTAGTAAAGCTACTAGTTTCAACCTCTAGTGTTGCTTTGATAAGATTTTTTCTATAGATATGTGGTTGAGTTACTATGTTGGTTTAGTTGTGTTTTGGAAATGTTGAAGATGATGGTGATGTGTCTCTAGTGCTTGGTTTCCAAGTACTTTTGAAAAAAATGATAGAAAGAGGAAATAGTGTGTTGCAGTGGTACTCTGGGTGACAAAGATGTGTTTTTGTTTTGCTCCAGATTTCTTTTAGGTTGAAGATTTTTCCCATGTGATTTAGATATGTTGATGAGAGGAGTTCAAAGGTGTTATATTCAATATTTGGTGTGATGGATAATTGTACAGAAGATGTTGTGTTAACCAGTGTGTGAACTGTGTATTGTAGAGGTGTCAAGGAGAAATGTTTTTGCTCCACATTTCTCTGTAGTTATGGTTCAGGTCTTGCAATTCTAAATGAGTGTTTTTAGTGCTCATGTATTTGTTTGATCAAGATGGTTTGAGGTATGGTGCTTCAAAAGATGTTTTTCTAAGTAGAAGTGTATGGAATAGTTGTTTGGATGTATTGGGTGTGTATATTATTCAGGTGGAAGTTGTTGCAAAGGAGTTTTTTGGATTTCAAGGTGTTTTAGGAATCTTTCTCAAGCATGGTATGTGGTTCACAAGTCAACCTTGGGTTTGAGGAAGTGTGTACTTAAAATTTTAATGGTGTTTACATGGGTAATGGCCAACTTGGTAATTACACTACTTTCTAAGATTCTTAGTTGTTTGTGGAAGCATGGCATGGCATGTGAGGATGGACTTAGGCCCTAGCTAAGTAATTTTGTGGTTCACCTTCATTCCTTTCCACTGCAATATTTTTTTTTGTCGACCTAATTTGAATTTGCACATTTGAGGTGCATAACCGACCTTGGAGAAGGTTTCAAGGTTGAAGATGGTATAATTATGAGTTAAATTGTTGAAGGATGTGAAGATAGATGCAAGAGATGGGAATTATGTGAAGTACATGGTGTTAGAGTGTGCAATTGAGTAATGTGGTGTGAACTTTAATGTGTTATTTTACTAGATTTAGTGAATAGAAGCTGACTACAATTATTCAATCAGACTTCAAAGTTGTTGATGCCATTGTGATGGATTCTTTGTTGCATTGAGATGCTTTTCTTTGTTTAATATTTCTTCTCTATATTCTTCTTTATTGTGGCAGTAAGCCTTTTCTTAGTGAGCCTTTTTTCTTTAGGCAGTGAGCCCTATTCTATTTGCTGTTGATATTACTTATATAGAGAGCTAATCCTCATCGTAGTTTTCCTATCTTGGATTTTCCATGTAAATTTGGTGTTCTCGTGTGTATGGTGTTAAGTTGTTTTAGTTTATGTTATTTACTTTTCATGCTAAATCATCACAACATATTTAATGGGTTAATGAATGAATGTGGATTTGAATTTTTATGAGGGTTTTGAAGTTTTAAGGTACAACTAATTCAACTCCCCCCTCTTAGTTGTCTTGTGAATTCAACAAATATTCAGGCAAAAGCACAAAGTTGTGCACACTTTCTTCAATTTATCAACACAATTGGATTTAAGTATATCTAACTAAAAATCAATTTTTGTCCAACATATGATCTAGTAAGATTCATTCTACCTAAGTTAGATACTTTCACAACTTTTTCAACTAAAATTGTTGGCTAAAAATATATGGAGCACCACTTTGAGTCCAATTTACCAAAAAACTAAAATTATTTGAAAAACTTGAAGTTTCAATAACTCCTACTAATGTAAATAACATTTTTAAAAAAATATAAAAATACCCTTTTGTAGATCAATAAGTGTAGTTTTTAAAAATATATTTATTTTAATAGTTTAATTAATATTTATATTTTATTTATTATTTATACTAAAAGTAGGTTATCAACACAAAATATTAGGTTGATTACCATGCCAAGGAAAAATATTAAAACTTATTAAAAAAATATGATACACTAAATAAAAGAATCTATTTCAAGATGATATAATTTTTTTTCCATTTTAGATAAATATTTAATATGAAAGTTGACGTCCAATGGAAATAGCTATTTTTTGATTCATGCATATTTTAATATTTATTTAAAAATATATATTTATCAAAATTGGAAAAAAAATATCCATGCACTAAAGTTTCAAGTTATAAATACACACAAAAAATTTGAAAGAAAAAAAAAATTACTATAAAAAGTTTGACATCACATGCAACTTCATTTTTCAGCATTTTATCAACAACTAAATTATAGTGTTAATTTATTAAAAACTAGTTTAAAATAAGTTTTAATTTTAAAAAAAAAATACAAACATAAAATATACTAAAAAGTACATATTTTACTAGTTTACATCATTTCAAAATTCAAAACATATATGCCACTTTTTAGTGATTCAAGTTTAAAGTTTGATCAGTGTTGGTCATTTCCTTTATAAAGTGAGACACAACTTTGTGTTTTTACCCATTATCTAAAGTGTGACTCTTTGTAGATTGATCAATGCCACTTTTTTATTTTGTAAAACACCTTTTGAAGTGGTGTTGCTTATAACACCCCTTGAGGTTTTGGCCTTATCTTGTTTATCTTAATATATGTTTATGTGCCTTCTTAAGCGATTTTGTCATCATATTCTTAGATGTTTATGCACCTTCTTAGGCAATTTTATGTGCCTTATTAGGCGAGTTTTTCATTTATGCACCTTTTTAGGTGAATCTATGTGTCTTCTTAGGTGAGTTTATGTACCTCCTTAGGTGAGTCTTTGGCAATATAGTTTATGGATTCAACATAACACAAATTTTTGGGTCATGAATTTGAGCACCCCTTCCAACATGGCCACCAAAAATAACACAAATTTCTTGATAGTAGAGCTATGTGTTTCATGACCATCTTAGCATAACACAACTTGCTAGCCTTATGGAACTCATCATATTGCATGGAAACCTAACATAATACAACTTGCTAGATAGTAGATCCACATGGCTCATGAGTGATTTTACATCCTTGTGAGAGCATTATTTTATTTTGACAACACATTCGATGGATGGAATTTGGTATTTGAGATAAATTTAAGACCGAGGTCTCTTTTCCTTATTGATTGGAATCCCTTCAGTACTAACCTTCTGTTTTATTATGTTTATTTTCTATATTCTTTGTGTTTTCATTTTTTTTGTTTCATTGTCATCTTTATGTTTTATTATTTCATGTGTTTTTATCATGAATTCATGTTTTCATCATGTATGTTTGTGTAATTTTTCTTGTTGTATTACATATATGTGTGTTCCTTTGTGCTTATGTTAGTTTATAATGGGATCTTGAATCTTGGGGGATTGCACATCCCTTAGATCATTTTCATTCTATTTGTTCAAAATTTAAACAACCAGAACCCTCTTAGCATATCATTATACTTTAGTGTGAGTTTAAGCATAAGTTCATACTCTCACTAAAGTGGGGTCTAAATGTAGTGTCATAAGTTATCACCCTTGATAATTCACACTATGATTTTCTCCCCCTTAAGTGA
The DNA here is from genome assembly GCA_007115665.2 of Sequoiadendron giganteum. NCBI lineage: Eukaryota > Viridiplantae > Streptophyta > Pinopsida > Cupressales > Cupressaceae > Sequoiadendron > Sequoiadendron giganteum. The sequence continues at coordinate 226,053,971 of CM021108.1, read as the reverse complement.
ATGGAACTAATTGTACATCTAATTTCCTAAATTATGCATTTTGTGGCTCATTTTATCATTTTATGACAAATTACAAATGGAATACCAAAGCATTTACTTTATATTTTCCCTCGAAACCTTAAATCCTAAAAAATAGGGCTAGTACATAGTCACCTAGGGAAACTTATTCCCCTATTTTTCCTCCAAAATTGAATATGTCAAAGTTGGCATTTTATTATTTGAATTTAAAATGTCCAAAGTTAGCTATAAAGATTTAATTTTTGGGAAATTAGATTAAATACCTATAAATATCTATTCATTTCATCATTTAAAGACTAATTGGAAATTATTGGAAAAAAATATTATCAAGACCATTTTCAGGCAAGTAAAGATTAGTATTTCAGAAGATTTGTTGTAGCAATTCAAAATCCAAGCATCATGTCAAAGTGTATGTGATTTTTTTCATGTTGATTCTATAATTTTTTTTTTGAGATCTAACCCTTGTAGGTCTTCAAGAAATTAAATCAAGCATCAACCAAACATTTAGGAGATGTGTATGAATTCAATCCTTCCAGGAAGCCATTTGTGGGTGGTGAGTTGTATTCCTTATTGATTCATCATTAATTTTAACATTTATCCTTATCCCTCAAAAGTATGGGCTCCCTATCATTGACATTTCCATTGTGGAAGTGGAAGCACTAACACGGGGTTCGAGTAAAGAAATCCCCTTAATGGAACAACCTTCTTCTCTCTTTAATTGTGCAAGTTTCAGATCTGAAGAAGATTGGGAGAAGTTTTAAAGTTAATTATTTATTGTTGCATTAAACAATACACCTTGAAAACAAACAAAAATTTATTTATAGAAATATCCAATAGTTATTTGCTAGTGTGACAAGTGGGAAATGGAAGCTCTAATTTGGATCCCAAGGACTACAAAAATGGTTCTTAAATTGGCCAAAATAGTAATTTGCATCATTAACCTAGTTGAATGATTGCATTGCACTACAAAATTCATTCCAATTTTGGTCAAGGGTAGGTTTACTCACCTTTTAGGTTGTAATTTAGTCCTATATCTTATCTAAATCCATCAAACCCATGCTACCTCAAATCCTAGTGTGAAGCTCTAGGGTTTCACTTTTTCTATGTTTCACTTTCTTATTCATATTACCCCCATTTTGAAAATTTATATTGGAAATACCAACCACTATCTTCCTTTTAACCATTTTTTAAGTTTTAAATTCTCTAAATCTAGAGTCTCATATTTTTTTAAAAAATTGGAATCTTTTGACATGGGGAAGATCCTTCAAAACCCAAATTAGAGGGAACAATCTTATCATCTTCCTAGAATTTATTATTTAAGTATGGTAGTGAGAAAGAAGTATAAAAAAAATTCACTACCATATTAAATTGACCTACCTATCCTTGAAAACAACCATAGGGATTCTAGGATCATGGAATTGAGATTTCATGTAGTTGAAAAGCAAGAATATTAACCCTTGGTGTATGGGTAGAACCAAGCACCTATATATAGTCCTTAATTGATGATTTTGAAGTGAAAATTTGGGAAAAAGGAAAAGAAACCCTCATTTTATTCCAAAAGTGGTTTAATAGAAAAAAATAGTATCCATAAATATATTTTAATATACCATGATGATTCACATAACTCATTCATGAATGCACAATATCACTTATACCAACTTGAGTGAATTTATCACATGCCTAGAATATTATTAACCAATAAGTCATGAATATTTAGGAAATATTCCAAGGCATCATCCCCCAACCTCCCATACCTCCCATATTTGAAAACCATCACCACCTAAATAGAGATCCCTCTATGTTGAACAAAAAATTCTTCAATTACGATACATCTAAATTTTTACATAGACACTTTCCTCTTCTTCTAACCTTTCATAAAATATTTAGCAAGAGTCATTTCATACTTCTAAAGCCTTTCCAAATAGGGTGTTAACTATCGCTTTTTAAACTCCTCCACATATTGTTATTGCTATGAATTTAATAATAGGATGGGAGCTCCACAAAGTCCTTTCAACACCAATTTTGAGGTTATCTTTGATAATGTCACATTTGACCCACACAATCTTGAAAACATTTCCAAAGAGAAAAGTAAGATTTTGGATGTATAAATATCTAGAAGGCATATAATTGGCTATGTGTATTTCATAATTATAAGTGATACAAATTATCATCTCATAATCTCTAATTATTTCACTCTATAATATTGAAATAATCATGCTTCTATGCTTCATTATTGATCATCCTTACTAATTGTGCAATAATAATGGCTTTTTAATTACATTTCACCATCTCTTTAGTAAGAATTCCCTAATTTGTGAATTTCACACATATTTTCTCTTTCGTAAAGAGATGTTGAAAATGAATTTCTTCAAAATTACTTCTTAAAAGGAGGGTATATTTAATGAATATTTGAATAGTCCAAATAATAATTTGGGTGTCTTGGAGGAATTTAATAATGTTAAATGAGTCCCCATCAATAATTCCTTTTTGACACTATTTTGAGAGGCTAGATGAATAGAAATATTTATGCAATAAAAACCTCATAATACTGGTTGGATTGACAATCCAAATTAACTAAAAAAGAAGCAATCAAAATTTAATTATGATATCTAATAATACTTCCACCATCAACTAATATTGGGTTTCCTTTAAATAGAACATCAAAATTACCTATGGTTTGATTGATATGGGGTGTCAAAACCACTCTATATCTTGGAAGCTTCAACACCTTGAAAGGGGTAGAGATATCTAAGTTGAGGTTCTAGGAATTAGATATCACCACATCACACTTAGAAAAATCCATCACTAAACCATTATTTATTACATCTTATCCCTACTAAAATATCTCTTAATAGATGAGTTAATTATGTCTATAACCCTATATGTCATAGCTTTCTTCTCCTAAATGATCCTATTGTTTCTTTCTTTAAATAGTACCAATGGAAGCCTTAATAAAGTCACATTTTCTATAATCATCTTTCCATAATCTATTAGTACATGTTATCACCTAATCATCCATTCATCACCTATACTCCTACCGCCTAATCATTTAACTAAATAAGTCCTAGAGTTATTTAATTGGACTAACTTTAGCTATCAATTTAATAAATTATTATATTTTATCTATCCACTAATTATCCATTTAATTCCATTTCTTTTGTTCATATTTATACACTCATTTATCTATCTATTCATTTGTTTACTTCATCTAGTATCTATTTGTAGACACTAAAAATTGTCCTTCGCCTACAAAAACTATTTTTCTTCATCAATCCCATTTTCTTCCCTAATAATTAAATAATTTTAATTATTTGATTATTGCCTAATGTCATATTTTTTCTATTATTTAAATAATTTTGATTACTTAATTAATTCATTTGTTTCATTTTATTTCCTCCTTTCGATTAATTAAATAGATTTTATTTATTTAATTATTACTATCATTTTCTACTATAATTGAATAATTATTTTAATTATTTAATTATTCATTGGCCTTTTCTTCATATTAGACAATAATAAAATAATTATAATTATAATTATTAGGGAAGAAAAGGGGATTGATGAAGAAAGTTAGTTTTAATTATTCATTTGTTTCCTTTTATTTCCTTCTTTTGATTAATTAAACAAATTTTATTTATTTATTTCTTACTATCATTTTCTATTATAAATGAATAATTATTTCAATTATTTAATTATTCATTGGCCTTTTCTCTTTTTTTAAAATCTTACTAATTTTTCATTTTCTCCCACTTTTGAATTAAATCATTATTTTAATTCAAAAATTCAACCTTTCCCACTTCTTCTATAATTAAATAATATTTCGTTATTTAATTATTCACTTTCTTTCCTACATTAAATACTTGAATAATTATTTAAATTCCTCCAACCACCCTTTTTTATGTGCCAAATCTTATCTCTTGTCTCATTTAACTTCCACTATTGATTGAATTATTTAATAATTCAATCTTGGCCATCCATCCTTATCTTTTCCCTAAATTTTCCCTAACCCTATTTCATATTACAACTTTCAATATTGACCATTGATTTTCATGGCATATTGGCTTTTAATCCTAGCCATCCATTCCAATTTGGTTTTCTATGAAAGAAACCTATCTTTATTATTACATAGACACATATTCTATGCTACCTAGTTTATGCTCAAGTACATGCTAAGGAGACAAGTACAATCTTCAATATTTTTCTAACATTGTCATTAGGCTACTATTGCATACTCAAATGTGAGGGCAATCAAGAATATTCAGAAAAATGGAGAAGGACAGTGGAGGTGAATCAACCATGGCATAGGTAATATCACTTTGTATTTATGTTTCTATGTTGGATTGTGCTTCATTATTGGTTTAGGGATTTAGGGTTTTAGTATTACTGCTTTATGAACTTACCCTTGGTTTTTACCCTATTCTACATTGGTGAACTTGACATGAATCTAACATGCAACATTCTGATTGTTTGTAAGAATTTTTTTTTGGTTGTAGATTAGATTGTAGAACCCGCTTAAAATCTGTGATATTTTGTTAATTGTAAAAAAAATTGCGTGTCAAATTTTGCAAAAAGATTTATGATTTTTATAGGTCTGAGTGTTAGCTTTCCACAACATTTTATGGTTTTAATTTTCATTTAGATTTGAGAAAATTATTTTTTAATTCCACTACTTTTTTTTTAATTCTGACTATTGACTTCTTAAAATCCATGTTTTCTTTCATCTATAACAATTTTTTTGTGCAAATTTTTTATAGTAATATTTCTAAGTTTTGTAGTTTTGAGTATTAGCTTTCCACACCATTTTATGATTTTAAATTTCATTTAGTTTTGAGAAAGTTATCATTGTTTTAGTTTGTTGTTATCATTAAAGGGTTTTTTGGGTTACTAATATTCTATTTGAAGCATGTAACATTTATTTTGGAGTGCTAACTTGTGGTTTTGCAGGAATTTATTTCTTTCATTTTGTTTGGTTTAGTTAAGTTTTGTTTTACAAATTTTTATTCACAAATTCATTGGTTTAAAATTTATAACAACTTTGCATATAACATTCATTGGCTTAAAATTTACAACCTTGCATTTCGCTCATTGGCTTTAAAATTTACCAAAACTCGAATTACATTTATTGGCTTAAAATTTAAAACAACTTTGTATATCACATTCATTAGCTTAAAATTTACAACTTTGCATTTCACTCGTTAGCTTTAAAATTTACAACTTGCATTTTACTCATTGGCTTTAACATTTACAAATTGTATTTTACTCATTGGTTTTAAAAATTACAACATCCTTGCATATTTCACTCATGGGGTTTAAAATATACAAAAACTTTGCATACCACATTCATTTGGATTAAAAAATAACCTTGCATCTCCACATTCATTTGGTCTAAAAATAAAAACTTGCATCAATTGTCTTTTCTCATATTTTGATTTGGGGACCTAAAATAAACCATTGTATTGTGGTTTTTCATTTTGTTTTATAGGTGTGTATGCTCTTCTCTCACACCATTTGGTGATATTGAGAATCAAAAATATCTCTTGACATTTTCATTATCACCCACATATTTGGTTTTATTAAGGTTAATGAACACCATGAGAGTGTGAGTCAATTGTATTGTGTATTCCCTCTCCTCACACATTGTGTGATCTTGGAGATCAAAAATAATATATTTTCCTTATTTTTGTTTTACCCTTATAGGGGCCTGCCATGTGAGATACATCCATACGAAGAAATCCTTGGTGACTCCAACCAATTTTTCCCTCAAGATGGTATATAAAAGGATAAGATGAAACATCAATTCCTCATGCTATGTAGGCCTTTTCCGTATTGCACCATTCAGTTTGGGGAGGTACCTTTGCATAAAGTGCCCCTAATAGGAGTGGTTAAAGTCTTAAGTGGCTTGTTGGACATTCGCAAGGTGACATGTCCCCGAGTTGTGACTAATAAACAAACTAGTTAGTGGAAACCCTTTTGATTGATTTTTGGTGATGTTCTTAGTGCATGGGTGTAGCATCACACCCTTACGACTTTTAGGCCCAACATTTGGATCCCTTAAGTGAGATGAGAATCCCTTGCTTAGCATAAGTTAGTTGATCAAACTTGTAACTTTCCATGGAGAGAGTGATTGGGTCATCCTTCCATTCCAAGATGCCTCTATCAGTCCACTTTTGTAGAAAAAAGGTGATACATAACCTGAAAGGGTGTCCCTCCCTTGCATCAAAGGAGATTCCTAGAGTGGGTCTAAGAGTGTTTCCATTAGACATTGACCTTAGGCATATACAAGTGTTTTATGTGAGTGATTTATATTTAATCTATGCTTGACCCATGGAAATTTGAGCTGAATAACTTCCAAACATACACATTGCAAACACACTTTTTGGACATTCAAACAAACCCAATTATTTTTTAGACTGTTTATAGTGTTTTCCATTCAAACTTCACAAAAATTAAATCAAAATTGAATAAAAATCAGTCAACTTAGGATAAAAAAAAACTATTCACCACAACTACTACCCTAAACATTGTAACTACTAAAACAAGAATACCGCAGCTAATTTCTAGAACACCACATTTGACACTCAAAATGAAACAATTGCTAGTTGTTGAAAATTTTAGGGAAATATGAAACATTCCACTTTTTGATCAATTCCTGAGTACAATATTGTCATATGTTCATAGAATTGCAAAAAATAAACCTCATTTATGTTCCATCCATTACCTCACATTTTCATTAGTTGCATTTTCCATAGGTCAAACTTTAGGTCATCTCTTAGCTTGCATACACCTTGTTGTAGACTTTGGCTTTGGAAATTCATCAGAATTTAGAGAATTCTGTAGTTATAAAATAAGATTTATCTTGACCTTATCCTTTCAATCAATTTAGTCTTTTGTCATTTAGGTTGGCTCTTTAAACTCACAAGGCTAGTTTGAGACCACCTTGTCAACTTGTCATTATTTCAGTCTTTTTCATCCTTGAGGTCTTGCTAAATTAGATTTTTCACCTTGACTATCTTAATTTTTTTAGTGACCTTACTTTAGGTTTACCATAAGGTTCTTAGTTATCATAACCTTAGTCATCATTTTAGGTCATATTACCATTCCCCCCCTTCATCATCAAATCACATTTTCATTACATTTGGCATACCTTAGTCTTAAACATGCCATAGATTTTGACCTCAGTGTGACATTATCTTATTGACATCTTGACTATTGTCACTTTGAATCTTTATCTTGGTATCATCATTAGGCATCCTTTATACCTTGAAAAATCCAAAAAATAGTCATCTTGCATACCTTAGTGACATTATCCTATTGACATCTTGATTATTGTCACTTTGACTCTTTATCTTGGTATCATCATTAAACATACTGTATACTTTGAAAAATCCAAAAACATAGTTGAATAAACTTATTCATAGTCATACCTTTGCATTGAAATGCTCTAGACATCACATCACATTCACCCCTACTTTGCAAGTCTTTTATGGTAAAAAAAAGAGCACAAAGGAAAAGAAAGGAAATGGAATTCACTAATGAGGAGACCATTTTCAATCCCACTAGCAACATGAGATTTGTATTTTATTTTATTGAGTCACCAAATGCACAAAACTCAAATCCTTTTACAAGGTTCATGAAACTAGACATCCAAACACCATTGACTAATAAATTGAAGCAGCTACCCAAAATCATAGTGTGGCATGGTTGGTAGATGAAATAGTGACTCAAGAACCCCAAATATTTTTAGCCAACTTTTACATAGTGGAGCAAAACTGCCTCATGGTTTTTATGTAAATACACTTCGACTAGAATCACCACTTAACAAAAAAATTCAAGGACATGAAACTTCTACCTCCAAAGGTTCCATCCCATAAATGAATGTTTCCATGCCTTTCAGAGGATTTACACAAGACTCCACCATAATCCATACATCCTTAGTTGGAACACAACCAATGACACAATCCATGACACAATCAATGTCACAACTTTTTGGCACCACATTAAATCCATTTGGAACATCCCATGCTATGGGTTCCTCATCATCAAATCTTTTTGGAAAGAATAAGAGAACAATGGTCCATATTCGGTGACCTAAGACACCAATAAAAACATCAAACACTAACACTTCCCAAGGTCCTAATGTAAACATTCCTCAACAAAACACACAAGGGCCTTCACACAATATGATAGCCAAAGTACACAAGGTCAACACATTCCCAACCCATTCCAATGAAATCCAATACCAGCACCTCACACATTCCAACTCACATCCGTCAAATTTAAACTCAAATCCCAACTTACACTCCACGTATTCAAAATCAAACCCCTTCATATACCCATAACATCCCAAATCCAACACATTCCAAATATACCACATGTAAATACCAACACATACAACCCACACATGGGCTTACAAAATATGAACATGGGTACTTATCACAATGCAATCAACAATGTCGTGGGCATGTCACTCACACAAAATGATAGCCAAAGTACACAAGGTCAACACATTCCCAACCCATTCCAAATGAAATCTAATACCAACACCTCACACATTCCAACTCACATCCCTCAAATTTAAACTCAAATCCCAACTTACACTCCACATATTCAAAATCAAACCCCTTCATATACCCATAACATCCCAAATTCAACACATACAACCCACACATGGGCTGACAAAATATGAACATGGAACCTTATCACAATGAAATCAACAATGTCGTGGACATCTCACTCACACAATATGATGTCATATTCAATCAAATTCTTGCTTTGGAAAAGAAAGTGGAAACCATGACATTGTCAAACAAGAAGAATTACTCTACACAAGAGTTATGTCCATACCCATTTGATAGGAAACTATACATGCAACCCTTTCCTCCTCACTGTGTCATGCCAAAATTTCCCAAACATAGAGGAAAAAGAATTCCCTTTAAGCATGTGAGAGAATTCCACAAAGCATTGATTGAAATTGCTCTGAACAGACATAGCTAATGAGATTATTTCCTAGGAGTCTCGTAGGACAAGCATTAGAATGGTTCGCCCACCTACCTATAGGAGTTCAATCATGGGATGAACTAACTAAGAATTTTATCACCCACTTTACCTTTAAGATTGAGAATGACATTACTATTCCTGCCTTATGTCACACTAAAAAAGAAGAGGGTGAATAATTCATTATTTTCTTCTAGAGATGGAGGAGCTTGGCTAGCCATTGTCTTGTTGACATTCCTAAAAAAAAAAATATTGTCATGTTCATTGATAATTTAATCATAGACCTAAAGTTTCAGTTGCAAGCCCATTATTGCACAACATTCACCAAACTTGTGGAAAAGGTCACCATCCTTGAGAAGGCCCTTATCACCATAGGGGAAATAAAGACATATAAAAAGACACAAAATGCCCAAAACACTTCAAATGACAAGAAAAAATATTGGGCTCACAACAAAAATGTCACCAATGATGGAATTTTTGATGCAAAGGCAGTACACAATGGTCCTACAATCACACTTAGGGGACCTAACACATTAGAAAACCCACCACATGTTCTCGATTATACAACTAATTCCCTTCAAAACTCTCAAGGACAAAGACCCTGAAGTTAATTTCCCATAAGAAGCATGTATACTCCCTTAGGGGAGCCAATCAAATTAGTCCTCAAATAGCTCTTGCAACAAAAAATTATACAACTTCCTGATGTAAAACCATATGAGCCAGGGAAATTAAAAACTTCATGGTGGGATGATAATTTCTTTTATGACTATCATCAAATTAAATGACACCCAACTTGTAGACATTTGAAAAATATCATTCAGGACCTCATTGAAAATAGTATCATAGAAGTCAATGGACAACAACAAACCTCTAACAATGACCATAAAGTTTTTACGGATCCATTACATGACCATGGAAAAGGAAAGGCCTCCAATTCGGGTTCTAAGACCAATAATTCTACCAACTATACCAATTCCAAATTTGACTACACTACCATTCATCACATTAGAGCCATCAATGATTATGTCAATACCATATAACCATCAAGAAACCACAAGAATGTGTCATAACTACCTATCAAACCAAGGTGACTATACAAGGTGCTCCCCCAAAGCAACAAAAAAATAAATATAACTTACTAGATCATTTGGGGAAAATACCCATGCAAATCTCTATCCTTGAGTTGTTGCATATATCACCCAACACACAAGGCCATTATTGATAAATATTTACATGAAACTACCATTCCCACTGACCTTAATGTCAATTGTTTCCTAGAAATGGTGGCATACTTGGCTAATACTCACCATGTCACTTTATTAGACCAATATTATTTGACCCAAAAGTCCAATCAAAATGACTCCTTACACCTTGAATTCTTTTCCCATAAACATAAACTCAAATGAGTCTTGATAGATGGTGGAGTGGGATTGAATATTTGCACCCTAAATTTTTTTAAGGCATTGGGCTTCTCTAAAGCTTGTGTAGACATGATAAAGAGAATCATTAACAAAGTCTATGATGATGAAGTGTGGTCTTCAAAAGGAATCATAACAATACTTATCAGGGTTGGGCCCACCACAATTGTCTTGGACTTACACCTCCCATACAATATCCTCCTTGGGCAGCCATAGATCCATGCCATGAAAGCCGTCCAATACACTTACCATCAATGCCAAAAGTTTCCATAAAATGGCACTAAGATTACAATAGTTATTGATCCTAACCCATTCCAATATTACAACAACCTTAGAGGAACCACTTAACAACAATTTCCCATTAACCAGGAAGCTTCATCATCCTCATCATCCCACTATATCAATCCATCCACCCTAAACAAGGCATCCACTTTCAAACCTCCATCCTCTGACCCAAAAGTCAAGGTCCAAGATAAATGGTGTGGTGAATATCATATGAAAACATTGTACTGTGTCAAAAAGCTCACATATCCCAAGACATATGGAAGACCATCAGTAGTTAAGGACCCCAAAATCACCATTCAGGTATCTCCCATGATGATTTTTACCAAATGGGGAGAACTAAGAAAATAAGCCGTTGATTTTACCACCTAGACATACATAGAAGAAGAACACATAAAGCCAAAAAAAATACCAACAAAGAAATATGGCAACGGTTTTGAGATAATGAAACACAAAGGTTATGATGGACACAGTGGACTGGGTTTGAACAATAATGGAATTACAAAATGTTTAATAGTGTCTAAGCACCCAAAGGGCTTGGGGCTAGGCTTTAAACAAATAAAGATAGGAACTCCTAGTACTAAGGAAATTTCAAGTGAGAAAGGGAGTGATTCCAAGGATATCAAGATATCTAAGACATCTGAAGACTACCATACGAAGACAAACTCCAAAGAATGGGAGTGGGATTCATACACATCCAACGACTATGACCTAGCCAAAACCTTTAAGGAGCTTGACCTATATAACACTATGACCAAAGACCCAGATAATAATTCCATCTTTACCTTGTCTACCCATATGCTAAACCTTAACAATACCAATGATGGCATGCCCTTAGTCTACCCACAACTTATCAATTGGGACCAACAAGGACCACCCATCTTAGTCATATTCAAGAACAATAAAGCTATTGATGAGTTCATGGGACTACAAGAAATAATTGCTAGTGGAAATCACAAAGCTATTTTTACCATATACTTGGACCATACAACCTATTCTAGGGATTCTATCCACCCCTCTCATTGCAAAAATAAAAATGATAAAACAAAAAATAAAAGATCTCTAGGAGAAAACTACAAGGTGCCTCTAGACCATGAAAAAGTAAAAAGAAAGGATGCATCCAAGGGTGAAAACCTCTTCGAGGTTCCCAAGGATGGAGGGTTGGAAATTATCCCCATCAACCAAAAGAAATCACCTATTCCCATTGACCAGTCCATGGAAGTCAACATTGGTTCAAAGGAAAATCCTAGAATTATCCACCTTGTAGTGTAATTGACAAAATTAGAACAACCTGAGTTTCAGGCCTTCTTTATAGAATGAAAAATCAATTTATTTTGGTCCTATGCCGACATGCCTGGGCTAGATCAGGAATTGGTTTTGCACCATTTTCTATTATTTCCTGATGCCAAACCAGTCAAAAAAAAACTCAAAAAGATGCATCCACAGATTGCACTATTGGTCAAGGCTAAACTCAAAAAGTGATTGGATGCGGGCTTCATACGATCTATTGACTATGAAAATGGATCTCCAATCTAGTAACAATCAAAAAACCAATAGGAGGGACTCGTATTTTTACCAAATTCTAAGACTTAAATAAGGCATGTCCTAAATATGATTTTCGCCTATCAAACATTGACATCATAGTGGACTTGAAAATGTGCTACGTGATGCTTTCCCTCATGGATGGTTTCTCAGGATATAATCAGATTAAGAAAGCTCCTAAAGATCAACACAAGACAACCTTTATATGGTCTTGGGGAACATTATGTTGGAATGCCATGCCTTTTGGGTTGAAGAATGTTGGCGCCACATACCAACATGCCATGACAATAATATTTCATGACCTCATGCATACCCTCATGGAATATTATGTGGAAAAATTATTAGATAAATCATTGACATGAGGTGACCATTTGAGATTCTTGGAAAAAACTCCTAAAAGGCTAGAAGAATATATAGTGAGACTGAATCCTAAGAAGTATGTGATTGGGGTGACATTTGGAAAACTCCTTGGCTACATAATTTCTAGAAGAGGTATTGAAGTTGACCCTACCAAAGTCAAAGCCATAATAGGGATGCCACCTCCCACAAACATAAGTCAGATTTGAACATTGCAAGGGAGACTCCAATCCATCAAAAAAATTCATCACACAACTAGTAGACAAATTTCAACCATTCCAACACTTTGAGAAAATGAGTACTATTCATGTGAAGAGACAAGTGTCAAGAATATTTTCAATAGATTAAGGATTACCTATTAACATCACTAGTCTTAATTCCTCCTATTGATGGAATTCATCTTATCCTTTACATATCAACAACAACATTGACACTAATGGAATTACTTGCATGAAATGACAATGAGGGTGGAGAAAAAGCAATCTAATATATCAGTTGTACCTTGGTGGGTTATGAACTCAACTACAATCCTCTAGAATGTGCCTTTCTTGTGGTGGTTTTCACAACTCAACAAATTAAACACTATATGTTGAATCATAAAATAAATCTTGTTGCCAAAATAGATCCAATAAAATATCTTCTTAGCAAAGAAGCTTTGACAGGACAACTAGCCAAATAGGTTATGATACTAAGTGAGTATGATATTAAATATGTTGAGAGAAAATCCATTAAAGGAAAAGTGATAACCAACCAAATCACAGATGAACCAACAAAATCATATCATCCATTGGTTTTAGATTTCTTGGATGAGTCTATTTTTACACTAGACGTGCCCATGACATGGAAGTTATACTTTGATGAATCTCACACCAGTTATGAATCAGGAGTAGGAATATTGTTTATTACCCCTCAAGGAGATACAATACCCAAGTCATTCAAGATTTCCTTCTCATGTACCAGAAATATAGTAGAGTACAAGGCTCTTCTCACAGGACTTCACATGGCAATCAAATGGAAAATCAAGTCTTCAAGTGTATGGTGATTCCCGATTGGTTATTTGATAGGTTAATGATGTTTATGAAACCAAGGATGAAAATATCACCCCATAACAATGAATGGTTGATAGTTTCAAGAAATAATTTGATAGAATCACCTTCTATCAGGTCCCTCACATTCAAAACAAGGAAAAAGATGCTATGGAAACCATCAGTTCTCTCTTGGATGTCCCAAACAATGTGCCTCAATATAATTTTTTGGTAGAACAACTGTTGATACCTACCTTCAACATCCAAGAGTCTGAGATGATCTTTGAACTTGTTGGTCCTAATTTCCGATGATACCAGGATATTTATGACTACTTCCATGACCATACCATTTCTCTTGACCTATATGCCAATCAACACAAGACTTTCATCTATAAAGCCTCTAAATATGCCATCTTCGATGATAACCTTTACCGATGATCCCTTCATAGTACCCTCTTCGATGTCTTGATAATGATGAAGCACAAATTACCTTATGTGAAGTACACAAAGGTATATGTGGAGCCCATTCTAGTGCTAAAACCCTAGCCAAGAAGATCATGTGTGCAAGATTCTACTGGCCTATAATGGAATGAGATTAATATCACTTTGTCAAGAAATGTTAACAGTGCCAGATTCATGAAGACTTGATACATGTACCAATATATGAGTTTCAATTGATAACATCACCTTGTCCCTTCGCCTAATGGGGACTCAACCTCATAGGTAAAATCCATCTCACTTCATCCAATGGCAATAACTTCATTATCACAATAACCAAATAATTCACCAAAGGGATTGAAGCTATTCCCATGACATAGATTAATGAAAAAAATTCTCAAAATTCATCTTCAATTACATCATTTACCGGTATGGTGTCCCTCAATCCATCATCATTGATAATAGTCATATTTTTAAGAACCAAGATATCCACCAAAAATTTCCATACCTAGCATCAATTTTTCACCCCATACTATCCACAAGGTAATGGCCAAACTGAGGTGTCTAACAAAACTATCATCAAAATCCTCAAAAAGACTATCAATGATGCTAGTTGTGACTGGCACCTTCAAATTAATCCCACCTTATGGGCCTACTACACTAGTATCCACACTCCCACATGATTCAATCCATACTCCCTAGTCTTTGGTTTTGAGGCCATCCTACCTATTGAGGTTGAGCTAGTTTCTTTGAGGGTATCCACATAATGACAAATTTTTGATAAAGAATATCTAGTATCTAGACTGCATGAGTTGGAACTTTTAGATGAGCACAAAAAGAATGCATTGGTCCATTTGAAAGATGATAAAAACCATCTTAATCATAGCTAAAATAAGAAGGTCCTGACTTGACACTTTGATATTGGTGACCTAGTTTCATTAAAGAATCCCAAAATCAAGTAGAGCATGAGAAACCAAGTAAATTTGAGCCAAATTGGTTGGGTCCCTACATCATCATGATAGTCTTTGGATTGAGAGCATATCAACTCTCAACTCTTGAAGGGGAAACTTTGATAGAGTCTATCAATAGTTTTCACTTATGAAAATTATATACTTAGCTTCAAAGAGCCTTTGTCAAAACCCGAAAAAATAAAAAAACTTGAAAAAGATAAAAAATAATTAGCTTAATGGAAACCTAGAAAATAGGCATCTTGGTGACACCAAAAAAAAAAAAATCAAGCAAATAGTAAATAGAAATAATTCATCCAATAGTGAAAACCACTTTGGTGGTGCTTTGGATAAGTACCATGGTGAAAACCTGGGAAACATGTGCCATGTGTAGTCTCTCTTCACTCCATCATCTACCATCAGTCTATCTAGTTTCCACCCCTCATAATAATTCACCATCATGCTTTTCATGCCATCCATAATAACGCTTGGGTATCCTTCCCATTACCTAGAATGATTGACATTATGAGTGTTTCTACCTTCCATATCTGCATGCAACAAACCTATCCCATTCTACCCCTAATAAATTGGTCTTATACTCGACTAGGGGAAAGTACTTAACCTACCTACATATTCATTGGATCCTACACTCGATATCAGAGGTCATTATATCAAAAATCCAAAAGAAAAATAAAAAAACTTAAAAAAAGTTCCAAAAAAATGAAAACATATCAAAAACCCAAAAACATCTACATAACCTTCAAAACTACCGAAAAACAGAGTCAGAGTCAGTCATGTCAGTCATAAGTCTAGTCAAACTACATTGCCTCTACATGTATAACATAGGCAAGGCCATTAATCGATGAGCCCTTGAGACACTAGGTCAGTCCTTTAAGGTTTTTAAAATAAAGTCAATCATGAATCAATCTATAATAAACCTAACAAGGTCAAATTATGTCGAACAACGAGGTCTCTACATTGTTATGTAGGAAAGGCCATTAGTTAATGAGTCCTCAAGGCCTTAGGTTGGTCCCTTATGGTTTTTCAGTCTAGTCCTTATCATTCATAATCAGTTAAACATTGTCATCAGACACAAATAGTCATTTGAACCTCATCTAAATCATGAATCAATAAGACAAACTATCCAACAAGTCATCAAATCAAATCAATCAATTTCCCAAATTAATCAAACACAAAATCAACATCAAATATTAAATCAATTAGTGAATTTTCTTTAATAAGATGTGTCCTTCCTAAAACCAGACATCATCATATATTGATTCCATCATTTCCCTTTTACAGGTGGTTACATGATCAAAAGTAGACTTGACGTCTAATACCACATGTTTCTTCTCCTGAAACAAAGCACTATCAAACAATCAACCTATCAATCAATTAGTTAATCAAACATCGACAAAAAATCACTGGAAAATGATCTAAATGGCTATTGACTTTGTTGAGTTTGTCTTTTTTTTAATTCTCTTTTGGTTGTTACTAGCCACCTCGAGGATGTCTTGTGAAGGATTTAGAGGAGCGATGATGTATCATTACATATTTTATTTTGATTGCTTCTTGTGGATTTTCTTGGTAAAAATATTGGGGCAACTTTTATCTTCATATAAGTATATACATTCCTTGTTTGTTGATTGTTTGTTTTTCGCAAGTGGATAGCTTTGCACAAGTTGGTCTATGTCATACCATGGTGTTTATTGTCCATTTATCATATTTTTAACACCCAATGATGATTAAATACAAAGCCTAGTATGTATCAAGAAAAATATTAATCTTTCTTTGTCTCCACTAACTCCATACTAACATTTTCCTCTCATTAACATTTCTCTTCATCAATCCTTGCATTCATCCACTACCAAATTTGCTTATTGGAATAATTTTTCAATTTTTTTACAAACTCTTTCAAAATTTGCAAAAAATTTATGAGGGGGCATAGGCCTATCCCACCTTCACCATGGCACACTAGGGCATATTTTTGAACTCAATTTCTTTGACACAATGCGATAAACTGCATTGTATCAAAGAGGGGTAAAATGTAGACACTAAAAATTGTCTCTCACCTACAAACACTATTTTTCTTCATCAATCCCCTTTTCTTTCCTAATAATTAAATAGTTTTAATTACTTAGTTAATTCATTTATTTCCTTTTATTTCCTCCTTTTGATTAATTAAATAGATTTTATTTATTTAATTACAGACCATTAATGTCCCCTTTCCTCCTTATTTAATTATTACTATCATTTTCTACTATAATTAAATAATTATTTCAATTATTGAATTATTCATTGGCCTTTTTCTTCCATAAATTAAATAAATTCTATTTATTGAATGACTTAGTAATTTTTCATTTTCTCCCACTTTTGTATAAAATCATTATTTTAATTTAAAAATTCAACCTTTCCCACTTCTATAATTAAATAATGTTTCATTATTTAATTATTCACTTTCCTTCCTACATTAAATAATTTTATAATTATTTGAATTCCTCTAGCCACCTCTTTTTATGTGCCAAATCTTATCTCTTGTCTCATTTAATTTCTACCCTTGATTGAATTATTTTATAATTCAATCTTGGCCATCCATTCTATTTATTGAATGACTTACTAATTTGTCATTTTCTCCCATTTTTGAAATAAATCATTATTTTAATTCAAAAAATCAACCTTTCCCACTTCTTCTATAATTGAATAATGTTTCATTATTTAATTATTCACTTTCCTTCCTACATTAAATAATTTAATAAGTATTTAAATTCACCCAACAATCTCTTTTTATGTGTCAAATATTATCTCTTGTCTCATTCAATTTCCACACTTGATTGAATTATTTTATAATTCAATCTTGGTCATCCATGCTTATCTTTGCCCTATCTTTTCCATAACCCTATTTCATATTACAAATTTCAATCTTGGCCATTGATTTCCATGTCATATTGGTTTTTAATCCTATCCCTCCATTCTGATTTGGTTTTCTATAAAAGAAACCTATCTTTATTATTACATAGACACACATATTCTATCCTACCTTGTTTATGCTCAAGTACATGCTAAGGAGACAAGTACAATCTTCAATTGTTTACTATCATTGTGATTAGGCTATTATTGCATACTCAAATCTAAAGGGAAATCAAGCATATTGAGAAAAATGGAGGACGATGGAGGTGAATCAACCGTGGCATAGTTAATATTGCTTTGATTTTATGTTTCTATGTTGGATTGTGCTTCATTGTTGGTTTAAGGCTTTAGGGTTTAAGTATTATTGTTCTATGACCTTAACCTTGGTTTTTACCCTATTTTACATTAGTAATATTCTTTTTTTTGTTTTTCCTAATATAAAACTATAATTCATCTAATTAATTAATTAATTTAGAAAATCCACTTCATCTAGCTAACTATCTAGTTTATTAAGTTCACTCAGACTTACTACTAGCACCACTCATCAATATAATCCACTTAACTCACCTATAATATCACCTAGCTACTCCAGGAAAATAGTCAACTCTCCCTAATTATTTCATGTAGTCAATTAACTCCAAGTAGGAAGTTCACTCATCAATTGGACTTATCATCTCTGTAGTCAGTTTGATTAGAGAAATAATTATTATTTTATTTAAAAATAGAAATAATGTACAACTCTCCATGTTTACCAAATATACTCATCAACTCCCCTTATCATGAGCCGAACTTGAGAATCCAAATTCAATCATATCCAGTAATCTAATTCTCTTAAAAATCTATAAAATCAAAACCACTACCATCATTTCATAAACATTCATTTACATAGCCATATCCTATCATACTGATATACAAGGAGCACAATAATTATACAAGTGAATTGATTGGCCATATTACAAATGAGAAAAGCTTCACATTATTCTCAATCAGAGGTTTGTAAGTGTGGAATATGAGTGTTTTAATTTTATGATTTTGATTATTATTATCTTATTCTATTTTCATAAATTAATTTGGTGAGCTTGATGTGAAATGCATCTTCTTACACATCTAAAACTTGTGTTTGTGATTTTTTGGATGGTTTATCTTGTAGATGTGTGCTTTTTTGAGATACTCCTAGGATTCAAATTTTTATAAGATCCTCATGCCTTGAAATAAACATCATGGTTGCGCCCAAAAAGGTTGAGAGATAAAATATGACATAAATTTTTTATATTTCTCACTATGAAATCTACTAATTTTTTAGGCCCCTAGGATTTTTTAGTATATAAATATATACAAGTGTACATTGAATCTTAATAGTCATAAAAAATTACTATTTGGTCTAGGTTTTTTTACATATATTCATTTTCATTTTTAAGTCATATACACACAGTTCATAGATTTTTATGAATACAAACAAGTAATTAGGATTTTAAAGGTATACATACACAAAAAATTAGTAGATACATAGTAATTATAATATATACATAGATTGATGTTTTTCGCTTGTATATATACATGAGGGTTTAAAATATTACTATATATAATAATATATACACCTTGATTTATACATTTTATGGAAACCTATATACATATATTCATGTCTATATATTTTGGAAAATATATTATTTACAAGGATAATATATGCAAATGGTGGAGGATAGGACATGTGCATACACATAGTAGTGTGCAAGAGTGTATATACACATAGATATGTACATACATGACTAAACTATATATATTCCATCTATCTATGCATATATATGTGCTTCTAATATAATTATTTTGATTGTTACTATTACCATTTTTTCATGTATATATAGCTCATTATTAATTTTTTATTTTATTTTATTTTATTGTAATTCTAGAGCCCCTAGTATTATGGGTAATTAGAAACTCCATTCCACATAATCAACTAATCATAAGGTTACTCAACTCTTGGATGCAAGGCCCTAACCCAAGTACCCACATATTTTTAGCCAACCCGTAGTCACTTACATGACTAGGAGCCAACACCTAGGGGGATAAATACCCCCTTTTATATTTGAAGCACTTAATAGGCTTGTTTTAGAAAAAGCATAAGCTTTACACTATCTATCATATTTTTTATTTTCTGAAGGCATTGAAAAGCTAGTTGAAAGCTCTATGTTATGCATCATGTAGTTTTTCTATATTATGCATCTATAATTAGGTAAAACTTTTTGAAATTCATGCATTATTTCTTAGTTTTAAATGCTCATAACTTTTGCAAACAAAACGATTTGTTTAACTTCATCACAAAATTGTAAGGAATATAATGACGCTATCTATTTTTATTTTTTAAAAATATTATTTCATTCTTTTGGGAAAATTATTTGTATGTAGCATCTTTAGCTTGTTTAAGGAAAATTTTGACATTATTAATCTAAAACTTTAAATGATGCTCTATTGAAGATTATTTTTGAAACTTTTTCATTTCTATTTGTTGTTTTTGTATTGTTTATTCTATCACCATCATAATTTGGGTTAAAATTTACTTTCACACATTGATTTGGACTTTAAAGTAAATAATTATATTTTGATCCAAAACAAATGAGGTGCACATGCTCTTCTCTTGCACACTCTAATGATCTTAAGAATAAAAAAGACACACTTCTTCCAAATTTATTATTAAGAGGCTTGTTTGGGGATTTGATCACTCTAGAGGATGACCTCAACTACATATTCTAGTTGGCTATATAAAGGAGGGATAAATTTTTTTAACCTAAAAAATGTCATAATTATGTTTCGCACAAACTTAGGGACCTTGTTCATGAGGATACAAGGTGAATGGACCTTCACTTGTGCTTAGGTCCTATTATTGTAGATGGGATTTGTTTCACATATTTAAGCCTCATATAATTTGAAGTATATTGAGTATTCCCAACAAATCTTGTATATCACAGATTAAAATATTTTGGATAGGCTTGGTTGTAATGATAATTAAGTCATTAGACTTGAGAAGTTACAATGTGCCCTAAAAAGGTATGTGTATGTCCCATATTCTCTCCCCTCATGATATTACATGTGATAATATGTGAACAAAAGTAGTTAGTTTCCCTAACATATGAATTACACATCACACTTGTACAAGATATATTAGTGGGATTATAGCTAAGTACACACCATTTAATGAATAATTTTAGGACTATTAAAATGTATTTTTCTTTACTATGTATTTTTGAGTAAAAAATAAATTTGTGTATCCTTATAATGTTTTTAATAAAAAATTAAATAAAACACAAAATTATTTGTTATTGTTTTTAGAGATTAGGATTGTCCTCTTGTTAAGGCCTATGTATTTTCCATATCCACGTCAAGTTTCACATACACATATAGATCCATAAAACCCATTTGATAACTATTATAAATAATATTCCTTTTGTAGTGTCAAAACTTATACTCTAGGTCAATTTTACACTTATGCATGGTGCCCGATGCATTTATGAAAAAATCCATAATCAAGATTTTATGGTTTTGATCTCATGGATGACAATGAGGAAGCACTTGTAGCTTGTGGTTTGAATTTCAGATGAAATTGGTCAAACTATAGTGTGGCAAGATGATGTCTTTGTATGTAAAAATCCCATTAAAATTTGTATTGTTTGTCCCAATACCCAAATGTAAATATAACCAATATTCTTATCCATTTTGAAAATAAAACTTTCCTCTGTCTCTCTCATTTTCACAAATTGTAACATTTTCTACTAGGAGGCCTCTACTTCCCAATATTTGTTAAATTCTATCAAGATTAAATCACAACAATTAGGACTCCTCTTGCACACAATATCATCATGTCTATTGTCTCAAGAGAAGAGACACAACTATTGGTAATGCTCTCATGATTTTCATTTATCAATCTCATCTATTATCATACTTAATTGATCTGTCTTCAATTTTGATAGGGTTTGTCCTCCATAGCGGGGTTTGTTTCTATCACATGTCCATTTTATTTTTATAAACTACAATATTGTTTGGCTATCCGTGGAGGTGGAAATACCAAAGTGGGGGTTTTACTAAGGAAAACCCCTATACAACCCCAAAAAATTTCCTCATCTCCATATGTACAAATGTTGTAGAATTTAAACAAATAAAGGATCTCATTCTAGTAGTTTTTGGGCTTGATCCATATAGATGACAATGTGGGTGTGTGGATGTCCTCATGATGTGACAGTGTGCAAGGTTGAGGCTTCACCCAACTAGTATTATATTCTATATATTTTGGACTTCCCATTCTTATAGATTGAATATTTTAACATTTTGTACATGCAAGTTATTTAAGATTTTTAGTTATATTCATTGATAAATTTATCTTAGATTTTAGTTTTAAATCATTTCTATTTCCAATTCACTTGAATTAGGTGAATTGAGGTAGTTGATAGATCAATTTTCTCCTTAAGATCCCATTATCTAGAGGGTAGCAAATTATTTCCTCTACATTTTGGTGAACCTGACATGAACCATTCATGTTTGATCTTTTTGTTCAACATTTCAATGAATTTGATATTTTTTCTTAGAACAAGATTTTAATATGTTAGAAGATTCCCTGGATAATTTCCTAGAGGTATCTCTCTCTATTCAAAAATAAACTATACAAAATTCACCCTTAGAATCTCCTTCCTGGCAAGATGAGAAGTTCGTAACTATGATTGTGATTTCCACTTCCCTTGGAAGGCCTAAGAGACTAACCATTTATGTGACTCTAGCTAAATAAAACAATTCTAATCTAAATAAAACAACAAAGAACGATAAGTAAGCATGATTAATCTAAACTAATAAAACTAGAATGATCTCATTGAATATGCAAATACTTCCTCGATTTATCTCAATTGCCCTTCTCCATCTTGCTGTATTGTTATTCTTGCCCTCAGATTTCTGTGTGTTTGAATGCAAGCATAAGTTTGTCGAGTGTCTCAGCAAAATATCGAAGATTGTTTCTTCTCAAAAGTGTATAATGATTTTGGGAGGAGGAATAATGATAATGACAGGCCATTTTATAGATTTTGTGTTTTCAAATGATCGGCTCAGATTGAAAGAGAGATTGACGGATGAGATTGATGAATGCCATGCGATGAGCTATGTGACAGATAGAACGCGAGTTAGAACGTGAGTTCAACTGCAGGTAAAGACTAATTTTAGAACATGAGTTAGAACATGAGTTCCAATCTTCATCTTGAAAAAATAAAAGAAATAGACTTTGTATGCAAAAGCCAAAGTTAGAAGTTGGAGAATAAATGCATGATAAATGCATGTGAATGCAAACTTGAGTTAGTTAATTAAATAAAGATATTTAATTAATAAATATAGATCATGCATATGAGTTGGAACTAGTTAATCGACTAGTTGTGATGGAGAGTTCTCTCATAGAGATAACTCGAGTCAGATGATAAGTGCATGTAAGAGATAACTGAATGTTAGAGGAATGTGACATAATTAATTAAATAATGAATTAAATGTTAATTTAATTCAACATTCAAAATATGAGACTTTTAATTAAATAAATAGAGTAATTTATTTAATTTGGCTGTTGAAAAGGATAAAATGAATAATTAAATAATAAATATTTAATTATAGATGAAAAGGGGTTAAATGAATAATTAAATAAAGATATTTAATTATAGTTGGAAAAGTATGATAAAGGGGAATTAAATAATAAATTATTTAATTGATAGATAAAGGGGAAAGAATTAATTAGTTCACAACATAATTAAATAAATATGATTTATTTAATTAATTAAGTTGAATAAAGGATGATTATGAATTAATGAATTAATTAAAAAGGGTATTTAATTAATAGAGGAAATATGTGTTAGAAAGGCAATTAAATAAGTAACATTATTTAATCAAGACGACGGACTACAAAAAATTATGTTGAAATGTGTACTCGCAGGCCTAGACCAATTTTCGGTATCTACACCATTCATGTTTGATCTTTTTGTTCAACATTTCAATGAATTTGATATTTTTTCTTAGAACAAGATTTTAATATGTTAGAAGATTCCTTGGATAATTTCCTAGAGGTATCTCTCTCTATTCAAAAATAAACTATACAAAATTCACCCTTAGAATCTCCTTCCTGGCAAGATGAGAAGTTCATAACTATGATTGTGATTTCCACTTCCCTTGGAAGGGCTAAGAGACTAACCATTTATGTGACTCTAGCTAGTTATTTTTTAAAGAGAGATCACTCTACTCATGGAATTTTTTTAATAATGACTCTCTAGATCTTTATACAAAGTTTACACAATTTAAAGCTTTTTCTTATAATGCAGTAGCTCATACTTATAATTCTAGAAGAAATTAAAAAAAAAATGATCAACTTACTTCTTTACCACCTTCTCAAATAGATCTTCCTCAAGCACCTCAACCTCCAGCCAAGCAACAAAGTTAATATGACCTTACCAAAAAACTTTGTGTTACACCCACTAAGATCTCACTGAGATGATTCCAATTAAATCCTATCGAGCAACTTCATGTTATTCCCATAATGTTTAAGGTGAAGCCTTGATTGAATGTCAAAATGGTTCCTTTTGGGCTTCTTCCTCTTAGGCTTGTTCATTTGAAATACATTGAAAGAAAAATAGACTCTTAATAAAGTTCCTCTAGATGTTTTCTCTTTGGAAGAAGCTCTAGAAGAATTATTAGGTTTCTACTTTAATCTTCCTTTTTATCACCATAAGCTTTGAGTCCCATGTCTCTTGAATCATTGATCACACTTTGGGGAATATGTTATGAGTGTTGAGAATGGTTCTTTATCTTATAATGGTGAAAACACATCTATTCCATATATTGAATATTGTAGTACTCTCTTGAAGGGAGATACTTCTAATGTTCACATGGAACCAGAGTCTTTTAAAATGGTAATTAAGATTGGTTAGTGCCTTTCTTTAGAAGAATCTAGATTGCATTCTGATCCTCTGCATCATTATCTTAATTCTTCACTTGGTCATACGACGAGATGCTCAGTATTGATGAATCAATTTTGGCTCATAATATATTTCTATCTCTTGATTCTGTAACATAGAATTAATAATCTGGAATAAGATATCTGCAAACTAGAATAAATGATGTCAATCCTAATCTAAATCAATATTAATCTAAATCAAACAATAAAGAATGAATAAGTAAACATTATAAACTAAACAAATTAATGGAAAGCTCTCATCGAATATGTGTTCACTCCTTCGAATTATCTTGATTTCTCTTCTCCATTTTTCCTTTTCAGTATTCTTGCCCTCAGATTTATGTGTTTGAATGCAAGCATAACTTCGTTGAATGTCTAAGAAAAATATTGAAGATAAATTTCTTCTCAAAAGTGTATGATTTCAAGAGGAGGAATAAAGATAATGACAGGCCATTTTATATATTTTGGGTTTTTGAACTATCGACTCAGATTGAAAAGAGAGATCGACGGATGAGATTAATGAATGCCATGCGATGTGAGTTTTGTATCAGATAGAATGTGAGTTAGAAAATGAGTCAGGAAAGACTACGGGATAAAGACTAAGTTAGAATGTGAGTTAGAACATGAGTTCAAGATCCTAATCTTTAGTTAAGAGTCTTCGAAAATAGAAGAAATAGACTTTGTATGTCAAAGGCAAAGTTAGAACTCGAAGAATAATGCATTTGAATGCAAACAGGAGTTAGAACTAGTTAATCGACTAGTTGTGACAGAGAGTCTTCTCGCAGAGATAAACAAGTGTTGCATCCGGAGATAACTGGAGAACTAAAAATAGATCTCGAGTCAGAAGGTGAGTAAATGATTTAGATAACTGAATGATAGAAGAATGTTACATAAATAATTAATAAATGAATAAAATGTTAATTTAATTCAACATTCGAAAATGAAATTGAATTGAATTAAATAAATAAAGATAATTTATGTTATTTAACTATTGAAAAGGATAAATTGAATAATTAAATAATAAATATTTAATTAAGAAGGAAGTATGATAAAGGTGGTAGTTAAATAATGAATTATTTAATTAAGGAAGAATTAATTAGTTAGCGACATAATTAAAAAAATATGATTTATTTAATTAATCAAGGTTGAATAAAGGTTATTTATAAATTAATGAATTAATTAAAAAGGGATATTTAATTAATAGAAGAAATATGTGTTAGAAAGGGTAATTAAATAATAAACATTATTTAATCAAGACCACGAACTATAGAAAATTATGTCAAATGTATACTCACAGACCTAGACCAATTTTCGGTGTCTACAGTTTGCCCCTCTTTGATACAATGTTATTATGGCATGTGTCAAAGAAAATATGCCCCGATCGTGCGCCAACATGAAATAGGTTAAGGTATGCCCCTTCGAAAAAATTGACAAATGTTTGAAAAATTTCAAAAAAATCAGGAAATGTTCCTGATAAGTCAATTTGACAGTTAGAAATGCTATGGAGTTGACAGAATTGAATTTGGAAGTGATACGGATGTGTACAGGTCATTTGAAGTTGAAAGGTTAAGTGGCCAATAGAATAGGGCAGAAGAAATGCCACCCAAACCCTAGCTATAAATAGGAATTAGGTTGAAATCTAAATCATTTGCACCCGCAGGAGTTTGGAAAACTGAAGATTTGCTCTGACTAGCAAACGAAAATGGCACCCATTCCATATGTTGCGCATCGAGGATATCAGATCCAGACCTTCAATTGGCCATCTGATGCAGGACCACTAGTATGTACCCAAAAATGAACCCTTGAAATTTATTTTTGCACGTATTTTTAGGCTTTTAAAAATTATTTAGCATATGCAATCATTCGTGAACGATGCATATGTCATCGTATTCGTCGCATTTGACTGCAAAACGACGCATGTGCTAAAACATGTCTAGGCTAGGTTAGGAATTTTAGGGAATAAATGCATTTGAATGATAATGCACTGCATATGTATAGATGCAATGAATTTGCATTAGGAATACACACATGTGGGGTAGTGAACCACATGTGCATTAGTGAAACGCATATGTAGTAGGTAGATAGGCTGTAGAAAATGCACCACATTTACAGTAGATAGAAATGGGCATAGGAAATGTGTGACGAACATGTAATATGCAGTGCAAATGAGGTGTTGTGAAATGCATTTGTTAAAATGCACCGCATCTGTTAAAGTGAGCCACATTTGGCTGGTAAAATTTTCTGAATTTTTTTTCGAAGAAAAACTTGAAAATTCTAGGCATCATGGTTTAAATGCAGGTTGTATTACATCCTATATATACACAGGAGACATGTCCTGACACATTCGATTTGAGATATTGTTTGACTAGTGCAAAGATAAGACTTCTATGGAGACTTGGTCTACGTCACTGTCTTTTGATGCCCACCATTCGGGCGAACAGGGGGATGCTGACTGCGTTGTGCGAGTGATGGCAATCAGAGACATTGTCATTTCATTTGACAACTGGGGAGGTGACTGTCACATTGGAGGATGTGTACAGGATACTGAGACTACCGATTAGAGGAGAGCGATTGATGTATGATACCCAGCGTGGATTGATTGAGCTAGCGAGATTTTATCAAGTGGATGATATCAGTAGGCTTGACATCGAGCATTATGAGATTAGATGGTTGATGTTGGCAGATAGATATGATAGGATTGACTGCATATTGTGTACATTGATAGGGGAGATAGTTCTACTAGATTGACAGGGTCATGGTTTTCATGTTGGTATGCTGGAGAGAGAGACCATGTCTATTAGGGATGTTATATTTCCACTTACACGATATTGCATATAGAGATGCACAGTCACTAAGTTGTGGGACCACTTTGTTGATGGTATGGCCATGGGAGAGGATAGTTATTTTTCATCCTCCAATTACTGTAGAGCAATGGGAAAGATTCCTGTATGTGTTCTAGTACATGGGACACATCACTCAGAGCCATGTGGGAGACACTGGATTTTGGAAAAATACACTGGACATTCTAGATCAGTTCACGTGGAGACCATACATGGATTGTGCAGAGTAGTCAGATGAGGACATACATTTGGTGTTTTGCAGACAGACACAGTATCTAATTGGGAGGACTATTTCGAGTGTGCACATCATTGAGTGAAACTTGCCAAATAGAGTGTTGAGACAGTTCAGAAAGGTTCAGGATGAGCTGCAGAGTAGAGTAGAGTTTGCTCGTTCTTCTAGAGAGGTTCCATATTGGGGGCCCATAATTCCTATTGCTACCGTAGAGGAAGAGATATAGGCATTACAACCAATACAATGGGGTTGGAGAGATGGAGCAGCAGACCCAGGGACTATAGCTGTGTATGATGCATGGTGGGTAGAGCATCGACCTGTTCCTTACACAGATCTGGATCAGCCGACACCCATTGAGAGACGAGGCACAAGACCGAGAGGATGGCGGAGGTGCCGAAGTTGGTAGAGTTGGAGGGAGAGGTGATGATGGTAGAGGAGGTAGGCGAGGATGGAGAGGTCAGAGAGGGGGACAAGCAAGTGGACTATCACCTATTCGAGAGGCAGTGGTAGAGGATGTACCAATGTTGGAAATCGGAGGTGGAGCTGATGTACAGGTTAGGGATGAGAATGCTATCGAGGAGGTAGTTGTAGAGGAGCAAGAAGAGGTGGAGATCGGAGGAGAGGATGCCGCAGAGGATGTGGATATGGAAATGGATATAGACCCTCTAGGTATTCTGGTAGGATATGGGGAGGATTATGTTGAGGAGGAGGCATTGATGGAGGAGCAAGAGAGAGAGCTCATGGATTGGATTGTGGAGGGGAGACGAGAGGATGATGCTCCTAGGGATGGTGATAGGGAGGCTTTGGAGGAGAGGCTCAGATTGATGACAATAGAGTTTGATGCTATGAGGATAGAGATAGACAGTGCCTATGTAGAGAGAGACATTGCACATGCAGAGAGAGACAGTGCTCGTACAAAGAGAGATAGTGCACTCATGGAGAGGGATCAGGCCATAGCCCAATGACAAGAGATTGAGCAGCAGTTCATAGAGGTCAGACGCCTTTGCAGTGGGTCTTCATCTAATGGCATGGTATGGGAGTTAGTTAGATTAGTTGAGAGAGCTACCTATTATATGGATTTATATGAGGCAAGGGTGCCAATAGAGAGACGAGCTCCTACCTTTTCAAAGGTGCGTAGTCAGCGATCACAAAGCAAGAGTCATACAAGGACACAAAGTATAGAGGGTGTGGTAGGACCACCGAGGGTAGGTCCATATGAGAGGCCTTCCACCTCACAAAGAGCACCTTCGAGGCTTTTCCCACCACCTTCACCATGTGATAGTAGTGGCAGTGGGACACGATGATATAGTTGTTATACATGTAGACATTGTATTTTGATCTGAGAGCCTACGAGCTCATGTTTTATTTATGGATACACTCTGATATTGTACTGTGACACACTATTTTGAGTGATATATATATATTATTTTTGGTGGCTTCTATATGATATGCAGTTCTATTTTATGGATGATGCATTATTTCTACATGATTATGTTTCCTAGACGATGTATGTACATGTGTTATGAATGAATGTCTCTACATGTTATGAGTTATTCATTTTATGATCATTTTATATGATGCTTATTTATATGTGATGGTGATTTGTACATGCAATGTTGGCATTATGTATCTTATAATGATGAAATGCCTATTATGTCATGATTTTGAATGTATTCCATGAAGATGTTAATGTTACTATCTATATGTTTGAAATGCAATGTAACTATATGAAATGCTTATAGAATGCATGCATATGCAAATGATCTAATGTTTTTATTGTGTCATAGGACTTTATCTTTATTTCGAAGAAGAGAAATGTTAGCATGAATGAATTCAGAATCTTAATAAGAAATAATGAAGGTTGATTGATTGAGAAAAACATATAATCTTCGATATTTTTCCAAATATGTTATGCTTGCTTGTTTATCATCATGGATGGGACATGACACAAATGGACAGTACACACTATGAATGAGATAGACCATAGTGTACAAAGTCATCCATCTGCAAAAAGTAGACAGTCACAGACAAGGAGTGTCTTAACTCATACTAAGGACAAAAATTGCCCTAGTTGTTTTGTCTAGACAAACCACAGACATCAGACAAATAAAAGATGGGTCATGAGACGTCATTGCTCCTCTAAATCCTTGATAGGAAATCCTTGAGGAAACTAGTAACATGACTCAAAAACCAAAGTTAAGAAGACAGTTGATAGACAGCAGCCAAAGAAAGAGTCTCGAGACATCCTTGCTTCTCTAAATCCTTCAAGGGACATCCTTGAGAAAGTGAGTAACCATACTCAATTCACAAATTGATAGAAAGATAAGAAAAAATAAGATAGAAAGTTATAAAGCCAAATAAAAGTATTTTCCAAAACTTGATCTTGTAGGACTGTTTGATTGTTTGAAACTAACATAGCGTAATGTGAGGGATGACACATACCGCATAAGACGTTGAGTCTGGTTTTGACTTGGTGACTTCTGTATAAGGCATGACAAAGCCTAGTTTCAGAAAGACACTTGCCGTATAAAACGTTGGAGCCTGATGATGTTTGATGTGACAAGCAAAATGAGGCTATGATAGTTTGATGATGTCTATTGACAAGAAAGACTTATCTTGCTTAAGACATCAGTTGATCATTCTAACAATGTATTTGATATTGACTTGATGACTTTGAGATGTTTTTCCTTGTTGATGCATGACTTGTTTTGATTCCTTGACTGATAAAAAGTGTGTATGTAGACAGTGTATGACATGAGATGATACCCTAAACTATGATATGCAACTTTGTGTGATAGTGATTGTGAATGAACCCTATTAGACTGACCTAGTGTGGTCTCGGGAGCTCATCAATTGATTACCCTTGCCTACGTTGTACACGCAGAGACCTCATAGTTCAAAATGACCAATGACTTTTAATGTACAAAGAGTCATGATTTAATGTGTGTGATACATGACAAACCTAGACTGATAGACCTAATGCCTCGAGGGCACATCGATTGATGGCCTTGCCTACGTCCCAGTCACAAAGGCAATGTAGTTTGACTATGACTTACTAAACATGACTGACTTGACTCTATTTTTGGTATTTTCTAACATGTTTTGATTTTTTTGGATTTTTGAACTTTTCTAAATGTTTTTGGAAATTTTCAAGACATTTCTGATGGTGTGACGTTATGTACAAGGTGTTTGGGTACAAAACAAGGATTTTCCCCTAGTCGGGAATAAGACTTGCGAGATGGAGCGGGGAATGTGACAGAATGGACATTAGATGCCAATCATTCCAAGCAATGGATAAGACAACCATTTATTATAAGTGATGGTGAAAAGGTCTGAATGGAATAATGGTAGATGAAAGAGCGATCTTGACTACACATGGTGCTTGTTTACCAAGTTTTTCACCATTGTACTTATCCATAGTGCCACTGAATCGGTTTTCACTATTGGATGAATTTATTTCTGTTTTCTTTTTTTGGATTTTCACAATTTTTTTGTATTTTCTAGATTAAGACAAGGATTCTCAGAACTAAGCATAGAACCTCTTTAGATGTAGACTATTGATAGGTGACAAAAGTGGCTCTCCTTTAGGATTAGAGAGTTGGTATGCTCCTGATCCAAAATCTTTTGTGACTATATAAGGCCCTAACCATTTAGGTTCAAACTTACCTAATTTTTCTCGTTTAGCTTGATTCTTAGGGTTCTCCATTAAAACCAAGTCACCAATGTCAAAGTCTCTATTTAGAACTCTCCTATTATAGCTATGATGAAGATGATTCTGATATGCTTGCAAATGATCTATTGCTTTTTGTCTTTGTTCATCCAATAGTTCTAGCTCTTGTAATCTAGATACACGGTATTCTTAATCATCAATGTGACCCTTCAAGGATACCCTCAGGGAAGGTATTTCAACCTCAATAGGTAAGATAGCTTTCGGATCTAAATACTAGGGGGTATGGAGTGGCACCAATGGGAGTACAGGTTCTTGTGTGATAAGTGCATAAGGCAAGATTCAGTTGTAGGTGCCAGTCATGACTAGCATCATTGAGAGTATTTTTCAAGATTCTAACAATGGTTTTATTAGATGCCTCAACTTAGCCATTATGTTGTGGGTAATACTGGGTGGAAAAAATGATGTTTGATATGGAACTCTTCACATAAATGGCGTACTTCTTGGTTCTTGAATGGGCGGCCATTGTCTGTGATTATGGATTGGCGTACACCATATTGAGAAATGATATAGTTTAGGATAAACTTAGATATTTGCATGCAGGTGATGTAGCTCATGGGAATAGCTTTGATCCATTTGGTGAAGTATTCAGTGGCAGTTATGATGAATTTATGGCCATTGGATGATGGAGGGTGTATCTTACCTATGAGGTCAAGTCCCCATTGGGAAAGGGCCATGGTGATGTAATCGGATGAAGCTCCTATGCTGGTGCTCTTGTCAAATCTCCATGTATTCGACACTATCTACATTTCTTTACAAAGATATACAAGTCTTTCTCCATTGTAGGCTAGTAATAACCTAGTGTCATAATCTTATGGGCTAAAGTAGGACCACTCAAATGAGATCTGCATATACCCTCGTGCACCACTTGCAAATTTTTTTGTGCTTCTTCAGCATCGAGACATCTCATTAGGGAATTATCTAAGGTACATCTATACAGGGTATCTTCGATGATGGTGTATTTAGCTAACTTACAGATAAAAGTTTTGCATTGGTTATTTGACAAGTCTAGAGGTAAGGTTTGGTCAGTTAGATAGTCGAATATGTCTTTATACCAAGGGGATGTAGGACCAACAATGGTACACACCATTGCAGTATCGAGGAAATCATAGGCGGGGACCAACATCTGTTCAACCAGAAACTCAAACTTAGGCACGTTACTCAAAATATCCAACAAGGAACCCACGGTTGCCATAGCATCTGTAGCCCTATTTTGAATACGTGGTATTTGTTGAAAGGTAATTTAATTGAAGTACTGCTTGAAACTATCGGCCATGCGCTTGTAGTGGGTGAGCTTCTCATCCTTAGTCTCATAATCATCATTTACTTTCTAGATTACTAGTTGAGAATCACCAAAAACATGTAGACTCTTAATCTTCCACTGAGCTGCCATTTTTAATCCTATCACTAAGGCTTCATATTCTGCTATGTTGTTGGTACAAGGGAAAGAAATCCTGAATGATTTAGGAATGGTATCACCTTGAGGTGTAATAAATAGGATACTTGCTCCTGAACCACGTTGTGTATGTGACCCATCAAAGTATAGTTTCCATTCAGTTTTAATGTCAATGTTGAAGAGAAATTCATCAAGAAAATCTGCCACTAAAGGATGGTCTACCTTCATAGGTGCATCGGCTAACTGATCTGCAATCACTTTCCCTTTTATAGCTTTCCTCTCAACATATTGGATGTCATACTCGCTAAGTATCATAACCCATTTAGCTAATCAACCTGTTAATGTTGCCTTACTTAGGAGGTATTTGAGGGGACCAATCTTTGCAACCAACATTGTTTGGCGATTGAGTATATAGTGCCAAATATTTTGAGTAGCAAAGACTACAACAAGACAGGCATGTTCTATGTTGTTTTAATTCAATTCATATCCTACCAAGGTATGAATAATGTAATAGACTGCTCTTTCATGACCTTGATCATCATTTTGTGTGAGAAGAGCCCCTAATGCCAACTGAGTTGCTGAAATGTATAGTATCAACGGTTTTCCATTTGTAGGTGGCATTAAGACTGGTGGAGTGAGAAAATAATCCTTGACTTGTTGGAAAGCTTCGTGACATTTAGGTGTCCACACAAATGGTACTCATTTCTTGAGTAGATGTTGAAATGGGTGTATTTTATCTACCAGTTGTACAACGAAATGCCTAATTGACTATAATCTTCCCTGTGGGGTTTTGAGTTGACCAATGCTGACTGGAGGAAGCATTTCTATGATAGCTCTTACCTTCTATGGATCTACTTCAATGCTTCTTCTAGAGATGATATACCCTAGTAGTTTCCCCGATTTTACTCCAAAGACACATTTCTTTGGATTCAACCTGACGTTGTAATTCTCTAGCCTTTGGAATATCTTGTCTAGAACCTTCAAATAATCTTCCCTTGTTTATGATTTAGCTATAATTCCATCTACATAATCTTCCATGAGAGTATGTATAAAGTCATGGAAAATCATAGTCATTACCCGTTGATAGGTAGGTCCTGTGTTCTTAAGGCCAAAAGGCATAACATTCCAACAGTATGTGCCCCATGGACAAGTGAAAGCTATCTTGTGTTGGTCTTCAATTGTGATTTTGATTTGGTTATACCCAGAGAAACCATCCATGAGGGATAGCATCTCGTATCCTGCTGTAAGATCTACTATCATACCTATGTTCGACAAAGGGAAGTCATCCTTAGGACATGCCTTATTGATGTCGCTAAATTCTATGTAAATGCGAATGCCCCCAGTTGGTTTAGTCACTGGCACAAGATTTGATATCTAGTCTGCATAGTCTATCATCCTTATGAGTCCTACATCCAAGAGTTTCTTAAGTTCTACCTTGACTAATAGAGCAATTTGTGGATGTATTTTCCTTAACTTCTATTTGACTAGCTTAATACCTGGTTGTAGTGGTAAATGGGGAAATATTAGGTCTGGATCTAGCCCAGGCATGTCTGCATACAACCATGCAAAGTTTATCTGTCTCTTTTTGAAAATGTCCTTAAACTCAGGTTTCTCTATCTCTGTTAAAGAAGCTGCAAAATATACCATCTGAGGATTCTCTTATGTACCTATGTTGACTTCAACAGGCTCTTCTACTAGCTTCAGTGACTTTTCTAGTTCAACAGAGAGAATATTTAAACCTCTATCTTTGGGTGCCTCTAAGAGGTTTTTTCCCTCGGATACGTCCTTTATTTTGACTTTTTCTTCATCAAAAGGTGCCTTTCGATTTTCACCTAGGGACTCATCATTTTTATTTTCATTGTCTTTTTTATTTTTATTCCCTTTTTTTTGACTAGAGGTGTAAATAGACTCCCCAAAATATGCTTTATCGTCCAAGTCTATGGTAAATCCAGCTTTATGATCCCCTCTGGGTATGCCTTCTCTAAGTCCCATGAACTCAACAATTGCTTCATCATTCTCGAATGTATCAATGATAGGTGTACCTTATTGATCCCAATCGATAAGTTCAGGATATATAAGGGGCATGCCATCATTGAAGGTAGAAAAGGTGGAAGCCAACAAGGTGAGTATGGAATGGTTGACATGGTCATAGAAGTTTTGGACTAACTCCTTCTTGTTCTTCTTCCTAGGGGTAGGGATACTCTGATGTGGGACTATTGCAAGGGTTGAATCATTAGAAGATGGTTTGTCAGGTTCCCAAGATGCATGATCAAGGGTTTCCCAATAATAGTTCTTTTTCCATTCTTCTTTGGACAATTCCTTCCTATGACAGGGACTAGATGGTTTTTGTACAGGTTTTATCTTTAGGTCCAATTCCCCAAATAGAGCATCTATGTTCATGGTACTAGTAGAGGAAAGAGAATCCCATTCACAATTGCTTGAGTTAGGGGATTCATCGTAAACTGGGGGTTTTTCGTAAACTGGGGGAAGTGGTTCATGACATATCTCGATGTTTATGCAAGCACTTACTTCATCTTGAAATGGTGATGAAGTACTAGGAAACCCAATTCTAAGCAGTTGAAACCCTAGCCCTAGGTATTTCGGTCGTGGTGAGATAGTGATCAGTTTCGTCCTTCCATTTTGATGTAGTCCTAACCCATTGTGCCCATCACAACCTTTGTTTTGCATTATCTTAAAGCCTTTTCCATACTGGTCCTTAGCTATTTGAATAGATGGTGAGGGGCATTCATTGTCTTCTCAATACAACTAGGAGGTAATATCACTTTGGTCCACAAATTCTTCACTTAACTCTCCCCATTTTGTCAATGTCATTGTAGGGGGAACATGAAATGTGACTACTGACTATCTTCTATCTGCCATGGGTAAGCTATATGCCTTGGGTGGAATCAGTTGACTAACATAGTATGATTCCTTTATATGATATTCGCCACAACCCTTGTCTTAGATCTCGACCTTAGGAGTGGATGATGGTGGTTTGAATGAAATGGACTTAGTAAGATGTGACGGGTCAACATATAAGGATAAAGTGGATGATGAAGCTTCTTGGTTAACTAGTACTTGTCGCTGTGGAATTTCCCTTAGGCTTGTACAATACTAAAAAGGATCTGGATCACCATCAATCGTGATCTCTGTGCCATTATACAGGAACTTAAGACATTGGTGATATGTTGAATGTATAGATTTCATTGTGTGTATCCAAGGTCTACCTAACAACAAGTTGTACGGAAGGGTGAGATCCAAGACTTGGAAGCTGGTGTTCATGATTGCTGGGCCAATTCTGATAGGGAGTGTGACAACTCCCTTGGATGATCTTTCTTCATCATTGTAAGCCTTAATGACTATACTCTTAGAGGTGTCTTCGCAGTCTCCTGAGAATCCCAATGCCTTAACCAATTTTAGGGTACACAGGTTCAAACCTACTCCTCTGTCTACCAAGACTCGTCTGACTTTGGTTTGATGGACTAAGACTTCAAGATGTAAGGGGTCATTATTATTAGACTTTTCAGTTGAGTAATCTTGTTGGGAAAATGTGGCATGATGCGAGTTTGTCAAATATCCTACCATTTGCTCAAAACGATTGACATCTAAGTTTGTAGGAATAGTCATGTTCTGTAAAGCTTTGTCAAGAATGGCTCGATGCTTAGGTGATAAAGTCAATAATTCCAAGATAGATATTTGCGTGGGGGTTTTACTCAATTGATCCAGGAGGTTGTACTTAAACTTGGAAGTTTGCGTAGGTGGCTCAAAAGAAGGACCTGTAATAGTAATCTTAGTTATGCACGTGTTTACATCACATTCTGGATGCTTCTTAATGACTATGGTATTGACGTCTTCATTTGCGGCTCGAAGGTGATTTATGATCATTCCTTTACCATAGTCATACTTGGTATTGGTATAATCAACAGATGGATTATTCTTGGTTCCCGAACTGGAGGCTTTTCCTTTTGTGTGGTCATGTAACAGGTCCGTGAAGACCTTATGATCACTTTTCTTGGTATTTTTCTGCCCACCGACCTCTATGGTTCCGTTTTCAACAAAGTCTTGTATAATATTCTTCAGTTGGTGACATTGTTGTAGGTTGCATCCTTTCATTCAATGATAGTCACAATAGGAATTGTCATCCCACCATGAAGGTTTAAATTGTCCAGGATCATACTCTCTTGGTTCCAAAGGTTTGATGAGATTATGTTTAATCAATTCTTTGAAAATCATCTCAATTGGTTGTCCTAAAGGTGTAAATTCACATGTAGGAAATCTCCTTTGAGGTCGTTGTTGCTGTGAATTTTGGACATAATTGGTGGTTTGATCTAGCCTATTCGTCATGTCTTGATTGGAGTTGTAACCTTTAAGTGTAATAACTGGTCTCATATGTATGTTTTTAGCATCAACAATGTTGTCATTGGTAACATTTTTGTTTCTAGACTAGAATTTGTTTCTATCGTTTGGTGCATTCTGATGTTGGACAACCATATTTCTGCCTGGTACCTTAATTTCTCCTTTGTCTATAAGACCTTTTTCAAGGATGATGCCCTTTTGTACCAAGTCTAGGAATTAAGTACAATAGTGTACCCTTAAGTCACTTCGAAGTTTTGGATTGATGTTTTCAAGGAATATCGTGACCTTTTGCTTTTCTAGTATTTCAACTGGACATCTGCTAGCTAGACTTCTCCATCTCTAGAAGAAAGTGGTGAAAGTTTCACCATCTTCTTGTGTTGTGTGACACAAGGTTGCTATGGTTATTTCATTGTCTATGTTAAAGGAAAAATGTTCGACAAAAGTCTCAGCTAATTCACCCCAGGATCGTATGCCATACGGTAATTTAGAAAACCATTCCAGTCCTATCCCAATAAGGGTTCATGGAAATAGTCTCATCAAGTATGTGGCATCATACGATATGTCCATGCATGCCATTGAGAATTCTCTAATGTGTTCCAAAGGATTCTTCCTCCCATTATACTTAGGCAAAATTGGTATAATGTATCCATGGGGGAAAGGTGTCATATAAAGCGCTTTGTCAAATGGACATGGACATAGGTCTTGCACTGAGATAGTTCATTTTCCAGACATAGACATGTTGTCCATCTGTTGTTGAAGAGTTTGCATTTGGTTTTGAAGGACATCTAATTGTGTCAAGGACATGTTTGCATTATTTGGATCAATGTAGGTGTTCTGATATGCCATGTTTTGTGATGGTTTGTGATTTGGTGAAGGAATATACCTCGTTAGAATGTTCTAATTTGGTATAGGGATGTTTCCTGTCTAAATGTTTTTATTTGGTATAGGAATATTGCCTATTTGAGTGTTCTGATTTGGTATAGGAATATTTCTTGTTTGAGTGTTCTGATTCGGTATAGGAATATTTCCTGTTTGAGTGTTATGATTTGGTATAGGAATATTTCCTATCTAAATGTTCTGAATTGGTATAGGAATTCTCATTCCCACTTTGGATCTCTTAGTAGTCATGTTGGTGCCAAAGGGGTTGGAGGAAGTTGCCCCCACAGTAAATTGTAAACCTTGTGTTATGTTGAAAGGGGTTGTGTTTACAATTGATGATGTTTGAGTTGGTATGCCGGTTGGTATCATTGTAGTTATTTGGGGAATAGAAACACTTGATGTCACAGTTTGCATTGGTTGAGTAGACTATGTTTGTAAAGTATGAATATCAAACCTTGGTGGTAGTGTGGGACCTTCTACTAGCAACTTTGCTAGATAGCATTGGGGATCATTTTCCAAACACTCATCCATAAAGGACACAAACTCAGGATCTTGTACAATGGCGTCTATGTCTTCTATATAAATTCATCCATATGTGTCTCTAGTGATGTGTTTTTCCAGTAAAGGCTTGTGTGGTCTTTCACTACCTGATGGTTGATTTCCGAATGGATTGATGAATTCATTGGGGTCTGACATTGATTAATGTTTCTTTTGAGACCTTGTTTTGACCATGAAAAATTTCTCAAACCGGAATAATGCAAACTACTTCTAAAAATTGATTGACCTATTTCTATGTTTTTGGATTTTTTTGACAATAAATGATGTTGCTAAAGTGATTTCTAAAATGACGTATACTAAGATGACGTATGGTAGGATGGACAATATGAAAATTCTCGAGTAGACTATGACAATAACTGAGTCTAAGATGGGTATAACCTACCACCTATGGAATAAATGCATGCAATGATTTGTGATTTGACCAAGGAACCTGATTGTAGGACAAGTATAGTTGACAAGGTGAATTTTCCAAACTAGACTTTTGAGCTGAAAACATCCACTAAATGGGACTAAAGTGACTAGGTTCAGTGATTGTGACAAACCAAAACATGAACATTTCCAATGATGAGGAAAGTTATCTATTCTCTAATATGCAATTTCCTAGGAAGTATCTATATGCATACAACTTAGGATGACTATGACTAAGACATATATGACATCTAATGATGCAAGGTTTTTGAGAAAAGTTTATCAGTTTCTATCCAAGGTTGATCTTAAGAACCAGAAGCAAAAGTGGCAGTGATGTTTCGGACTTAGTTTGCAGTTTTCTTTTTAAATTTTCTATTGAAAGTCAAATGCAGTTCACCTAACAGTTGTAGTTCAAAGTTTGACAGATGCAGTTTACAATTGTGCATGTGGTGATTTGACTAAAACCTCCTTTTGGAAACTAACAGAGTTTGGAATTTTTTGACAGATCTAGTTTAGTTTATGACATATGCGGTTCACAATTACGCATGTGGTTTTTTTTACAGATGCGATTTTTCCTTTGACAAATGCGGTTTTCATGGACACATGTGACTCAAAATATGACAATTGCGGCTCGTAATATCCACACTATCAGATATGAATTTTTTGATAGACACATGCGACCTTTCCCCTAACAAATGTGACTCGCTAAGACAGATGTGACATTAAAACTAACAATTGCGACTCACATTTTTGATAGTTGAAGTTTTCCCAAAAATTTTTTTGACTAACTTTGTTTGTTGATCAAGATTTTTGACGAATACAACAAAAAAAAACACAACAATCAATGTATTTTCAGTTTATGATGATAGAACTGTTAAGATTCAAAAACATTTACAACCTAGGCTTTTTGGACAATACTTGTTGCGTTCTTACTTGGATTTCTCCAGCTATGCATATTTATGGTGGATGACTAGTAGCTTGACCCCACTCGCTCCCCTCCACGACACTCACTTATATGGGGTAGACAAGCTATTGTACCCATGAAACTCCCATGGCATACATCTCATCTCCACACATAAACCATAAAAATGTAAGATGGCTTCACAGGGCCGACCCTGCTATGCCAACAAGTAGATAGGATTTTGGTAAATCTACAACAAGGTGTTTAGTAAGGGCATTCAGTTCATGGGGCACTATCCAATGTCAGTGAGAGTCCATTTCTGTCCATCTCATTGGAATAGTGTGTGTAATTTTTGGGGTTTCTCCCATAAATCCATTTTTATATACTAGGTGGAAGTCGCTGGCTAAAGCGTGTTACCAGTTTGAGTCATCTTGGGGTGAGTACTTTTTCCCACCAAGACAGGCCCAAACTCTAGAGTCAGTAACCATTTCTCTTACACCTAGGATCGCATGACTACGCAATGGGAGAGGATACTCTAATATACTAAATCGTAAGGGTTACAAATTATGCTTTCGCACCAGACAAAGTATACACTGATTCTTTTTAATCCAAACGATAGTTATCTATCTACCAAATAGAAAGCTTGTTAAAAAAAAAAAAAGACAAAGGCATTAGGTCCTGCATCCAAGAATGATTAGCAATTTTTTCTTAGTGTCTTCGACTTTCGTCCTGCAGAAAACAATGGTTTATGTTTTTATGGTCTTCTATGCTTCATTATGCAAACACTAGGTTAATCCAACCTAACAAAACTATAACCAAACATTAGCGAAAATGAAACATGGTGGGTGTCATCATCAATCAACCCTCTAAGGGAAACTGATAAAGATGGAATTTCCAGCTCTATAGGCATAATAACATCAACATCATACATGAGGTTGTACAAATTAGTACCAATAGTTATGAAAACACTCGTATGATAGGCCCATAATGCATAAGTTAATTGAGTATGCCAATATTTACCATGTTTTTTGAATCTCTTGCATAAATGTTTCTCAATAATTGTATTTGATGGTTTAGCTTGGCCATTGGATTAAGGATAATAAGGTGTAGAGAATCAATGTTGAATATGAAATTTATCCAAAAGTTGTTTTATCTCCTTATTATTAAATTTCTTTCCATTATTAGAAAAAAGGGTAGAAGGTAGCCCAAAACAAGAAATTATGTTATTTAGAAGAAATTTGCAGATTGTTTTTATAATTTGTGGATCAAAGAGAATTAGCTTGTTGATATTATGATGAATTTATGTCCCTTGGAGGAGGAGGGAGATATTTTCAATGATATCTAAACCCCATCATTGAAAAGGATAAGGATAATCTTAAGTACAAATTTTCTGTGCAAGAGCTTGAATAAGATTGCTATGTTGCTAACATTGAGGATATTTGTTAACAAAGGTAAAGGATTCTAGCTCCATTATTTTCCAATAATATAACATGTGTATTAGTTTATGCACTAAATATTTACCAATGAAATATTCATCCCTAAAGATAGAATGGGATTCTTGAAGGGAAAGGGATATCTCTACTTTATTGAGACATCAAAGAGAAGCTTAAGTACAAAGTTCTTGTGCAAGAGCTTGAATAAGATTGCTATGTTGCTAACATTGAGGATATTTCTTAACAAAGGTAAAGGATTCTAGCTCCATTATTTTCCAATAATATCACATATGTATTATTTTATGCACTAAATATTTACCAATGAAATATCCATCCCTAAAGACAAAATGGGATTCTTGAAGGGAAAGGGATATCTCTGCTTTATTGAGACATCAAAGAAGAAGACCGTTGTAAGATGTATGATAAAGAACATTAGACAAGATGATATAATTAGTTGAAAGATTTCATATCCAAACATGATTATTATTACTCGCATCATTGGGAAAGTTTCCAATTTTTATATAGTTATAATGTGATAATACCATTCCCCTAAGTTTATATGAACACACATAAGACTATCAAGTTTAGGCTTATTTGAGATAGCAAGAGAGTGGAGAATTTGGACTGCAAAGTGGTACTCATTTGTGTTATAATCAAGGCATACAAGGGAGGAAACATTCACCATTGCTTCTATGTGATAGTTTTCTTTCCTAGGAACACTATCAATGGGGTGATCCCACAATATTGGTTTACAATTTTTGGGCAAGATGGACACTGAACTAATTGTTTTTAACTAAATCTTCACTTTTGGGCTCCTGTAGCAGCTAAACCATGAGGAATTTGAAGATGGTGAAAACTAGTGATTTGTGAAATTTTGTCTATAGATTCTAAATATATATTTTTCAAAATTTTTGGAATCAGATTGCACTTCTTTTTCCATCTCCTTCAAAAACTAGTTGATTTTAAAAAGCAACATTTTTAAGGAGTGAATCTCACTGTATACAACATAACTTTTTTTGTATGAAGGATAAAGTTCTAATTCTTTTTAATTTTAGATTTTCTACTATGATATCTAGCACTTTCATTTGGTTTCATAGTTTTTAATTAAATATTTTTTCCTTAATCAAGTTTTGAAGTCAAACCAATTACAATTGAAACATAGGTGGACTGTATACAACATAACGTTTTCTGTACGTATCGAAATTCTTTTTTTTTTTTTTAATTGATCAAGGAAATCAATACCCAACCTGAACATATTTTGTAAAATTTTATTTTGATA
Organism: Sequoiadendron giganteum; assembly: GCA_007115665.2. Classification (NCBI taxonomy): domain Eukaryota; kingdom Viridiplantae; phylum Streptophyta; class Pinopsida; order Cupressales; family Cupressaceae; genus Sequoiadendron; species Sequoiadendron giganteum. The sequence continues at coordinate 226,011,073 of CM021108.1, read as the reverse complement.
ATCTACTATTTTTCGACATATGTAGAACAAAGAGCTTGATTTTTTGGTGAAAAACCTATGTTTAGTAAAACTAAAAAAACACATACATAAAACAACCAAAACATATGAAAATTATATTTGTTGGATAGCTTGTTTTGAGGAATACCGTGGTAATTTGAAATAAATTTTAAATGAATTCATTTGATCCCCTAGAAGGTAAATCAAAAGTGATTTTTTATCAGCATTTTGATAGGTGTAAAGGAGACTCCATTGTAGGTATGCTTTAAAACTAGAGAGGTTCTATCCAAGGGGGTTTGATCAAAACCTGTTCAGTTGGAATCCTTAAAATGGAACTTTTTAAGGCTTAAATCATTATATTTTCTAAAAAATTATGATTTCAGCAAAAATCAGAATCTCCCAAAAATTGTAAACCATCTTTGTGGGATGACCCAATGGTATAAAAAGTGAAGTGACAAAGCAAAGATAAAGCCAAATATCGATACTAAGATACCTTACACTATTTATATCAATACATTCCTATGATTTGATTTATTATTAATTTAGAGTCACCATGAATATGGATATGTTTAATTTTAGAAGCTATCATAACACACAAACTAGCAATGAGACATTCATACTTAATGATATTGTTCATACAATGAAATTCTAACTGAAAGGAAAGAGGAATTTCCTTTCCTTTGGAAAAAATAAGAACTACACCTTCTCTAGAACTAGTTTGACAACTTGATCCATCAAAATACATTTCCCATATAGGATTGTGATTTAGAGTGAACAATTTTTCATCTACAAATAGGTCTAGATTAGGGAATCCATTAGGTGAGGTATCTTCTACTTGATGATTAGTGAAAAATTTACCTTTAATTTATTTCTAAGTAACAAAATTGAGATCAAACTTAGATGACAACATCACCCATTTTTCTAACCTTCTAGAGAGATCAATTCTAGAAAAAAAAAAATTCTTAAGGTCACTTTTAATGACCACATGAGTCTCTATATGGAGAAGACACTATCTTAGCTTCTGTGTCACAAATACAAGAGAAATACATTTCTTTTCTATTAAAAATTAATGATTTTCATAGTTAATTAAAACACAACTGATGTAATATACTAATCCTTCATTACCACTATTGTCATGTTGAGTGAGTAAAGGTGCTAGTCTATGAGGTGATTCTAAAATATATAGTAGGAATGGTCTATCTTGCATAGTTGGCAATAAGATGAAATGATTAGCCAAGTAGTTTTTTATGGAATCAAAATCCTCTTAACACTTATCATCCCACTAAAATTACAAATCTTTCTTCAACAGACACATGAATAGAAGGGTACAATCAACCAATTGAGATATGAATCTACAAATTTCATGAATCTTTCCTTGCAAACTATGAAGTTGATAGATGTTCTTAGGTGGAGGCATAATAATTATTTCATCAATCTTATTTTTTCGACTTCGATTCCATGATGAGAGAAAATAAATCCTAGTAGCTTTTCAATATCCATGTCGAAGACACACTTAAGTGGATTTATTCCCATCTTATAGAATTGAATCCTTTCAAAGATAAGATGAATATTTTTAACATGATCTTGATGAGTTATGGATTTAGCCAAGATGTTATCGATGCAATCTTCTAAGATCTTATGAATGAAATCATAAAATATTAGAGTCATCACATGTTGATAGGTTTCTCCAGAATTATTCAACCCAAATGGCATGACTAAATAGCAAAATGTACTCTAAAGGGTTGTAAAGGTTGTATTGTACTAATATTTTTGATTAATAAGGATTTGATTGTATCCCAAGAAGCTATCATGAAAGAAAGTAAGGTATGACATGTAGTCAAATCTATAATCATATCTATATTTGTTTATGGAAAACCATCTTTAAGAGAAGCCTTATTAAGATCATGAAAGTCAATGTAGATATGAAAATGGTCATCAATTTTTCTAGTAACTACAATATTTGAGATCTAAGGTGAGTATTCAATGGGATAGATAAAACTATCTTTTAGTTTTTTAAGGTGTGTTCCCTTGGTCTCCTTGTGTTGTGTAGTGTAGATCTAAGGTTTGTGACATGGCTTAACCACCTCCCATGGACTCATTAACTCATGAAGTTGTGTCAAGTATTAATAGGTTGTTTTTTTGGTGCAATGACAACCATTTGTGTAACAATTGGTATCACAGTCGAGGTCAAAAGTTTGAACCTCATGCTTGTGCTAGGGGAGATTCTTGCAAGGTGTGACCCTTGGTCTCCTTTTCCTGTGGTAGGCATAGTCCAACATGAAATTTGGGTTTCATGGCATGGTTTAACTTCCTCCTGTGGATCTTGATCTTGTATAAATCCAACGGCTGCATCGAGAATTAACAGGGCGATCTTTTGGTGCAATGACAACCGCCTGTGCAACAAATGTTTCTTTAAATTCTATACCTTCAACTTGAGCATACCATTTACATGCAAGTATTGCTTTGTTCTGGACCACTTCACCTTCTCCATTCAACTTATTTTTGAATACCCAATTTGTTCCAATCATATTCTTGTTTTGAGTCTTGGTAAAAGTTACCAAGTTCCATTCTTCATGATCTGATTCAATTTTCCTTCCATAGCTTCTATCCATCATTTTTCTTTGCTTGCTTCTTTGTACTATTTAGGTTCTATCTTTGATAGTAAAGAAAAGTGTACTTGTTCACCTTATCTTTCCAGTCTCTTTTGGGTTTGAACCCCACTATATATTTCACCTCTGATATAACCTTCAAAATGGTTTTTCTAAACATACCTTTGTTGGAAGAATGAAGAAGGAACCCTTTGATGTGATGCCATTGATGCTAACATTGTTTGTTGATAGTTTTGTCTAATCCAGTAAATAGTTTTAGTGATAGCTTGATTCGATAATTTGGTCCAGAATTTCTCATGTTATAAGATTGGACTATGTGGTTACAATATGTTGTTTATGTCCACTAAATATGTTTATGATCAATATTTCAATGATTTTGGTTCATCACGTTGAAAGTTACAAGTAGCAGAAGTTTGACATAGAGTTTTTTAGCTTATATAGTGAAAGATGTTATGAGTTATTCGGTTCACATTCCTCAAGTGTTTAGATTCAAACTCTACAATTTTGGTACTACATATATTCCTATTAGCACATGCTTATGGGATCAGATGGGTCGTTGGTGTATGATCAATTGGTTTATTTTTTGATTAGGTCTAATTCTTGGCAGACCTAATACTTGAATATGTGCTATGAAGATTAATATGTACTGTAGATGCTAAGGGGATCTATTTTAGATCTGTGCTAACCTAAATCAAGATTTTCATATTTTTATTTGAGTGTGAAGAAGTTTTGTTTCAAGTATGAAGCCAACAAAGCTATTTTGAAATAAAATAGGGCTACATACAATTAGGCTGACCTAATTGATGTATGTAGATGTAATAAAGTATATATGTGGAACATTGTTGTGTTGCACAAAAAATGATGAATGAAATGTGATGTGTGTGAAATATGATATTGTGTGAACTTGCGAATTTGTATGTGTAAGATCAAAATAAGGGTAGAATTACTGTGAATGTTGAGCGACTGCTAAGAAAACCACTATTTTGTATTCAGAGCTTCATTGGAACTAAATTTATCATAAGGAAGGTGCATATTACTTTAGTTCACACTTTGGTTGTGTAGCAGATCTTGTTTTGTATCTATTTTTGATGGTGAGTCTTATAAGGATAGTGAGTCTTTGTAGTGAACCCCTATTATATCTTATAACTAGTTATAATATATTGTGAGCTAATCCTCACCATGGTTTTTACCTTTTTTGGTTTTCCATGTAAAAAACCTCATGTTCATGTGTTATGTGGTGTTGTGATCTCTTTCATGTTTTCATTTGTAGTTGTAGTTAGATATGTTTTAATTATTGGTTGGATTATGACTAAATGGTTTAACAAAATATTCATTCATGCCCCCCTCTTAGTATTTTGGGTGTTCAACAACCTTTCTATAGTTTTTCGAACAACCTATTTTGAATCTTCAATACTACTATAAACTGATTCTTCATTATATTTAACTTTTAGAATGCTAGTAGATGGAATAGTCTCATCAACCTATATTTTCTTCATCTCTTTTAATGTGGCACTTGATTTCAAATACTTTGAGGTGCCTTAATAATGTTGGTCTTCCTTTCCATAGTTCATATCTATCTTACACATGACCTAAACTCTGTTTAGACTATATAGTTGTCTATGTAGCTTCTCTCCATTACATATCTAATATATTTGCTTGAGATAACATAGATCTTTCCATATCTTGTATAGTATGGTTCTCTCTTTTTGCAACTCCTTTTTTTTGTGGAGTTCTAGGGGCAGAGAACTTCCTTCAGATCCCATGCTATTCCCAAAAACTATCATACTTCTCAATATTAAATTTTCCACCTCTATTTGATCTCAGAAATTTTATTGTCCTTCTAGTTTAATTTTCTACCAATTCCTTGAATGTTTGAATTGTTTAAAGCCTTTGAATTATCTTTCAAAAAAATTATCCAAGTCATCCTTGTATAGTCATCAATCAAAACCATAAACTTCCCGACACCTTGTGGACACTTATTCCCCATTGGTCTCCATAGATTTATATGAACTAGATTTAATGGTTTTGATGTGGAATAATCCTTGGTAGGATATTTTCTTCTTCTTTTCTTCCCTTCATAACATGGCTTGAAACTGATTGATTAAGATCTATTAATCTTTGGCATATCTCAGACCAACCCTTTTGAAATAATATTTACAATATCATCAAAATTCATGTGTCCTAACCTTCTATACCAAATTCAACTTTCATCCTTCTACACAGTGAGACAAATCTATCCATTCAACTCATTGAGATGATAAATATCACTATTTGTCTTGCTTCCTTCCATAATCAACTCACTGATACTTGATTCTATGATTTCACAACCTTTAACACTAAAGGATAACTTGTAGCCTTTATCAAACATCTAACTAAAAATCAAAAAAATATTCTTTAAGCCTTAAACATAAAAAAAAAAAAATACGTGTCTTTATTTTAGCACCATCAAGACTAAAACTACCCCTATTGATTTTTTTTACAATTGAATTATTTCCAAGGGTAATGGAACCACCTTCAAATTTCTTGAAAATCATGAACTTAATTTTATCTCCAATCATCTGAATAGAGCAACCACTATCAATAATCTGTAGGTTCTTCTCCTTCTGAGCATGCAATGTGGTTTGAGAAATTATTGCAAGTATTTGTAGTTTTTGTGTTCATTGATGTCAAAAGATCTATAATGTTATTGCATTGATAATGCTTTAATTAGTTGCATTATGTTGTTATTAGTAGTATCACTGGTGTAAACCTCCAGTGTTGCCTTGATAAGAATGTATATGGTTGAGTTTCTATGTTGCAATTGGTTTGTTGTGATAAGAAAATGTTTTAGATGATGAGAATTTATTTTTGGTGCTTGGTTTTCAAGTTCTTTTGAGAAAATTTGAAGAAAATAGAAAATAATGTGTTGGAGAGGTGTTATATGTGACAGATTAGTTTTCTGGTTATGCTTCACATTTCTTCATGGTTGAAGATCTGGTTGTGTAGTTTGGATATGTTGATCAAATGTGTTTAGAGGTGTTATATCCACAGTTTTAGGTTTTGGATCATTGTGCAAACAATTTTTGGTTCACCAGTATGTGAACACTGTATTGTAGTGGTTTCTAGGAAAAATGAATTTTCTCTGCATTTCTTTGCAGTATGGTTTCTAGTCTTGTGGATTTGGAAGTATGCTTACATTTCTTGTATCTATATTCAATCTAATTTATTTGAAGTTTGGTTCTCTGCAAGATTGGATTCATGTGTTATAGTATGAGGAAAGTTAACTAGGTGTACAAGATAAGTATGTTCTTCAAGTGAAAGTCGTTGCAAAGGGTTTTCTTTGGTTTTAGGATTTTTATGGAATATTTTAGATTATGTTCAAGTTATATATGGTGTTTTTGAGTCATCTTTGGATCAAAGGAAGCATGCACTTATTTATGTATGGTGTTAATGAAGGTTCGGAAATACTTAGGTGTTTACACTAATTGCAAATTTACTTTAGTGTTTATGAAAGTGTGGCATGATGTATATGTATGGTTTGAGTCCAAGTCAAGGTGTGGTTTTTTTCACTTTAATTTCTTTCCACCACAGGAATGTTCAGTACTGACCTAATTTGAATTTTCACTGTTGAGGTGCGTAACTGACCTTGCCAAAAACAATTAAGGTTGAGGATGATATAAATAAGTGTTGATTTGATGGTGAATTATGTAATGGTGTGTGTAATTTGAAGTGAAAAGTTGTGAAGTGTGAAAGTGAAAAATTTAGTGTGAGCTTTAATGTGTTAGACTACTAGAAGCAGTGAGTAGAAGGTGTCTACATTCATTAGAGAGGCTGAAAATGTATTGGTGATGTTGTGGTGGATATTGTTATTTCTTTGAGATGGATTTCTCATTGTAACACTCATCTTTCTTCTTTTTTGTAATTTGGAAGTGATCCCTTCTTTACTTTTAGGAAGTGAGGCCTTTGACAGTGAGCCTATTGTATTTGGTGTTGCAATTACTTTATATTGTGAGCTAATCCTCATTGTAGTTTTTCCCTTCTTTGGTTTTCCACATAAATCTTGTGTTCTCATGTGTTTTGATGTGTTTTCATTAATGTTTCTCATGTTTACATTCTTCTAATACATGATAAGGATTTAAGTGGTTGATAAGGGTTTAAGCACTAATGTAGATCTAAATGTTAAAGATGGTTTTAATGTATAATTGATTCACCCCCTTCTTATTTGTCTTGTGAATTCAACATTTTGTATCAAAGAAAGGTTCCTTGGAAGAAATATCAATCGCTTGATGTATATTTGGGATGGCGCACAAGAAGGAGGCTCGCCTATTTTATGGATCTGTTTATGCATTCTAGAAGACTAGGATGGAACATTTTCTTGTTTCAATAGGGTTTGGAGTTTGGAAGTCTATTGAATCTAAATATATTGTTCCTACAAAATGGTCTAAGCACTGATGATGAAATAAAGGCCTATAAAAACAATGGTAAAGCAAGGTATGCTATTTTGAGTGGTCTCTCTAATACTAAACTTATGAAATTAATGAATCATAAAATTACTAATGATATATGGAAAAGGATGGAGAGTATTTATAAAGGATATCACAAGGTAAAGAAAGCCAAGATGTAGAATCTAATGACCAAGTTTGAAAGCTTGTGGATGTCAGAGGATGAAGACATTACTAGCTAAATGAAAAAATTGGACAAAGATGTCAATTCCATTAGAGCTCTTGGTGGAACTCTTGATGATGATGAGGTGGTAAATAAGGTACTAAAATTTTTTCCTAAATCCTATAATCATAAGGTTTCTAATATCAAGGAGTTTTAGAATCTAAATAGTTATTCTAGAGATTAGTTGCTTGGTACTTTAACTACTTTTGAATTAAGAGAATTTTGTACAAGTGATTTAAAGAAAGAGACTGCTTTTAAATTTGGAAAAGTAGAGACGAATGAGGAGTTTAATCTGGATGAATTTTATGAGTTGTAAGAAAACTTTGTGAGGAAATTGAAAAAGGGGACTAGAAAATATACAGGTAAGTTACCTTTCAAATGCTTTAACTATGGAAAGATTGGTCATTATGCTTCAAGATATCCTGTCAAAGCTTCAAGAGATAGACCTAAGGAGAATAAAGGTAAATAAATTAAGAAAAGTTACATTGTTAGAGAAGATGTCAGTATATCTGATGATGAATCTAATTATCCTAATAATGATGATGATGAGTGATTGTTCATGGTTCTAAATTTTTGAACTAATTTTGTTAAATCTGAAAGATGTATGAAGGAAATTACTCTAGGAATAGAAGAAATTGCGACTTCTCTTCATAACAGGGAAGAGAAGAACAATTGGATCATTGACAGTGGATGCTCAAATCACATGATAGGTGATAAGAGTATGCTTTTTAAGCTTGAAAATTTTGAAGCCGGTTTAGTTAATTTTGTTGATGATACATCTCATAAGATATGTGAAAAAGGTTCAATTAGTTTTGATGGAAAGAATAATAGAAATTATTTTCTTTATATTAAGGGTCTCCAGAATAATATTTTGAGTGTAGGATAGATGTGTATAAAAGGGTAAAATATTTTATTTTAGAACAATGGTTGTGACATCAAAAAAGGTTCTAGTACCATGATTGCAAAAGGAAGGACAAATGGAAATGTTTATCAAGTTAAAGGTGCTAATGGTATGTGTTTTATGACTCAAATTAATGAAAGTTGGCTATGGAATAGAAGAAAATGTCACATCAATTTTGATAGTCTAGTAAGAATAAGTTCAATTCTAGCTTTGAGAGATCTACCAAGGATTACAAAGCCAATCAATGTTGTTTGCAAGGAATACCAGATCGGAAAGAAAGATAGGAGATTGAAATTCAAAGAACAATATTCTATTGATCCTTTGGAGTTGGTGCATATAGACCTTTATGGACCTACAAGAACAAGAAGTTTTCAAGGTGATAGATATTTCATGCTATTATTTTATGATTATTCTAGAATGACTTGGGTTACTTTTCTCAAAGAAAAATCAAAAGCTCTAGATAAGTTTAAGGCATTCAAAGCTATGGTTAAGAATTAAATGGATATGAAGATCAAATGTTTGAGATCTAATAGAGATGGAGATTTCACCTCCAATAAGTTTAACACTTTTTGGGAAGATCAAGGAATAAAGAGGAATTTGTCAAATCGTAGGAATCCTCAGTAGAATGAAGTGATTGAAAGGAAGAATATGATTGTTCAGGAAGCAACAAGAATTATGATGAAATAATAAAACCTATCAAAAGTCTACTAGAGAGAAGCAATTCATACTTTAGTCTACATACTTAACATAATATAAGAAAAATAAAACAAAATTCAAAGACTCCATATGAGTTATGGTATGGAAGAACCCCCACTATCAAATATTTCAGTGTTTAGAAGAAAATATTATATCAAGAGAGTTGATTAGAGCTTAGGAAAGTTTAATGCAAGATTTGATGAAGGTATCCTCCTTGGATATTCTAAAAAAGGAAAATCTTACCTGTACTACAACAAGATACTAAAAAGGATAGTTGAAAGTGCAAATGTCAAGGTGGATGAAAATTTACATAAAAATTCAATGATGATAGATGGATATGAATAAGATGATTCCTCTTGCAGAGAAGAATAAAATGGTAAAGGTAAGGAAAATGAATTATAGATTGAAGAGGAATAAGCTCTGAAAAGGATCCCTAAGACTCCTAAGTAGGTGAAGAAGAATCATTTTGAAGATCAAATCATTGGTGACAAAACTAAAGGTGTATTGACAAGAAGAAAGGCCGCTATGATAGAAGAAAAAGTAAAATTGTGTTTACTTTCAAAAGTTAAACTAAAAATAGTGATTGAGGTAGGCAAAGATGAACATTGGATAAAGGGATATGGAAGAAGAACTGATGCAATTTGAGAAGAATCAGACTTGGGAACTTGTCGAAATACTAGTAAATGAGAATGTGATTTGAACTAAGTGTGTGTTCAAGAATAAAATAAATGAGAGTGGAGAAGTTGTTAGGAATAAGGCAAGTCTTGTGTGTAAAGGATAGATTTTGAGGAAAAAAATTCTCTACTAGTGAGGATGCAAGTTATTAGAATGTTTTTGGATTTTGCAGCACACAAAGATTTCAATGTATATTAGATAGATGTGAAGTCTACATTCTTGAATGGTGAATTGGAAGAAGATGTTAATTTTGAAAAATCAAAAGGTTTTTAGTTATCATTAATCCTAATATGGTCTACAGGTTAAATAAGGAATTATATGGAATTAAGTAAGCTCCCAGAGCTTGGTATGCAAGATTGGAAATTGTACTTGTTGTAGCAAGGATTCAATAAAGGTACCACAGATAGTAATATTTACTTTAAAGTGGAGAAAGATTAAATCTTTATTGTGGTTGTGTATGTTGATAAAATAATATTTGGAGGTAATGAAGCAATGCACAAGATATTTGCATAAGAGATGTGGAAAGACTTTGAGATTTTTTAAGTGCACAAGATAGCTGAGGGAGGTGAATTAGTTGTATCAAATTACTTTCACTACCAATCTTAATAAATTCCACATTAACTCTAATCTTTTATTAAGTATAAACATGAAATTCATATAACAGAAAGCAAATACTAGAGACACCAGATTTACGTGGAAAACCTAATGAGGGAAAAATCATGGTGAAGATTAATTCACAATATAATAGTAATGCAAAAATCAAATACAAAGGCTCACTACCTATAATGCCCCGCCAAGTAACCCTAAAGGAAGTTGCAATTAACATCTTAAGTGAACCAATTTTTTTTTATAAAGTGCATTTAACATACACATTCACTTACTAGTTAACAACAACCTATAAGGCTACAAGGTTAGGATTACTTTAATCCACACATACATATTACATATAACCATAGCAGTATGAACTGTATGAAATAAACATCATATATCATAAGAATACCACATAACATAATAAGATAATCAACCACGATACAATCTCATAAACATTATCTTAATGCAATAGTTACATCACTCATTCCCAGAATGAGGCAATAGTACAAATATATCACAATTACATAACTCCACCTCATAAACATAAGAGGGATAAAATAACTTATACAAGTTAAAATATTACAATGCAAGAAATTACAACAAGAATCATGAACTGTCCATCTAGATGTCTCGCCACCAAGTACTGAAGATCGATGGGGAACCAATGGTTTTGGTGCATGTTCCACCCTACCAATGTGGTACCCGAAGGCCCACCCCCCATGCTAGGAGATAGTAACAAAGTAACATGGACAAAAATTCTACTACCTCTAACCAAAGGCAGACTCAAACTGACTCATACTGTTATAACCAATCGAATGAATTAACAAGTACAACTCATTCACCATACAAGTATGAATCAAGTACAACTCAAGTACAATACAAGTACAAATCAAATACAATACAAGTACAATACAAGTACAACTCCAACATCACTGACATAGGTCACATTGCTTCCAGACATAAAATAGATCAAGTATGTTCATAGAACCATACATATAAAACAATTAACAAAAGTTGTCCTAGATAGAGTGTCATCGCAAGGTTTGTCATGAGATATCCTTTGAGAATTCTTCATAGGCTTCAGTACAAGTAATCCTGGTGGCCTCAACCGAATCCCGACACTCATACTCACTCATGCGGAATCAACTACCTCTCGCAAGGACAAGATAGTTGATCTTGCCATTCTAGGCCTTCTCACTCATCCCAAGTCTAAACAAGCCCTTGTGTCTATGAGTGAGGATTAAATTATCTTGATTAATGTGAATGCATCATAATCATCTAAGTACATTAATTTAATTATCACTTGATTAAATCACTTTTGAAGGTTACCCGGTTTACCACTTTGGGCTCCGACCCCTATCAAAAGCCACTCTTCTAATGGACAACGCACTCACAACCAATCACCAAGGGAAACACAAGTGCATACAAACTAGGCATCATAACCACTCCAACTCAAGGAAGATACAAATAATAGAAACTGACTCCAAACGTCTTGGAGGCAACAATCACATAGTCCACTCCTTTCATAGGAGGCAACAAAAGATCTCACTCCAAACATCTTGGAGGCAACAACACATAGTCCACTCCTTCCATAGGAGGCAACAAGATGAAACCACATGACAAGGTCACTCCATACAAGGAGACACAGATCCCATAATCCGCTCCTAAACCAAGGAGGTGCAAACATCTCCGTTCGTGAAAACTGGGTAAAACTGAGAAGATGCCATGCACTACCCAAGGGAAAACAACTGGATGGCATAAAGATTCAACAACCCTTATCCTCTAAATTCTTCTGGAAGACTTATAATTTAGGACTAACACAAAATTCCAAAACCAACAATGCAACTTGACGACATAGCAACAAAAGCATTCAAGTCATCAATCAAATCTAATATTTGGATTTCCTAAATCCATACTCATTCAATAGGTAGTGTTGACAAAGTCAAAGAAACGATAACTAGATCATCTAAAATAATCATAACCTCTATTTCCCTTTTCATTATTGGAAATCTAAAAAAATTAAACTTACTTCCCTTTACTGAATACAGAGAATTAAATCCTTTAAGATAATCATGAGGAAGATACTACTTTTGGATATACTAAATCCATATCTCTTTCATAATCCAATCACAATGATTCAATTAATCTAAATAGAAATTAATAAATCACATAATTGATTGTCTCATCAATAAAACAACTTCTTAACTTACTTTTAAATTGACACAAATCTATGCAAGTAAACTCTTTCTATTTCCTAACCAAATCTTACATCTCATTCAATTTTCTATTTAAAACATTCAGTCACTTTAATATAATAACATATTGTTTCTCTAACCATTTTCCATATACACTAATCAATCCATTTTTAAATCTCTATTCAATAATATATTACATGCATCTCATTAAAATAAAATATGATAATGAATTTTACACTTAATATATATATAGATGCTCCATATTATATAGACACCAAATATATATATTAATAAATTTAATTACATATATTCTTTAGTATTCCATTCACAATGACTAGATTACTCTATAGAACTAAATAAAACATAATAACTATTTGCCTTTTTCAATATAGTTAGTTCCTAAATTTACTTTTAATGCAACCTAACACTATTGCAAACAATCTTTTCAATTTTATATCCAGAGTCTATGTCTCTTCAACTATCCATTTAAAAACATGCAATTTCATCAATGTATAAAAATATATTTTGGCTTATCTATTTGACCACGCATTCATATTGTTTCTAATTAAATCTTATTAATTAAAACAAACATTTAAATATAAATATTTCTATAATTCTTCAATATATTTAAATATCTTTTTACTTATCAATTTTGACCATACATTCAAAACTTATCTTTTAAATTCTTCATGCAAAGCTAAATTACACGCACTTAAATAAAACAAGGTAAATACTGATTGAAAATACTCATGGATATATATATACATTTCAATATATTTTTTTCAATCATATTAACAAAATAAATATTTTCTTTTAAATCAAGTAATTACTTCTATTAACAAAATATATCTTTCTCTATACATTTTCTATGCATACTAATCATTTCTTTTAGAACACTAATAATACCCAATTTGCAAACAACAGAATAAAATAAGATAAAATATTATTTATTCTCTCAAATGGATATATACCTTCAATATATATATACTAAATATAAATTAATATATTTAAATATATTTAATCATTAACATATCTTCTATTCTTTACAGAATATCAAATTGTTTAATTCAAAATAAAATATCTCTTATCATCAATTTTTCAAAATATAAATATATTTTTCCAATTAAATCAAATTAATAATTGGACCTTTTACATATGAATTTAAATTCCACAATTAAATTTTAAATTATGCATTTTTTAATCAAATATTTAACTCCTTCAATTAAACTTTAACATGCCATTTTAAAATAAACAATAATTTCCCCATATGTTTATAATTTTAATTCCACTAATCTAATATACAAATTTTATTTAAAATAATATAAATAAATATAATACTTTAGTATTATAAATTATAATATAAAATATTATTAAATAATATTTTAATATTATAATAACAATACATAAAATATTAATATTTATAAGTATCAATTTATTATTATTTTATTTTCAGAACAGCCATGGGAAAAATAGCTTAACAGCAGTCTCATGTTTCAAGTATAACTCAAAAACTACGATCTGGGTATTTACGATGTTTTGACAGGGATAAGAAAATTTCAAAATGCAAAAACCCTTTAAATTTCCTGAGAACCCAGTTTGTGAAAGTGGAGTTATAGGCGACGCAACTAGACCATTTTACCATGAAAAATATAACTATACTGCAGCTTTTAAAATCCGTTTTTTAATAATAAATAGAAGGTTTCATTTTCTAAAACATTCGAAATGCATTGTTCAATCTCTATGTTTGATTTTAATAACAACAAAATTGATTTCGCCAAATAATTTAAATTCAACTAAGGTTTTCACAATTTTCACTCAAGAATTTTCACAAGCAAAGGCTATAAATTTGTTTAATTCTTTTCTTCTAATATCAAATTTATTTTCTAAAACAGATTTAACAAACAAATCTTTAATCATTACTATTTTAAAGAAAACAATCAAGAACAATAAAACACAAAGAGAATATCCTGGTACAAGAAGCTATAGGAAGAGATGAATTTCTGATACAAGCCTCCTCCAAAGATTTCCTGAATTTTCTTCAATCCTCCAATGAATCCAATCCAAAATCCAACAAATGCAAACAATCTTTCCTTCAATCAATTCTATAATCAAACTTTTTTCAAACCCTTGTGCAAATTTTCCAAAATTTCTTCCCTGCTGTAAAAATGTATTTTTCTAAAAACTTTCTCTCTAAAATTAAAACATGTATTCTTTATAAATCACCAATACCTAATACAACCCTAATTCACATTACATGCAAATCAGATATTTCAATTTCAATTTCAATTTTAATTTCAATTTCAATTTTTACAACCCTAATTCACATTACATGCAAATTAGATATTTCAATTTCAATTTTCAATTTCAATTTCAATTTTCGAAAACCCACTTTCAATTTAAAATGCAATTTGAAATAATAAATTAATTTCCAAAGTTGCAACTAATTTCTCAAATAAACATTTAATTACAATTTCCAATTTAATTCTCACACGTCTAAATTAAATTCTAAAATTAATTTCAATTCTTTTATTTCCTTTCATTCTCTTGCATCACGTTTAATTAATTAATTTAATTATTTAATAACTAAACTCAACCCCCTTGGATTAAATTTAATTAATTAAATAATTTAAATATAATTAATTAATTTAAATATAAACTTTTATCCACATTGCATTATTTAAATTAAATAACCATCAACATGATTTAAATGCAATTATTCTAAATATCTATTTCCAAATCAAAAATTCTTTAGAATTAAATAACATCAAAGCAAGACAAACAATGACTCGACACACACAACTGACGACACACTAAGGCTAGGGTGTAAACTTGACACATGTTACCTAGCTACTATCTCCTGTTCAACTTAACAGTTGGATCGACATGCTCAAACCTGTGAAACCAGGTGGAGTCGATGTCATGTACTTGCAATCTTGCAACCAAGTAAACAACATCATACAATATATCCAACATATAATACACATCGTGAAGAAGAAATTACGGATTCGTAGGGCACTCGCAAGCGAGTGATGTGAAACCATCTTCTGCACCAATACACTCATTGAAACTGACACTTCCATCATAATCCAGTAATCTCATAATAACATCTCATGTTAATTCTACAACATCATTAATCCATAATGCATGTGAAACAATAATCAGATAACTACATCCCATAATAATAGTTGTCACTCAATAGTAGCGATCAACACATCATAACAAAATGTATTTGGTATCAAAGTAACTACAACCAAACATAGCATAAAGCAACTTGAACCAGAAGCAAAATGGAGGGGTATTACACTACCAAAGGGCTCACTGCCTAGAAAGGACTCACTATCCGGATACAAAGGCTCACTTCCTATAGATAGGACTCACTCTCCAGAAGGAGGATCACTTCCTACAAACAAAGAAAGACAATAGAGAATCCACCAGAATATGTTTTATACATTTGCAACCTTGATCAAAGAATCGCAGACACCATCAGCTCACTGCTTTCAAGAATCTAACACATTGAAGTAATGCTTCCTTGATTCACACTTTCACACACTTTTCTCTTCACATTTGTTACACACACTTTTTTACTTCCAATTCACAACATCTTGACTTGTATTTATACCATCTTCAACCTCAGAAACTTTTTCCAAGGTCGGCTACACATCCTTTATTTTATAAATTCAAATTAGGTTAGCGAATAAATATTCCTGTAGTGGATAAGAATGAGAGTGGACAAAATACATACTTAATTAGGACCCAAAAAATATCTTGGATCAATCATACACTTCCTTAATTGATGCTTATTCTTCATGTAATGTGTAGACACTAGGTCAGCCAAGCTTAATGAAAACACTAATTAAATTTGAAGTACACACATCCACAACAAGATGATGACATGTGGATCACACAACATGCTTCACCAGACACTAGAAGGCCTCTTAGAAACCTTTCAGATACATCCACAACAACTGTACCAATCTTTATACACAAAACACTCTTCAATAGTCCAACCAAACCATGCAGACACACATAGTAGCTCTAGAACAAGTTTTTCGGAGCACCAAACCACAAGCATGTTTTCTAGGAACACAGATAAAATCAATATCAACCTTCTTCCAAATCTGCAATTTCTGAGATAAACCACCAAAGGACTGTAGAGAAGAGACATCTCTCCCAGTCCATAGAAAAATAGTTTTACCAAACCGGTTCACACGTCAATGAACACAACTTCCACTCTCCATTGACCCAAAAGCATAACTCAGGATATATTATCCATTGAAGCCCATAAAAAATACTACATATCCACATAGGCATAGGATCAACACAGAAGAAATGTAGAGCACATTACCAGAGCACATTCAGAACACACACAACTTTGTCTTCATGTTTATTAATTTTTTCAAAAGCACCTGTTATCAACACACCTACAACATCATAAAGATAGCTCCATGTACTCTCAACAATTCAAAAATTTAACAACTATACATGTACCACCTACAATCAATCTGAATTGTGTTGACATAAATGACAACATTAATGACAACACCACCAAACACATTCATACTTGGAACAAAGATGTATATTTTTTGGGAGATGAATTTCTTCCTTGGAATTAAAATCAATAAGACAAATAAAGGTATATTTATTTCATAATCAAATTATGTCAAGGATATGTTGAAGAAGTTTGGAATAGAAGACTCTAAACTAGAATGTACCCCTATAGTTACTAGTTGCAAGCTAAGTAAGAATGATGAATCTCCTAAGGTTGATCAAAGAAAATATAGATCAATGACTAGAGGACTATTATATCTAATTGCTACTAGATTAGATATAATGCATGCAATTTTTCTTGTGGCTATATTTCAAGAAGATCCCAAAGATTCACATGTGGTAGCAGTAAAGAAAATATTCAAATAATTGAAAGGAACTCTAGAACATAGTTTGTGGTATCCAAAAGATATTGATTTCTCTCTGAGTGCTTACAGATGAAAATTGGGAAGGTTGTGTGGATGATATAAAATTTACAAGTGGTGGTGCATTATTTATTTGAAATAGATTGGTGTCTTGGATAAGTAAGAATTAAGACATAGTGTCATTATCTACTACAAAGATATAATGTATTGTTGTAGCATCATGTCGCACACAGGTGTTATGGATGAAGCAAACTTTCAAGGGCATCAAATTTTCATATGCTGAACCTATTTCTATCTTGTGTGATAACACAAGTGCTATCAACATTTCAAAGAATTTGGTAATGCATTCAAGGAAAAATATATTTCAATCCAGTATCTCTTTTTGAGAGAGAAAGTTGTAGAGAATGAGGTGTTGTTGGAGTATGTTCCTATTAAGGATTAAGTTGTAGATATATTGACTAAGTCTCTTCATAAGGATAATTTTTATTATCTCTAGGATAATTTGGGGGTTATTTCCCCTCCTTCTTTAAACTAGATTCATAAGGATGCGCATCAGTCTAGTGGATCTCAAGATTCATTTCTTTTTCTGGACTAATGTTGGTGGCTACCTCTTAGGTGGAGTAGGTAGTGGTATTGTTTGTTGATGTAATTATGTGCAGTAAGTTTTTTTAGTACATAGTATGTGTATTAGTTTTTGGTTTATTCCACATGGTGTGCACTCCTAAGGGGGAGTGTGTAGAGAAGGTATGAAAAAATAGAGTGTAGTAAAAAGAAAGGTAGTTGCAGAGTAGTTGTTGTCCCTTATAGGTGTTTCCCTTGGGGAGAGAAATAATATGTGTGATTGATATCAAGGGGGGGAGAGTGTTCCACCCTTTTCCATTGATGTCAAATGGAGATGAATTAAAGTGAAAAAGGAGAGAGTAAGCTAAAAAGGAGAGATAGACTTAAGTCATGAGAAAGAGAAAAGTGTTGGAAAAAGTTGATGCTTGTGTAAGGGGGATAAGTGTGCATTGTGGTGCACTATGTGCTTTGGTAATAAGAGTTTTCATTTTTGTTGTTGGTGGTTTTTGACATTATTTGTTTCCATCAATGAAAAAGGGGGAGATTGTTACAAGTATGTGCAATTTGTGTTTTCATTGATTTCAATAGATCTATGTTATTGTTGTATTGATGATGCTTTGATTAGTTACATTATGTTGTCATTAGTAGTATAAATTGTGTCAACCTATAGTGTTCCTTTGATAAGCATGTATATGGTTGAGTTTCTATGTTGTAGTTGATTTTTTTTGTGATAAGAAAGTGTTTGAGATGATGATAATGTGTTTGTGGTGCTTGATTTCCAAGTGCTTTTGAGAAAATTTGAAGAAAATAGAAAATAGTGTGTTGGAGATGTGTTCTATGTGATAAAGTAGTGTTATGGTTTTTCTCCACATTTCTTCATGGTTGAAGATCTTCTTGTGTGGTTTAGATTTGTTGATTAGAGGTTTTTTGAGGTGTTATATCTATAGTTTTAGGTTCTAGATCATTGTGCAGAGAAAGTTGTGTTCTCCAGTATGTGAACAGTGTATTGTAGTGGTCTCTAAAAGAAATTTTTTTTCTCCACATATCTCCATAGTATGGTTTAGGTTCTAGATCATTGTGCAGAGAAAGTTGTGTTCACCAATATGTGAATAGTGTATTGTAGTGGTCTCTAAAAGAAATGGTTTTTCTCCATATTTCTCCATAGTATGGTTTTTGGTCTTGTGAATCTAGAAGTGTGCTTAAATTGCTCATATCTATCTTTAGTCTATTTTTTTTTAAGTTTGGTTCTCTACAAGGTTGGATTCATGTGTTATAGTATGACAAAAATTAACTAGATGTATAGGAAGAGTATGTTCTTCAAGTGAAAGTCACTGTGAAGGAGTTTATTGGATTTCAAGATGTTTATGGAATATTATATATTATATTCAAGTGATCTATGGTGTCCTCTATTCATCTTTGGATCAAAGGAAGCGTGTAATTAATGTGTTATGGTGTTAACATAGGTTCTGAAAACCTTGGTTGTTTACACTAATTGTGGAAAAGCTCTAGTTTTTGTTGAAGCATTGTGTGGTGTATATGTATGGTTTGAGTCCAAGTTAAGGTATGGTGTTGTTTTATTTCATTCCTTTCTATTGCAAGAATGTTTAGTGTTGACCTAATTTAAATTTGCATGGTTGAGGTGCATATCCAACTTTGTCAATTGTTTTCAATGTTGAGGATGGTATAAATAAGTGTTGAATTGATGGAGAATTGTGTAATGGTGTGTGTAATGTGAACTGCAAAGTTTTGAAGTGAAAAAGTGAAAAATGCAGTGGAAGCTTTAGTGAGTCTACATTCTTTAGATAGTTTTTGAATGTGTTTTTGATGCAATGGAGGATATTTATATTTCTTTGATATATATTTCTAATTGTAACACTCTTCTTTCTTATTTTTTGTAATCTGGAAGTGATCCCTTCTTTTCTTTTGGGTAGTGAGCCCTCTAGCTATGAGCCTATTATATTTATTGTTGCAATTAATTTATATTGTGAGATAATCCTTACCATGGTTTTTTACTTCATAGGTTTTCCACATAAATCTGGTGTTCTCATGTGTTGGGTGTGTTTTCATTACTATTTTTTATGTTTACATTCTGCTAATACATGATAAGGATTTAAGTGGTTGATAAGGGCTTAAGGACTAATGTAGATTTGAATGTTAAAGAGGGTTTTGATGTACAAATAATTCACCCTCCCTCTTAATTGTCTTGTGCATTCAACACATCTTTCAACCTTTTGCATAGTGAGAAAACTCTATCCATTCAACTCACTAAGATGATAAATATCACTGTTTGTCCTACTTCCTTCCATAATCAACTCAACGATACTTGATTCTATGATTTCACAACCTTAAGTACTAAAGGATATCTTGTAGCCTTTATCACATATCTTAATAACACTTTAAAAAGTATTCTTTAAGCCATCAACATAAAAAAACATGTATCTTTATTTTACAACCATCAAGACTTAAAGCACCCCTATTAGAAAATTTTGCAATTGAATTGTTTCCAAGGGTACTAGAACCACTTTCAAATTTCTTGAAATTCATGAAATTATTTTTATCTTCAACCATATGACTACAAAAACCACTATCAATAATCCATAGGTTCTTCTCCTTCTGAGCATGTAGTATAATTTGAGAAATCATTGACTTTTTTGACTTTTTTTCCTTAGGAATATTCTTCCAAAATTTTTTTGGAAAATCAATTCTTCCATCTTCTAGTAATGGAGAACTCACCAAATTACTTATGCAATTCCTTGTAATGTGTCAAAAATTTTTGCACTTGAAACATATGATATTAAAATTGTACAGAGGTGCAAATGCATTATTACTGATAAAATCATTGCTTCTTACTAGAACTCTTCTACAATCCATAGCCTTATGTCCATAATCACTTAAATTAAACAACTAACCATAGAAAATAAAATTTGACTTTGTATTGTATCCTTGTCTTCTAAATCATATTCTTTTGTTCTATACTTGAAAAAATACATCATTATGTGTCATACTTGCATCACTTGCCATGGTTCTTTTTCACTCTGAACTTGTTGAACTTGTCACCTTTAGACAACCTTAGTATACTTCTTTGACTATTATGTCACCTTATTTTGATCATCAAAACCTACACTGATTTTTTTTAGGAAAAAGGCATTAAGCCTATATATATTAATATATAATAGTAAGATTTTTACAAAAGAAGAGTAACACTGGTTCTTGCTAACTAGATCTGATATCATGACTACTTACATCTAACAAATTTTTCATATCCCCCATGTATGCCCTATATTGTATTTGACTGATAATAGATTTTTTCATGCAAATATTTGTGAATTTTTAACATTTGATCTAGGGTTTGAGTAGTTTTACTAAACTTCAACTACACCTACTCATTTACTTTCTCAAGCTCTTTTATAGTTTCCATATTTTCAACTTCAAGTTTCTCACAATCTTTGTCTCTGGATAAAAAATAATATTTTTTGCAATCTTCAATTCTTTTGGTACTCTTTCTTTGGCTCTCACTTCAACAAGCTATCCTTTAATTTTTTGATTTATTTTTCATCACACAACATTTTCTCCAAAATATTTATTTCTTTTGCATTGTCTCTAGAACCCATTTCAACATCTCATTCAAAAATTTCAAAATCCATGAACAAAACTTTTTTTTTCATCTCCAGATGCATCTTCATCTTCTTCAATGGAATAGTATTCGTCCTCATTAGTGTAGGAACTCTTATGTTTTCTTTGACCTTTGAATCTTCTTTGAGAATATTTCTTTCCATTATTTTTCTTGGTATTGATAGTATTCTTATGGGGACACTTAGCCATAAAATTTCCTAATTCTTTACAATTAAAACAATTGAAAGATAATTTACCTTTGTACTTACCAAAACCTCTTTGTATCTTCCTAACAATTTTTTTTTCCTTTAAATTTGATCCATAAAAAGAATCTTCATCAACTTGCTTCCTGGACACTTTGAAAGAAACCTCTTTCCTTATAGAATCTTCATTTTCAAATCTCGTTTAAAATGTAGTTAATGTTCAATGCAATTAAATAAACCTTAAAGAATTCAAATCTTTAGCTTCTTCAATAGTAGATATTTTAAGATCAAACCTTCTAGGGAGTGATTTGAGTACTTTCTTCACAATGATATTCTCTTCCAAACTTTCACCAAGAACTTGAATATGGTTGGAAACTTCATCAACCTTAAGCATGAATGTATAAATGTTCTCATCTTCTTTCATCTTCAGACCTTCAAATTGAGCTTTGTAGGTCTACAAATTCACCTCTTTGACTTTTTCATCACCTTTATCTAAGTTGTTTCCAATTTCACCCAAATTTCCTTTACTATTTTTCACTACATTACTTTCACAAATTTATAATTAATCAGTCTACATAAAAGATCATTAGTTTCCTTAGCATTGAGTTCAAGAGCCCTCTTTCTTGTCTAATCCCCAGGAAGGATATTTTTAGGAGGCTCATATCCTTCTACAATTTTCATCCTATTGTCCATCCCTAAAGCCAAAATATAGGACTCCATCCTAACTTTCCAAAAAGTAAAACTGGATCCATCAAAAACTAGTACTTTGTTTCTAGATAAAATTTCCTGTGCCATCCCAGATCTACCTTAAGCTGTTAGAATTTTTCAAAGGAAATTGGATTTGATACCAATTGAAGGGAACACAATCTACTGAGAGGGGGGTGAATCAGTAGATCAATACAATTCTGTAAACAATTACTTTTATAACTATTATATAGATTTTCAACATGAAGAGAACTAAAATACACAAACAATTATACAAATGATAGCAAAAGATAACACACAATACTAGATATATGTGGAAACCCAAGATAGAAAAAACCAAAGTGAGAAATCTCACAAACACAAAAAATAATAAGTGAATCTACAATGTGATGTAGGCACCAACCTACAAGAGACGTTTATCTCTAAATGAATATATAGGAACCAACCTACTAGAGACAATAATACCCACATAAAAGAGACACCAATACCAAATGAAACAATACAACAAGTAGAACATTAGTCCTACTAGATTACAAAAATAATGGCATATTTAAAATATAACTCTGATATGCACCAGAGACACAACTAACACTCTCTTGCACTAAGGATGACCTTCTGATACTAACACTCCCTCTTTTCTTCACACTTCTATACTCATAGAAAAAAAATGTAGCCCATTTTCTTACATACATTCCATTTGTTACACTTATTCATCACACATATAATGCATCTAAAAATTTAAAATATATACATGACACTACATTAAAACTCTTCCATATCAGCCAAGGATTTGTACATAACCCAAAAAACATAAGATGGACCTAACTCAAATTACATGAGATGCGTAATACAATTTTCCAAATGAAAAAATATTTTTGCCAAGATAATTTAACACCTTGCTCCACCTCATGAACCTTAAACAAGTCCCATCCTCACTCCACATGCAAGATTTGAATTATACACACTACAAGCTATTACTACACATGCTTTGAACCTTGAATGTATTGATAGATATTATTACACTTCAAACTTCTTACACACTGAGTCTCACTTCTGAAAACTCATGAAACTCATAGAACTAGAATAAACATACTCTTCTTCCAAACCATAGAGAAATACTACATTTCAAAATGAAATGGCAACCATAATTAGAAATCTCTCTGCCCAAAAGATGTCCTTCCAAACTACCACACTCATACTGACAACATACCTAGAATGGTATAATAAATACTATGACCAAAGTCATAGTGTGAACTAAATATTATAGATCCAAATGAATTTAAACCCTATTTAATCCCCTAAGAAATGATCCCAATGAGATATTCAAAATCATCAAAATTAAGAAGCCATTAAACTAACATGATATAAACATGAAAGCTTAACAAAACCCTATTCTAAGACCTCAAATCTTATCCCATTGGGGGAGTGGTGTCGCATTGATGTGGAATGATGACCCTTTCCCAATCCCTTGGATAATATGAGCTTGTTCCAAACTATTTTATTGAAGAAAACCGATGAAACTAATGATAGATGAACCAAACATTATATGAAACTAGTTTAACATGATGGGGATATATTATAAATACTAAAATTATTGATAAGATGGATGCAATATATGCTAAATGTAAACAAATTTCAAAGATGCGATACATGGATACAAATCTATGTTAAAATGTATGCAAACTAAGCTAATATGGAAGCCATTAATGGATGCTTAAACTAATATGGATGGAGATTAATCTAAAATAATAATAAAGGCTCAATATGAATTCAAGTGAGTATTAATTTAAACTTCATAACTTTTCTATCAAAAGATGGATCCATTTCTCTCCAAATAGTGATGTATTTATGCGAGAGAAAATGAAAAATGAAGGGCTCATATCAATTTGATCTATCAATGGTCAATATTGAATGAAGGGGGAAACATGGATCAAGGATTCTCATCAATAGATGAGAATCAAAGATCACATGGATCAAGGAAAGCATCAAGGGCTGAGAATGATTCAATCAAACACACTTTGTAACAAATTTCAAAGTTTGTTACAAAGTTGTTTTGAAAATAATAATTCCCTTTTTGGAGCCAAATAGTAGAATATTCCTTTGGAATATTTCCTATGCAAGTGGATGGGCAGGGAAATTAGTAATTTTATTAATTAAAACTAAGGTTTTATTGTGCAAGATGAGGAATAATAGGATATCCAATAGATAATTAAATTATTTAATGAAAAAGGGTGGGAGTGACATTTAATTAAATGAGAGAAGAAAAAGGAAGGGGTTTAAATTAAATAATTTTCATTATTTATTTAAACTAGATTAAATGTTAGTGTGAGAGGGTAGGAATTAAACTAATTAGATTAATTATATTAATAGATGAAAGTGATGCATTCAATTAAATAACTAGGCTAATTTAACTAAACATGCGAAAAGAGGATGAAACTCAGGACGAAATGAAGTTAGTGACCAAATCCAAGTGTGTAGTACCATTTAGGAAAATTTTAAGTGTCTACATTTTTTCCCTCTTTGAAGTGAGGTACCTATGATGTTGGTTCAAATATTGATGCTTTCCAGATTAATGCTATTTTTCAAATCAATTTTTTTGAAAATTCTTGGATTTTTTGATCCCCCAATGTTGCCCCAATGAAAGGAATTAAGTTGGTACCCTGCCCCCTTGAGAGATCAGGAGGAAATTTGGAATTTTGGGTCAATGTCGTGAAAAAGATTCAGGATCAGTTCAAGTCAGAGAGGACTAAAAGTTTTGATGTAGACATATTTTGTGATGTATAGACAATCATTGACCATCGGTAGCCTCATGTACATTTTGATATATATCACACATATTATAAACTTTGATATAACTATTAGTTAAAGGTGGAAGAATAAGATGGATGGATTGACCATTGATTTCAAAATTGATTCAGAATTCCAACAAGCCTATGAGTCATCAAGAATTTATTAGATATAGTGATGAGATTGATGATTTTCTCATTTCCAAGATTGGGACTCTTTGTCATTCCTTATTTTTGATATAACAAATAGACACAATGCATCAAGGTATTAATAACCAGGATGACATTATATCTAGTGCAATGTAATTTGAATCTACAAACAAATAGGATAATCCTTGTTCATATCTTGACATACATAAACCTTGTTGGAATGTAGTTTAGAAGTTTAGAATATTTCAGATCGAAGAATTTGCAATAGTCAACAATCTACTCCAAAAGACCTCCCTACACATAACTAAGAAAGTATGCACTAAGATTATGTTACAAGAATACAACACAAGCATAAAAAATAAAAGATAATGATCAATTCCCCATTCCTTTCTCTCTAAATAATTGAGACATCATCGAGAGGTCCTCAGAATGGGTCAAAAAGATAAATCATAAGAAAAGATTTGAAAAAAAACAGTCAATGTTATCTATATCTCTTTCCAAAGGGTGTATGTGTGTTGAGGATAAATATCCAAAGTTATTACCAATGATAATTCCCATTGTATGAAGGATGCATCCTAGGAAATGTTATCAGATGTTGGTGGGTTGATAGGTTGTTTGAAAGGCCATTGATACAAGGTTTTTGACATGTTTGATAATGATCACGAGTTTTATTTTTGCATTTAAGGTTCTACCTTTTTTTAATTGTTGCACTTGTTTTCCATTTGTGTTACCAAAGGTTGATGATGATTAGTTTATTTTGGATGGAAGTTTATTGTAGGTGAAAGCGAAATGGGATGGATGGATTTGGATTTTCTAGAATATTTCAGTGTTTTTGATGTTTTGAAAATATTTTAAGGTTATTTTTGGTCTTTTTGAAAGTTTATGTGAATGTTTTGGTTTTTCATTATATGAGGTTGTTTAGGAGTTTCCAAGTTTTTCTAATGTTTTGGGTTTTCAATTTTCAACTATTTTTGTGTTTTCTAAGTTTTTAAATGTTTTGGGGTTTTTTGAGTATTGACCAAGAACCTAACCTAAAAGTCTATTCTAGGGGCCTCAGGGGGCTTATCAAAGATTACACTTTCCTATGTTATACATGTAAAAATAGGTATCTTGAATGACTTTGAACTGTTTATTCATGAGATATGAACACTTGATGGAATGTCAGCTTATGATTATGAAATCCTAAAAGACTAACCTAGGGTATCTCAAGGGCACATCAATGATGACCTTACCTACATTCAAGCTCAGAGACAACATAGTTTGACAAGGTACTATTTTTTATTTGATTTTGATGTTTTGACCTATTTAGGGATTTTGATGTGTTTTAGATGTTTTGGATTTCGACTTCACAAATTTTCAAATGTTTTTGGATTTTAGTTGTACATGATTTTTTTGTTTTTTTATTTTTAATTTTGTAAGTGTTTTTGGATTTTGATGAAGTTTTATGAATGTTTTGGGATTTTTGATGAGATTTTGAGGTAAATGATACCTAGATCATAATGTCGATGTCACGTTATGAGATATAAGACATGGATCAAGATTTATTTGGAAAAATGAGTTCAATAACTTGTCCCTAGTGTCTAGCAATGCTTCATAGTTTAATGAACTAAACAGGATAGGTAATTTATATGTGAAGAGTTCAATAGAGTTTTATCATGCTAGATATGTGCTACTAGACTTCATGAGATAAAATGGTAAAGAGCCCATCAAAAAATTTCCTTGAGTAGAGTTAAAGTATACACTAAATCTTTGTCAAGATCAAGACAAACTAGAATATTTGGATAAAGTTGGATTTGATGGATGGAGGGAACATTGGATTTATCATGAAAAATATGAGATACTTCTATCTAAGAAGGATCATATAGATGCTTGATTCTAGTCATGATGAATTTTTTCTTGGTTTTCATCATAGTACTTTCCCAAAGCATCACCAAAGTGGTTTCCATTGGAGGATGATTTTTATTTTTACTATTTTCTTTATTTTTTGATTTTTTTGATTTGTAACTCTCATGTTGAACTACCTAGTGGTACTAATGTAGAGGCCACTGCCATAACTTGCCAACCATACCCTTCTTGAAGAAGTTTCTTTTCTAAGATATGATAACTTGAATGCAACTTTTGAGAACTTTTATCTACCTTGTTCGTACTAGAATTAACATTTTCTATGTGTGCACATCACGATATGGTACCTTTGGAATCCTTATGATGAAGAGTACCTTCCAACACACAGTCAATGAGAGAATTGGATATCATGAATGGAGTGTATGTTGTCATGCATGAAGGAATATGAGATGGATTGGTCAATGGTTTGGAACCTTTGACTCTCCAAACTTGGGAATATGATCAATGATGGGTGGGAATGAAGGTTTTCATGGAAATAGGACCAACCACTGGATATACTTTTTCCATTTCTTGAGAAGCCTACTTTTGTATTTGAGGACAATTTTGATGCATACATTTCCCTTTTTGATTTTTGCTCATAGTTTCTTTGACTAATGGAATCTTGGAGGGATGATTTTCTTTAATTTCCTTTGGTATCCATTTGTATTTTATGTGTCCTTTGTGCTTCACAATTTCTTTTTCTTTGAAATATTTTTCCTTTCCATGTTGGTCCAAACTTGTGGATGGAATGATGGGTGGATGATGATTCATGATACAACTAGTTATAGTGTTGATAGTATTTTCCCCATAAGGATCCTTCATGCCCCCTATGTTGATGTTTACATTAGACAAGATTTCCCCCCACATTGTGAAGGTATTAACAATACCTAATCCTCTGCCCTAATAATGTATCATCTAATCCATATCAACTGAATATGACTTATCATGAACATAGGATATTGCTATGGGTTCTTGATATTCAAGAATATGAATTGTTTGCTCAGATTATATGGAATCTTTATCTGATGATAATTCTTCAAAATATGTTGGTTTTGATTCAAAAGATGATGTGTGCAGGGTAAAAGCACAAATCCATGTCACACTTTCGGCCAACTTATCAACACAAGTGAATTTTAGTATTTATAAACAAAAAATAATTTTGGTCAAACATATGATCTAGTAAGATTCATTCTAGATAAGTTAAATATGTCCACAACTTTTCTAACTAAAATTGTTGGCTAAATACATATGTAGCACCACTTTGAGGTCAATTTAATAAAAAAATGAAATTATTTGAAATTTTTATGTTTCAACAACTCCTACTCATGTGTAAATAATACCATTTTGTAGATCAATAAGTGTAGTTTTTAAATATATATTTATTTTAATAGTTTAACTATTAATTATATTATATTTTATTTTCTTCTAAAAGTAGGTTATCAACATAAAAATATTAGGCTAATTATCATGTCAAGAAAAATACTACAACTTAGTAAAAAAAAGTAAAAAATATATGATGCCCTAGATAAAAGAATCTAGATTAAGATAGTATAATTTTTTTTCTATTTTATTTAATATAAAATTTGATGTCGAGTGGAAACAACCATGTTTTAATACATGCACATTTGAATATTTATTTAAAAATATATATTTATTAAAGTTTCAAAAAAATATATCCATGCCCTAAAGTTTCAAGTTGTAAATATACACACAAAATTTGAAGGCAAAAAAAAAAAAAATTACTATGTAAATCTTGACATCTCATGTAACGTCATTTTTCATTATTTTATGAGCAACTAAATTATAGTGTTAATTTAAAAAAATCTATACTAAAATAATTTTTAAATTTTTTCAGAAAAATACAAACATAAAATATTCTAAAAGATAATCATTTTATTAGTTTACATCATTCCAAAATTGAAAACATGAATGCCACTTTCTAATGATTTAAGTTTAAAATTTAGATCAGTGTTGGCTGATTCCTTTATAAAAGTGTGACACAACTTTGTACTTTTACCCTGCAATTTTTTTACCCCATCTAAAATGCAAGAAATAAAGTCAAGCAAGAAGATAAAAACAAAACAAAACACTCAAGATTGGGCTGAAGATGAAACTCAAAATTAAAAAATGAAAATAAAATCAATTTTACCTTGTTTGAAGTTGATGAGTTTGTTTGCCCCTTTTGATGGCTTGATATGTGTTCTCTAGGATGATTTTGGTAGCATAACTACTTGTTTTTGCTCGATTTGGATCACCAAATGACAAGGATGGTGGTTTTTTAACTATGGATGGAAGATGGTAGTTTGTGAATAGAAGGCCTGAATTCATGAGAGAGTGAAAAATGACTGTCTTTTTAGTCATTGCCAAGAGGGGAGATGAATGAATGGCCAAGATTTGTTCTTGAAAGAGGATCAAGGGTTGAGATCAAGAGTTGACCAAAGGAATTAAAAATTCCTTTTTTAATGTGCATGGAAAGGATAAAAGGAATTTAATATTCCTTGGGGGTGAGAGGAATTAAAAATTCCTCAAGAGGATCTTGGGAAGACAAAAAGGAATTAAAAAATCCTTGGGGGATGGGGAGAGTTGACCAAGGGGTAGGTTAGGATAACTAATCAATGATTAGGTTGTGTAAGTGATGGATTAAGAAATTGATTAGGTGGATAATTAGGGTTAATGATCCGCTTATATATTGTGGAGGATTTGACATGAGGGTAATTAAACAAATAGATTATTTATTTAATTTTTGAAGGAAAGGGATAAGTGACAAGAGTAAATAATTAAATGTAATAATTTACTTGAGGCTAGGATTTAAAGATGTTGGAAGAAATAAATTAGGATCAAGGGATAAGTTATAATGAATATTAATTAAATAATAGGGTATTATTTAATTGATATAAAGGATATGACATTAGTTGACTTGGGGGTAAATTGACCAAACAAAAGTGGTCAATTTTTAGAGTCTACATTTTCCCCCTCTTTGAGATGGTGTTATGAAGTAGCATCATTTCAAAGAAGATTAAAAAATAGCACCTGGAAGAAAATGGTTAGATTAAGGAAGCTGTCACAATCATTCAAAGGAATGGCTAGGAAGAAAGATGATGGGAGTTAAGATGAAGATTAGGGATTGAGGATGCCCCTCAAGAGGACATGTGGTTTCAAGAGAAAACATGTATGCTATTGAAATGGATGAGATGATGCAAGGGTGGATGGGGAAGATGAGGAAAAGTGATGGATAGAATATTGGATGGGAGGAGGAAGAGATAATGAAATGATAAGATGAGAAGTAAGCAAGCACAAATGGATTCAAGGAAAAATGTGATGTTGCCCCAATCAAGCTACAAACCAAAATGGATTGATGATGGATGGAGAGTTTTTGATGAGGGAACAATATATCTCAAAACAACACAAGGATAAGGAAGGATACATTCCAATGATGATGATGAGAGTGTTGTTGATGAGGGAAGGATACATCCCAAAACAACACAAAATTATAGGGAGGGATACATCCTGATGATGATGAGGATGAGAGTGTTGTTGATGAGGGAAGGATACATCCCAAAACAACAAAAAAGGATAGGGAACGATACATCCTGATGGTGATGATGAGATTTTTTTTTATGATGGAAGGATAAATCCTAGAACAATGCCATGATAGGGAAGGATACATCTCGATGATGATAAGGATGAGGATGTTGTTGATGAGGGAAGGATACATCCCAAAAGAACACTAGAATAGGGAAGGATACATCTCGATGATGATGAGGATGAGGGAAGGATACATCCTAGAATAACATAAAGATAGGGAAGGATAAATCCCGATGATGATGAGGATGAGGGTGTTGTTGATGGGGGAAGGATACATCCCAATGTGATGATGAGAGTGTTTTTTATGAGGGTAGGATACATCCCGATGATGATGATAAGTGTTATTGATGTGGGAAGGATACATCCCAAAAAAACACAAAAAGATAGGGAAGGATACATCCTGATGATGATGATAAGTGTTATTGATGAGGGAAGGATAGTGAAGGATACAACGTGATTGTTGATGGGTGTTTTTACACCTTCTCAACACAAGAAACACACAAGTATGCTACCTCTCTTGAAAGGAAATTCCCTACAAACAATTTGCAAAAAATCACCCCAAGGTTTCTTGGGTGTGAGGTCATGACTTGCAAAAAGAACATAGTGGATTGATGTGATTTTTTGGTAATCACAAGGGGCATGGACAATTTCTAAGTTGGATGGAGATTAGATCTTCAAATGGAGTTTCCTATGATTCTAAAATTAAATGCACTTGTTGCAGATTCAAAATACCAGTCTAAAACTCCACTTTCAACATCAGATTTGGCTTTACAATGATGCTAGAATCTTGTCTAAACTACTATTTCAAAGAAAATTAAAAAGGTAAAAGGAAAGTAAGAGTTCCTAGACCTGAAACTACTGATGAATAGTCACAATGGATGATGCTACAGTAGAAAACCTTCCTATAACTGAGTTCCACTTAACCAAAACACATAGTGTCATGAAACTAGTGCTATCTTCTAAGGTCTATAGATATTCAGTTGTTCATTCACCATAAAGCAGGAATTAAAGATGAATTTTAAGTGCAACAAAGAGTTAATGTTCAAACTAGTTTACACTATTGTTCATCATCAATAAACAACAAAAGGCATGAACATGGAAATCATCAGCACAATAGCATTTTTCAAGATCAATGGACAATATTAACTAAATTACTAAAACTACTTGAAAACACTTGGAACATCCAACTAAATGTAACTAGATCTATGAAATTTAAGGAGAAGAATCATGCAAAATGAGAGAAACACAAGAATCCACCAAAAGAAATGAGATTCTATTAAAATTTATGTAGCATGTCTTTACAACAACTCAACTCTCTCTTTAAAATGAGAGGAGGGACCCCTATTTAGAGTATTCAAAAAGTGAAATGAATGGCCATGATTTACTTGCATTGTGTGGCCAAGATTAATTTTACATTAGGATTTCACCTACCCCCAAATATATAGGAATTTTAAATACAACTTTTTCTTATTCCTATTTTGTCTTGTAGTGGCTTCCTTGGCACTGTAGCTATAGTAATTTTGTCTTCTAGTGGACTACCTACCTTTTTAGCTACACTATCAAAAACTCATCATCAATCACAAGTTTTCCTTTGTTCTTCTATTGGGTGGCATACTCCATAAATTTACCAATCAAAGCCTGAAGCTTGTTCCATTCCATAATATTAGATTAGAGCACCTGGAAGGATAATTTCTTTGATTTTCCCATGAAAAGTTCCCAATTTTTGGTGCATTTGGGCATGGCCTTGACTACTTTCTTTGATTGAATGAAGGCTCTAGCAGAAAAATCCATAAAGTCTAGTGTGAGTGCTTGAACTACTCAGGTTGCCCCATTTTCTTGTGGAAGTGTGGCTTGATCTTTTCTGAATCAAGCTTGAGGGCCGTCATCTCATAATCTATCTTTGGATATTTATTATATCCCCATAAACCCTTCAGGTTGTTTTGAATATTTTTCTTAGCTTCTGACAATGCCCGATGAAATTTAAATAGCCTTCATGCCAACCTTTCGATGTTCCCCACTAATGCTGCCACTCATTGAATCACAAACAAAGGAAAGCTTCCTTTCCTTTCTCCTTCGGTTTCCAATTGCGTGCCACTTAGCCTTCACCCATGCAAACATTGGTGGGCCCCTCAAGTGGTGTAGATAGTAGGATTGCTGCTACATGTCTTCTCATCAAAGGTCGGAAAGGGTGAACTTTGAGTTGTGAAATTCCGCCACGTTCCCCTTTGGAACAACTACATAAAGGAAAGAGTGATGCAAACGCCAAATTTCCATGATGTGCCATGTGTTCTACTAGCTTTCGCTAAGGAGGTAACACTTGTTCATCTAGGAAAGTCCAGACCATTGCCATCATTTGTAGGGGATGAACTTGGCTAGCAAGAGACTAGGTTCATGCTGGGGAATCTTTCTGTTACAACGGCTATGAAGAATCATTGCTGCAAGAATTATGATTCATGATGGAGAATCATTTCTGTTACGGGCTCTCAAGTGGTGGTTGTCATTTTCTATATATACTACTTCTTGTAGGAAGTATAGGGGTTCAAATATATTCAAAATATCTAGAGGAGAATTTGGGAGACACCAGGCCTTTGTTTTGTTAGATGATTGTAACGACTCATAGACTGTGCCCCTTGTAATTTGGCATTTTTGTTTCTTAAGCTATTAATAACATTATACTATGTTGTTTCTGAATAGTTTGTTTGCAACTTCAATGATTTGAATATGATGCTGAATTTAGAACCATGTCTTTCACTCTTTTTGTTCAGTTAAACTATGTGCAACTTATTTTATGTTATGAAATGAATTATTCAAGTCTTTCTATTTACTAGTGGTTTCTCCGAACATAGAAGACTGCTTAAGCAGGCCCTTAGATCGTATCCTTAAAATAGATCTATCATGCCTTACATCTAAATTTTGGCGTATCACCCTAGTTAGATCTCTTATTTTATATCGAATTCCTTTTCCCATTTAAAACCTCAGTTATAGAAGAAGTCAGCTTCTTTAAAACCCAGAGATCACTCAATTTAGTGCAATAGGTCCCCCTTTTAACTGAGTTTCCCATAGAGGACTGTTACCTTGTCAATTTTTGGCATCAATAGTTTTTTATTTTTTGGCATGCCTGGTGGGACAGTGATAAAATGATTTTGCTTAAAACTTTAGCAAATATATGAGCCATTGAATTGTCATAAGATCCCAAACAGTAAACAACCCTGGTTTGCTGGTACCTCCATTAGGGTCAATACCAACTAGAGCCCATCATAGAAACATCTTTAACCCTCCTCCAGCCATGTTGCCTATTGCCAACCAAAATTATCTGGCTTGGGACACTGGGAGTCCCCTTGCTGCCCCAGTAGCACCTATTGTTTGGGCCTGTGTTCATGTCTCTACCCTCAAGTCTATTCCTAAATTCACCCGAGATGGCTCAAGAACACCATCTGAACATCTATAAGATGTTGCAGACATGTGTCTGGTGCATGAAGTAACAAATGAAAATATAGCATTGAGGCCGCACACAACTTCTTTTAGAGGAAACGCATTAGACTAGTATCACACTCTACTGGCTAACTCTATTGGCACATGGGATTAGCTCGAAGACCCCATTTTTGAGATATTTCCAAATGATGGCGATATATCTTCTCAGTATCACCAGCTAGAGATCATCAAGAAATCCCCGTATGAGGCCCTAACTGACTTCAACACATGGTTCCAAATAACTTGGCAAAGAGTTCAAGATACAATTCGCCCACCACCTGACTTGGCATTCATGTTTTACTTGAAGTCCATCAACGCTGACATTTCCATGATAATTCAATCCCTTAGTAGAACCACATTACCAGATGCGTACAACATAGAGGTGAAGGGAGAGAATAATGTAATTGACGTTGGGAAGTTGCCACCTCAGCCCATCATGCTTATATTCCTTGAGATGCCAGCTTCTACCTAGGGGATGCCACCTACTGCACCAGATGCTCCTCCTCAATATATGTACACATATGCAATTGTTCCTCAGAGCATTGCACCTAGTTCCTTGAAGGATGAGATGAGTGACATAAAGGAAATATTGTGGGATATGGCCAATGAAATAACCATCATAAACTGCAATCAGGTCGCTCCTCCAAAGCTAGTCTATCAGAGTTATCAGGGTGGAAGGCCCTCTTACCAAAAAAATCGGTTCCAAGGAAATGCTTGCACAAATCCTCACACACCAACTGCAAGTCAAATAGTACCAGTACCTACTTCACTACCAAATTCCAACCTAAGCTCAAATAGAGAGCTGACTGCGGGGCAAAACAATCTGATTGATGATGAAAACCCCTGGTGTTTCCCTTGTGGCAATTCACATACGCCCCAAAAATTTCCACATGAAAATCTACAACAGAAGGTAGCAGGGTAGTGCAACCAAGGTGCGACATCAGACAATGGGGGCTATGCATATACCTCCTTGCAAATGGAAAATGCAGTACTCACCGCTCAAATGCAAGGAATGTCCCTAGAACAAGAGACCGATTTAGCTCCTGACAATGCCCTCTTCTCATGGATGGAAGGAGAGGAAGCAGTGTTCATATTCAAACCATCCACTTCAGGAGTTCCACATGTGCAGTCTGATTACAACATGTGCTTTGAAGGGAGACTAATCGATAAAATAGTCAACCCATAATTGGTCAGTCGGTAGTCTTAAAATTATCCTGACCACCAAGCTAGTGCCCCTGTGACAGTAACACAAAGCCTTCTGCAAAAGAAAACCATAACCACTAGAGCTATGGACAAAAATTAATAGATTTTCCAGCTTTAGATGTGGTAGAGTAGTTAAATAAATCACTCGCTAACATTTCCTTGTGGGAAATCCTAGTTATGCCAGAATAAAATACACTATTACAAAAGGCTCTTCAAGAAGACTTGATTGCAGGACCAAAGGAGCAATCACTTCAAGAGGAAACTACTGAATTATTTCAACCAGCCAAAGGTCTTGCAAATACCATAGAAGAAGCCCCCGAGGAATATCTTGAAGAAGAATCAGCATTCAGAATCGGTGAAGAAAAACTAAAGCTGAGGTCATTTCTCTTGACCCTTATTATGGGTAAGATATTACTGCATAATTCCATGATTGACTCTGGTGCCAACACTATAGTCATGCCCAAGCTAATAGCTAAAGCCTTGGGATTAAGCTATGAACCTTTGAATAAGGGAGTCATGCAATTAGATGGTAATATGGTCAATACTATGGGGATCAATAAGGGTGTTCCATTAACTTTGTTTATCTGCCCGAATATCACAGTCAAGCAGGATACTGTGATCACTGATATCCCTCCAATTTTTTTTCTATTCCTATCTAGAGAATTCACTTCCAAGCTAGGTGGATATATTTCTTTAGATTGGTCACACCTAATTATAAGGACCAATCATGGATCCAAAATGAAACTAGATTTTTAACCTTTGCATTCTGAACATGTTGCAGATGAAGCTAGGGAAGTCTTTGAATCAGCTAACACTTCCATAACCAAGGAGGAAATCTACTTCATAGAGCTTCTAGAAAATGAAGAAATAAGTAGAGATCAGATCGATCAGGAGGAGGTTATCCTAAGAGAGTTCATTGAAAAAGATCCTTTCAGCAATTATCATACCACTGGACTAGAAAATTATGTCATTTATGACAAAAATCAAGAAATCTCGAAAGTGGCAGAAAAAACCAAAGGATTTTTGATGACCAAACATTGGTTGCTACATTTTGATGGTGCAAGATACGAGATCAGTACAAAAGATAAAGTATACTTGACTTCCCAAAGTAGCGAGTATACAATCATGTCCCTCTGACCCCGTTTTTCTTGTCCTAGCGACAAGAAGCAAATAGATCGGTTCAGGATTCTTGAACTAATCAACAACCAAGTTTAGAAGGATGGTCATACAAGATCCTCCAAAGAAAAGCTTTGGGACCTAATTAAGAGCTTTGGAACTTTCAATATTCAAGCTATTCCTCAAGAAAAAAATGATGATACAAAAATCTTGGCCAAAATCAGATCTCAATCTGAACTAGTACCAGACCTGACATACAACCAATGCTCAGAGTGAATAATACTCCAACTCACCAAACTAGGTGATTGAAAGAGTTGGATAGTATTCAAAAATGGTGAACACATCACCTTGGTCAAGTTGCAACTAGGAGAGGTTACAAACCGATTCCAATCAGAGATGACTAAAAGAAAGGACAAACAAGAAGTGTAGCAGGAACATGAATTTTCAAGGAATTTGGTCACTTCTGAGGGTCCCCCTTTTGGCAATACTAAAAATAATAAGAGGAATTTTGTAGCAATTGAAGGTGATTATGACCATAGTCAAATCAGAAAGGTAAATAATCCTAAAGTCAGATGGAGCATCATACATCAAGATGAAGAAGGATGCACACATTTTTCAAAATAAAATGAACAATTGTTGGCTGGGTCGTATGAAACATTCAGAGAATATGATCCCGTCATTATCCATTCGGAATTTCAATTGGAGAGAGAGGCCAAATTTGCATGCCAATTGCAAGCATGTTGTCCCTATTTAATGACCATTTAGACCAGAGGCTGGATGGCAAGGGTCTGGTGGTAATATCTAGTCAAAAGGAATTAAGAACTGACAAGCATTGGAAATAATATGGTAAGAAGGGTCCACCCATAATGATTCAAGCAACACAAGGTGTTCAAATAAAAGAGTGTAGAAAGAAAAACATAAAAGGTTTCCCTTTAGGGTAATTCACTTTGAAATTCTAAAAGATCGTTTTGTTGGTTGCTTTTACTGTAACTAGGTTGATCTCCTAATCTACCTACGGAAATTCCAATTCAAATCAAGGGCAGCTTGAAGGACCTGAACCAACTGATGAGGATTTTAAAGACCTCATACACTATGGGCTCTGCAAGACTCATGAGGGTGATCCCTTAATGTGTTTACAACCTCTACATCACTATCATAAAAACATTATCAATAACAAATAATCTCACTCAATAGATTAATAGAACTAGATAATACTGAATTGAATTGGCCGTTCATTAAAAATATCAACCATTTGGAGTCTGAGATAATTACAACAATACTTCTGAGTAAAGGATGTTCATTAATTTTTAATTTCTAGCAAGCTCCAGGTGAACACAAACAAATACTGAATCACAAAGAACAAATGCAACATAGATCAGTTCCTTACTTCCATTAGAGGAGTCAAAAACACAAATACCTAAGGGTTTATAATAGATTCAACACATAGCATATAAGATATTCGATAAAATTTCCTTACAATATCACCAATATTTACCCTAACTCAATACTACTTATTAAATCCTTGTAAAAAACATATCAACCTACAATCTCATTTAAGCATTTTAATTAATTCTTTGAATTAAAGCTAAAATAAGAATTGCACACACCACAATAGTGAGATGAACAAAATAACCCTTGATCACTTTATTCAAAATTCAAATATGCTTGTACACAGGAGAGACATGAGCTCAAATTGATCAGTTTAATTCAAATGCCAGTAATATCATAAAACATCATATCTCCATCAATTCAAAACCTACAACAAAATGACTCAAAACCTATCTTGCATTTTCTTAGTAACTATCAGATTTTACATTTTTCTCTGTAGCTTCACCTAGACTTGACCAAAACTTTCTAACTTGCTAACCCATACTTTTGGCCTTGAAATCATTCTTATAGAAAATGAAGGAGAAAACAAGCATCAGGCCAAAAAGCACACATGTCACCAGCTACTTGGACCACCTTGAGAAATTTCAAAATTTTGTTACAACAACAACCTCCCCCGGAGGATCTTCTTGTTCATTCCCATCTTTCTCATTGAGAACAGTTCAATGCAGCAACAAATCTTCAAGAATTTTGTGCTTAGACTGCCACCAAAATAAAACTGTAAATTATTATAACTACAATAGCTGGTTAGTTAACTGTTAGTGGCCTACTCCCTTTTCACCCCTCCTCAATTAAATATATATTCACCCACTGCTGGTACTCATCATCACTTGGCCAATTAGAAATGATTACCTCATTTACCTTGACACTATAAGGCGTATATTTAACTGGTACTTGGTTTGCTTCTTGTTCAAATGACTCAAGGAATGAGCTAGGGCTAATAATTTTATCCATGCATCTCACTAATAAATCAAAATTGAGTCATCACAAATTAAAGTAATTTGAGCATTGATGAACTCATTAGCCTAATCCTACAATTGTTTAAGTGGCCTGATATTTCCCTGCTCATCAATTATGTCAGGCAGGAGTGTGTCACTCCAATCATCAAAACTCTTTACCAATTCTTGGATCCTCCTACTCAAATCATCTGGTAAGGCTTGAAAACCTTGCAATGACTTAACCAACACTTGAGTAGGTAGTAATGACTGGGGCCTATTATTGACATCAAACCTTGCGGCCTTATACATTACATCTAAATTATTGGCCCTAGGGATCCACTTCTCAATTAATGTTATTGCTACCTCCTAATCCCTGTCAATGTTCTTTATTTCATTCAATAACAAAGAATAAGAAGAATACATAGTTGATAATCTACCATGAACCTTCTCATTTAAATGTCACAAGACAACAGTAACAATCTCCCTTTGTCTTGAAAATATCCCCTCCTCACTCACCTTCAGAGATGCCTATAGCTCTGCAACTTTTTGCATTAATTGCTTCTTGGTTGGATCAAGAGAGCACTCTATCTCCTCCTCAATTGGTTCCAATGTAGGGTTGGGGGAACGAGTTTGACTAGGAGATCCCAATGTAGAGACAATGGGGGAAATAGGAGGGAATGGCTTAATCCATAGAGCAACTGATGTTTCCCCAATCTGCCTATATTTTAACTTGTCCACCTCCGTTTGCAGCTCAATATTCCTTTGTTACACCTTATTATATTCTCCAATCATAAAATTATATTTTTCCATGAGTCTCCTTTTTCCAGATTCCTCTCTCTCTGTAGTATTTTGTGCCAATTTGGCCACATTCATAGTTAAATTTGTGGCCTCTATGGTTGTGGTCTTTGAATCCCTTTTTATTATTAATCCCCCTCTCAAATTTGGGTTAGTATCAGTGATATTTGGCATTTTTCCTTGGGGGGCCAAAGCCCAAATTTCCAAGGTTTCATATTCCTCACTAAAGGTAGAGTCTTGCAATGTTTCATTGACCTCTTCTTCAGAATTTTGAAGGGGATGCTTGCACTTAAAAATAGCACTGAACGCTATTGCATCAACAATATCCCACTCAGGTAAAATCAAGACACCAACTTGATTAACTAACTTTCTCCCTTCCTCTGGAGTGATGTTCTTGAATTCATTAATTAATTCGGCCTTTAACTCATCATCATTCTCCTGATCTGACCTATCAGGCCTCAATTCTCTTCTCTTCTTACACTTCTCTTGATATTCTTCCAAATTCATTCTCCATACCAATTGCAAGAAGATTAGTGTTTTTACAAAGGCATCATCATCCAAAAATTATTTACAAGCCTCCATCCTTGCATCTTGAACACATTTACCTTTCAAATCTAGGTTTGATAAAACCAACTCAAATGGTTTTGAATGAGAAGGCATGCCCATTTACATATTTTGATTGGTAACAACAATCTCATCCACCAAGTCCTCCTGGGACTGCTCAATCCTTCACCTCTTGGAGCTTGGTGCTGATAGTGGTGGTGAGGGACTTCTCTTAGGTGATGAATCCATATCAATTATTCTTAATGCCCCAAGTTCCTTGAGATGTGGACTCGATAGTTCATGAAATTCTATTATTTGCTTTCCCTTTCTATCTTCTTCTTCTTCATCACTGTTGTCATTCCTTTTCCTCCTGTAAATAGGCCTATCATCTGGAGATTGATAGGTTGGCCTCTCTTCAAGTGGCCTTGCAGCTTGTTCCTATATGCCCAAGTCTAACTCCAAATTTATTTTCTTGGTCATTAGAGTGCTCATGATTTCTTTGAAATTATCCATCAAAAAGTCAATCTTTTTATGATAGGGACTGAATTCCATCAAAGGATCATATTTTGGATCCATCTTGTGTATAATGGCCAATAGCTTACAATAAGCTACCCATTTCTCTTTGTTCAATTCCTTCTTATCTAAATAAAATTCATTTCTAACCAAGTCCTCAGAGAAATTGAACCCATGAACAAATTTGACACCTTTTGTTCTTTGTCTAAATAGAGAAAAGAAACCCTCAAGATCATCTTTCCTCTTGGGACCAAAGCTCAAATGTTACACTTCAAAAAAAATTCCAAAATGAACCCAGCCTCCCTTTGAAAATAAAAAATCAGACACCGCTGTATAGTCTAGGTAAAAAGTCCCCTTACCCTTTCCTGTAAGGTTATCTTCATGAATACATCCCATCTTCCACATACCTTTAGCAAATCCAACTCTTGGTGGCACATTATTAGGCAATATATGTGTGGTCCCTTGAAAAC
The DNA here is from genome assembly GCA_007115665.2 of Sequoiadendron giganteum. NCBI lineage: Eukaryota > Viridiplantae > Streptophyta > Pinopsida > Cupressales > Cupressaceae > Sequoiadendron > Sequoiadendron giganteum. The sequence goes on along the minus strand of CM021108.1, from coordinate 225,969,937 downwards.
CATATACCCTCAAAATAGTGTTCACTGGGTATGGAATAATATCACCCCAATTATGGAAAATATTCAAATTTGGCCTCCTCCCCTTTCACCTAAGGAAGTGATGCAACTCCTTAGGAATCCTGGGTAAATTTACCATGAATCTGGCCCTCAGTCTTGATGCAAAGTAGTTGTCGAACTGTACATAACTAGAATTCTCCCTATTGTATGAAAGGTCAGCATTCCACACCTATACTAGCAGCCTTTCTTGATTAACAAACTGCTTCAATCTCATCTTCTCAGAGAAAAATTCAACATTCTTGAACAAAAATATGTGCATTTAAATAGAATACTAGTAAAAGGGGGTGCCTACATCATGCTACTGTAATTTCAACAACCCTTCATGTATCTTCTCAGCCAAGAAGGAAGCAAAATCATATACTATAGAGAAATTGGGGTGTTGTATCTACACCCCCATGAACATATAAGCTATAGGCATCACTGTATTAGGGCTAAAACACAAAATTTGGCACAATGAATAGAAAGTGGCTAAAAAGTTTTTGGAAAAAAAATACAATCTGAAAGGCTCTTGGTCACTAGGGCTAATATGAACTCTAGAACTTCCTATCCTAGCCAAATGAGGTGGGAGAATCTTAGCTCTAAAAAGGGATTTCATCTTCCCATACTCTTGTTTAATTCCTTCAATATCAATAGGGACCAAGGACTCACTAGGCTCCCTCAAATCAAAAACTTGTTGAAACACCACCTTGTTAATACTTAACAGAACCTTTCCATCATTATCTCTAACTACCTATGTGATAGGATCATATCTTGTGGCCACTACCTTGAGAAAATCCACATCAAGGAACACATTTGGAACTATCAGTTTTTGCATATCATACATCCAGCCATTTGAAAAAGGATGAGGAAAATTTCTCTATCCAAACCATAATCTGAACATCTCCAAACCCTTAAGGGGAACCCTAGCATCGGCTATATTGAAACAATTATACACTAATCCCTCCCCTAGGGTTTTTCCTCGCATTAAAACCAACCCTTTCTTCCTATCATTTGTTGATGATGATAATTGATCTAGGAAATCATCATACAGGTTTCTATTCAAATAGTCAATCTGGCCGGAATGATTTTTTAATGGTGCCATCCTAAGCAAATTATGACTTCCTTGCATTTCGAACCTTAAAAATTTAGGGCTTTACAAACTACGAAATTACAAAACAAATATTTTGCAATTTCCCACAATTTAGCTAACCAATAACCCTAAAACAATTTTCAACAAGCTTCTTGACAACCACACAATAAATTCCACCAAATTCAAATCAAAATTTGATTAGGAGATGAAAAATTCAACTTATGGATTTGTGTTTTGCAGAAACCCTAATTACTCACTACAACATCTCATGAATTCATCCTCAGCTTCAAAACTGCTCTGCAAAACTGCTTGAATGCTTTGTGATACAATAGAACAAGAAAATTGGTGCTTTATTTCAATCAAATCATGCTAGAAGATGTCTCGTCCACCATTAAAGCTCACTCGTGTGCTGCACCAATGGCTCCAATCGCATTTGATGTAGATTGAAATATTACCCGTCGATCTGTCACTTTGGCCAGATCATTGAATGGTTGCCTTCAAAACTATTTGACATAACTTCCACCATGGAAAAATGGCCCACCACATTCTGCGTCACCAAGGAAATCCACGTGGCACTCGCCCATGATATCATAATCATTAAAAACATTGTAACTTTCGATCACGCGATGGCAGACAACTATGGATCTCAATGATCGAAGATCCAGTTCGTTGAAAATAGTAGCCAACTCTGTCATTAAACATTGAGCACTTTTCCTATCGATATTAAAACATCTCCATCCATTTGGACCTTATGCATCTTATAAATATTTTATTAACCCACCAGATAATGTATCAAATCTGGATTAATGTATTAAAGTATTCCTCTCATTCCTTTGGCTTCACCAGATGTGACATGTGGCGCTCACCCGTGATATCATGATCAGCCAAAACTACGTGGTGTGGTCATCATGAGATAGTAGGGAACGACTGAGATCAATCAATGATTCATCAATGGTCATGAAAGTTTATCCCTCTACAAAATATAAAACATTGTTAAAACAAGAGGGGACATTACTAGGTTGATGATAAACAATGACAGTTTTTTTTTTAAAAGAGGGAGCGCAAGGCAAACCTAGACTTAGGAAAGAATAAATTCTAATGAAAGAAATAAGACGACGGATCAAAAAAGGGGGCCAAACCTAGATGAATCAATGGGGCATAATTTTTTCTTAAAACCCTCCTCCAAAAGTAACTACCAAATAAATCCTAGCCATGGTATAAGATAAGACACTAGGGTTTTTCATAAATACATGAGAACAAATGTAAAACCCCAACCATAGGCTTCACTCAAACATCATGTAGAACCAGAATATAGGTAAGACAAAATGGAACTTATAGAACAAAATTTTTTAGTTCCATTAGTGGCTCCAGTTGGGGATGTTCATTCCATTGGAATGAAGTGAGATCTTAGAATCTCAAATTCAGTAGACCAATTGCAGAGATGACCAAAAGGGGTTGTCCGAACTAAAGAACCCACCAAGAAAGAAACCTACCACTAACATATAAACAAACCTAAACTACTACTCATGGAAAAACATACTTCAGGTGAAGTACAACTTCAAGAACTGTCCATGAACTAGAAATTCAAGAATATCCCCTATCATTTCTTGGAGGAAGTATGAATCTTCACCCCACTTACTATTGATAAAAAATGAACGCAACTAGATTGCATCAAATTCTCCATGTTTTTCTTTATCTTCCAATATAGCATTCCACATTAGGACCAAATCTCCATCTTGGAATCTCCTTGCAGTTGCCTTTTTGTCATACAATTTTTTTATTTGCAACTATAATTTTGCATTTTTCATTTGAGCCTTCCTCCTTGTTTCATCTAATTCTATGAGAGATTCTACTCTCAATTGCATTTCATCATCAATTTCATTGTCATATGTTTGGACAAAATTATACATCTCTATCAGACTATTTTGGGTTAACCTTACATTTATCCCATAGACCAAGTCAAATGGGGCACAACCTATTGCTTTCTTCACAGTTACCCTATCTGCCCAAACTGCTAATCTCAATTTAGAATCCCATACCTTCTTATTTTTATCCAGGATTCTCTTGATGATTTTCATCAAGCTTTTATTGCTTGATTTTGCTTGTCCATCTCCCTATGGGTTATATGGTGATGAGTAAGAAATTTGGATCCCATGCTTAGCACAAAAGTTTGTGTATTCTTCAGATCAGAAACACATTGCATTGTCTCAAACAATCCTTTTTGGAAATCCAAACCTAGTCAATATGTTGCTCATCAGGAAGTAAATTACCGCTTTACTAGTTTCCCTCTTCATTGGAATTTCTTCCACCCACTTGGTAAAATAATCAGTGGCCATCAATATCCATGAGTGGTCTCCACTAGACTTACATGCTATCTCTCCCACAAAATCAATACCCCATTGCTAAAATGGAGATTGCACTACAACTAGTTTTAGAGGCAAGTTACTAGAGAATTTTAACTTACAAGAGAAACGTTGACGAGCATCACATGTCTTTACCAATTGGTGTGCATCTTTGAAAATAGTAGGACACAAAAATACAGCCCTCAATATATTATGGGTAGTTGTTTTGGCCATGTAATTCCCTCCACAAACTCCACTATGCATCTCAATCAGAATTTCTTGTGCTTGATTTTGATCTACACACTTTAGCATGAAACCTTCCCCGTTTCTCCACCAAAGCTTACCATCTAAAATAACATACTTGATAGCATGTAATTTCAATGTCCTTTTCTCATTGTCACTCAAGTTATCACAACACTTCATCTTTTTGCAAATAATAGATCACACCTTTATACCATTCAGAATGTTCCATATCACATATGTGTGATCTATTCTCCTCTTCTTGAAAATTTATCTGATTTTCTTCCATATTACTTTGGGCCATAAGCTTGGCCAATCCTTGTCCTCTTAACAGCTTAGTAATTTGGATCTCAATATTGAATTCCTGGATCCTATTGATCCATCTACACTGTCTCCCTGGCACTTCTTGTTGTGTGAAGATATCCTTGACAGAAACACTAGGTACATATGAAACCATAGTAGATCCCATCAAATAAGTCCTGAAGGATTTTACTTCCTTTACCAATGCATATTCCTATTTCTCATTTATATCATACTTGAGTTTTGCAACAACACAACTGCAATTATGTGGAAAGAAGCAAATGAAAAGATCTGTAAGGGTTTAGAAAAATCAAATGTTTTCAATATAGGAGCCTCCTTTATTGCTTGCTTAATGGCTTAGAAGGCCTGTACAAACTCCTCTCCGCATTCAACCTTAGCTCCATTCTTTAGCATCTTAGAAATCAGGTGAACTATCTCAACAAAATTTGTCACAAACCTCCTTAGGAAGTTTATTTTTCCAAACAAATATTGTATACCTTTGACAATGCGGGGTTGTGAGATTTTTTTTATTGCAATTACCCTCTCTGGATCAATTCTGACTCCATCCTTAGAAATAATATGTCCCAATAATTTTCCCTCTCTTACCCCAAATTCACATTTCTTTGGATTCAAAGAGATACCATACTCTAATGCTCTACTAAATACCTTCTCCAAATTCTCACAATGATCCTCTTCCTTCTTGGAGTATTCTATCAATTCATCTTGGTATATCACCAAAAAAAAGTTAATGAAATCTGAAAATTCCACATCCATGGCTCTTTGGAAAGTAGCCCCTACATTTGTCAGACCAAAAGGAATTCTCACATAAACATATGTTCCCCAGGGTGTAGTGAATTCTATTTTATATTTCTCAGACTCCTTGACCATGACCTAGTTGTAACCAGAGAACCCATCCATCATAGACAACAATTCACAGCCTTTCATCCTTTGCAACATGGCTTCCATATTTGGTAATGGATAGTTGTCTTTTAATGAAGACACATTCAAATTTCTGAAGTCTACACATAACCTGATGTCTCCATTTTTCTTTCTTATTGGCACAAAATTTGACACCCAGAATGAATGTCTGATTAGCTTGATGATCCCTGCATCCCTTATCTTCATTAACTCTTCTTGCATTTTGGGGGCTAAGGTAGGATTAATAGACCTTTATTTTTTCCTAAATGGCTTAGCACCATCACTCAAAGGAATTTCATCTTGGAATAGATCCTCTTTGTATGCCTTAAGATCATCATAGGACCATGCAAACACATGTCTAAATTTCCTCAAAAAATCAATTAACATCCTTCTCACCTTTGGTGACAGTTTCTTTCCAATATATATATTTTTTGGTGATGCTTTTGTTCCAAGATTTATCTCTCCCAAGTCATCAAGATGTGAAGTAGTATGATCAACCTTTGTCCTATCCTGATTATTAAATACTCTTTCTAATACAACTAAACCATTAGGAATTGTATTTTTTTAACTGAATTACCTCATTTCCAAACATAGTATCTTAACCATCAATTGTTTCCACAAAAGATCCAAAGTCAATTTCTTGACTTTCATATTCATCCACACAATTCAGGAATCTTAGTATGTCATCATCATTATCAAAAACTTTCTAGTTTTTGATATTATCAGGAACTAATGGCTAGGTTTGCACTTCAACCTTTGACATCCCTGCAAACGTTATATAATTTGGTTTTAGCACAATGTTTGCTAATAAATCTGCAACTTTCTTGTGGCCTCTCTCCATCCAACCTATGCCAAATGCATCAAAGTTTTCCAATTCATCCCAAATAGCATTCCTATACTATTTCAACCTATTATTCTTTGATACATACCTAAATCTAACTTGGGAAACCACAAGCTCAAAGTCTACAATTACCTTGAGCTTCTTAATCCCATGTTTTTCAGCCAATCTTAACCCCAATAACAAGGCCTCATATTCTGCCACATTATTGGTGCAATCAAATGATAGGGTGAAAGAGAACCTAAATTTCTTTCCACTCGGTGACTGTAACAAAACACATGCACCAAATTATTCCTTTGAACTTGCACCATCAAAGTACATAGTCCACAAGTCATCACACTCTGACAATTTTTTTACTTTTGTATCAATCGGTATAGTGAGCTTATCACAATTTATGGGGAACTCCTCAATTTTGAATTCATTTATGCCATTATCAATAAAACGTGTCATATTTTTAGTTGGATCATGCTCAATCATGTGGGGCACTTTTGATTCTCTCTCAATCTTGACATTCTTTCCATCAATGGAGAAATTAGCAAATGATAGGTCACACTACATGTTGCCCCCCATTGATGCACTCCACTTTCTTGACAATAGCATCCCAAAATGTGGTGGCATGTCTACAAATAGTACAGTCATGGCTAAGTCCTTCTCAGGATAATGAGTCAATTTATAAGGAAATGTTCTGATAGTCCCAATAACTGGCACTTCCCTTGAATCCATTGCATAGCATTTACCTTGAGTAGTATCCACTATTAAGCCCATTCCCTCCATGATCTTGAATGGCATAACATTGTTTGATGCCCTTGAATTTATCATTAAATTCATTAAATTCTTCCCGTTTATAACAACACTTAAGAAAAAGTGGTTTATGTTTTCAAGGCACATATTAATGGAATTCCCTAAATACAAGGGGAATTTTTGACACAATTCCCTCCACTTCTTTCTCTTTTCTTTCTCCTTCATCCTTTGCATCTTTACAACTACCTTGTTCAACCCTATTAATAACAACACCTATGATCAAGGCTATTGTCTTTTCCTTATGTTCATCTATTCTCATCATTTGTAGCAAAGGTACAATAACTTTAACTTGAGAAAGCACTTGAAACATATGTGGGCATATATTTTGGCAAGTCAAACACCATACCTTCATCGTTTTCTTTATTCTCTTGTTGTTTGCTTGCCTCAAGTTTCTTCCACCTCCTATCCTCTCAAGCGAGTTTAGAAGACTTTTTAATCACTTTAGTCTTCACCAATGATGAGGCTGCATCTTCTTGAGGTTTTGGAGTTTCATTCTTTTTTTCCCAAATCTTATCATTTTTAACCTCTTTAACTTTGACATCTTTATTTTTATCAACTTTAACATCCTTATTTTTGTCCTTTTGTTCTATAATAAATAAGCTAGCATGTTTACCTTGTTCACCACCCACAGTTACATTTGTCAGCTAAAGTGAGCTTCTAATTTGAATAGCCATTTCCTCACTCAATCTTGCAATCTCTTCTTCTAATGGTCTCCTTAGGGACACTGAATCTTCATCCTATTCCATATTACAAGAATTTTGGTCAAAATCACCTTCCTCATCAAAGAAAACCTATTGATGGTATACCTCACTTCTTTGTCTCTAACTATCCACATCAACTCCCTGTGATTCATCATCAAAGAAACACTCTGCATCATCAGTGTATGATCTGGCCATACAAACATCCACATCACCTTGCTCAATTTCAGGAGTCTACTCATAAGTTTCCTTCTTTGATCCCTTAACAACAAGCAACTAAGAAATACCATAGTGATTTTGATCATTTGGATGTTGACAAACCTCACACCATGGCCTATCTTGTACCAGATATATTGAATGCTTCTATAGGACATTTGGGGTATGCTAATCATGATTAGACTTCTGGCTAGGCAAAATTGGTTTCCCATCTTCCCAATTTGTATTATAAGGGTAATTTTTCAACCTAGGTTGTCTTTCATTCTTAGTATATTGTTGCTTATCATTTCCTATAACCTTTTCTTGCTTGGAAACAATATATTTTATGTCTTTCAAAGTGCTCAAGACCTTATCCCATTTCTCATCATCCTTAGTCTTTGAAGCATAAACCTTCTCAACCTTATCCCTGGGATTTTTCAAAAGTGTGGGATCTTCTCTCCTACCATATTTCCCAGAAGCTCACCTATTACTCTTAATGTTTATAGACACCCTGAAAGCATCCCTCATAGTTTGAGAGTCTTTATCTCTGAGGAGATATGCCATTTTATCATCAAAAGCATTGAAATATGTGGTTAGATAGAAATTCTCATCAAGCCTCAAAACCTGGAACAAATCATACATTGCCTTTTGAAATCTTAGATTAAACTCTGATACAAGCTCATTTAGTGACTTCTTGATATTTTTGAACTCATTCAGCATGAAACTGGCATTGGTTTTATCACTGTACTATTCCTTGAAACATTTTTCAAATTCAACCCATGAACCAATATTAGCATTAGGTAAACCTCTGTAGAAATCAATCACATCATCTACCAAGGATTGTACAAACAATTTCATTACAACATCTTCATGCTCCACCTCATAATCATTCAACATATCCATAAAGTATTTTAAATGTTCCGCTACTGTCACAACATTATTTCCAAAAAAATTACTCATCTTTTCTCTCAAATCATTAGGAATGGGATTTGGATAATGTAGAATACCATCAAAGAATAATTGCCTACATATTTCCAGTTGTATAGGTCTTCTTTGAAATAATCCTTCAATATTCTAAGAGTCAACACCAGATCCTATGTTTTGCACCCTTGGGCCATCCTAATTTAGATTTACAAACTTAGTAGCATGGGTTCTCGGGCTAGAATTGTTTGTATTGGTGTCTAGATTTATCTTAGGACTAGATCTTGAGGCATCTTAGTGACTTGATGAGGTTGCAGCTTGTGTAGCCTCATCCATGCTTGAAATCTTTAAGAAACCTATTTTTCTTTTCATTTCTGCATTTCCAGCCTCAATTTTTGTCCTCTCCAATTCCTTAACAAGATCCTCACCCTCCCTTCTAACCTTTTCTAAGGAAATTTCAGATTGTAATGGTACATGTGGTGGTAGGTCTCCTTTAGGAGGATGGGAAGTCACCTTATCACTTATCTTAATACCCTCAACCTTTTGTTTTCCCTTGTCTAAAATGGGTTTAGGATTTGGATCACTTAGTTGAGGCTTGACAGGGTTTGATGGATTTGGGTTTGAGGGTTTTGATCGGGTATCAACTTGAACTACAAGACCTACCTTAGACATAGGCTTTAGCTCCTTATCAATAATTTCATGTACAGCAGGGCCCTCAACATTTGGCTTAGGTTTTTCTTGGTTCAGGGCCTTCATTTTTTCCAACTATATAATCAACCTATCTCTCTCAATCACAGCATGCATTAGTTTTGTTTCTCTCTCCTTTTCATTTTTCCTCTCGAGCTTAGCTTGTTTTTGGATGTCCCACCTTAAGGAGTCAATGTCTCCAAAAAAGTCATTAGGGTCAAGAAAGGTCATCTCATAACTCGATGTATCACTTAGATCTATTAGGTTGACCTCTTCAAGTACATGTCCAGACAATAAAGGAGTTCCATCATCCTCAATAGGAGGAGGAGGCACATCACTGGTTCTTTCTTTATGATGGATTCGACTTCTACTCCTACTTCTCTTTTTTGAGTATTGAACACTAACACGTCCTTTAGTTTGACATGTTGCATCATCGTGGTTTGGTGTATTAAACAATGAATCAAAAAATCCACAACTATCTGACTCTGAACATTTAGATACCTTTTCAAAAGTTTCAGGGATAGGATTACAGACTTACTTGTACCTTGTTGTACAGGGTTTTGTGATGCGGGAGCAACATGACTAGATTCTAGTTTTTTCTTTATCTAGTCCTTCTTTATTTGAGGAAGTTCACTCTCCAATGTCTGTTTCAGATGATTTTTCATGAACGGCCTGGTATTCTTCATTCTATGTACTTGTCCAAAATATCCTTCAACTTATATTAAATCTTCAAAATAAGATGCACACTGGTGCATAGACTTCAGAGTCGCCACCCAATTACCTTGGGAATACCAAATATCTAGAGATACTTGGTATATTTTTAAAAGAACTTTGGAAATTTGTATTGACAATGTACAATGCAATTTACCAATGACATAAGATGCTTTGAATAAAAGAAGATATGGGCAAACTTAACACAGAACCACAAGCTCGACCTTCAAATCACAAAAATACTTATGAAAACTCTATGCAAAATGGATAATTGACACACTGACAAGAAATATTTAGATTAACATCCCCAGCAGAGTCGCCATTTTGTTGGTTGTTTTTACTATAACCAGGTTGATCTCCTAATCTACCTATGGAAATGCCAATTCCAATAAAGGGCAGCTCGAAGGACCTGGACCAACTGACAAGGATTTTAAAGACCTCCTACACTTTGGGCTTTGCAAGACCTGGGAGGGTGATCCCTTAATGTGTTTACAACCTCTACACCATTATCATAAAAAACATTATCGATCATAGATAATCTCACTCAATAGCTCAAAAAATAGGATAATACTGAATGGAATTAGCTATTCATCAATAATATCAACCATTTGGAGCATGAGATAATTACAATGATACTTCAGAGTAAAGAATGTTCATTAATTTTCAATTTGTAGCAAGCTCCATGTGAACACAAACAAATAATGGATCACAAAGAACAAATGCAACTTAGATCAATGTCTTACTTCCATTGGAGGAGTCAAATTCACAAATACCTAATGGTTTATAACAAATTCAACACATAGCATATAAGATCTTTGATAACATTTCTTTACAATATCATCAATATGTACCCTAACTCAATACTACTTATCAAATCCTTGTATAGAACATATCAACCTACAATTTCATTTAAGAATTTTAATTAATTCTTTGAATTAAAGCTAAAATAAGAATTGCACACACCACAACAATGAGATGAACAAAATAACCCTTGATCACTTTATTCAAAATACAAATATGCTTGTACATAGGAGAGATAGGAGCTCAAATTTATTAGTTTAATTCAAATGCCAATACTATCATAAAACATCATATCTCCATGAATTCAAAACCTACAACAAAATGACTCAAAACCTAACTTTCATTTTCTTAGTAACTATCAGATTTAACATTTTTCTCTGTAGCTTCACCTAGACTCGACCAAAACTTTGTAACTTGCTAACCTGTACTTTTGGCCTTGAAATCCTTCTTATAGAAAATGAAGGAGAAAACAAGCATCAGGCCAAAAAGCACACATGTCACAAGCCACTTGGACCACCTTGTGACATTTCTATTTTTTTTAACAACAACAACCTCCCCCAGAGAATCTTCTTGTTCATTCCCATCTTTCCCATTTGAGAATGGTTTGATGCAGCAACAAATCTTCAAGAATTCTACACTTAGACTACCACCAAAATAAAACTGGAAATTTTTATAACTACAACAGTTGGTTAGTTAACTGTTAGTAGCCTACTCTATTTTCACTCCTCCTCAGTTAAATATATATTCACCCACTACTGGTACTCTTCATCACTTGGCCAATTAAAACTGATTACCTCATTTACCTTCACACTATAAGGCGTATATTTAACTGCCACTTGGTTTGCCTCTCATTCAAAAGACTCAAGGAATGAGCTAGTGCTGATAATTTTATCCATGCAGCTCACTAATAAATCAAAGTTTGATTCATCAAAAATTAAAGTAATTTAAGCATTGATGACCTCATTAGCTCAATCCTACCATTGTTTAAGTGACCTGATATTTTCTTGCTCATCAATTATGTCAAGCAGCAGTGTTTCACTCCAATCATCAAAAATCTTTACCAATTCTTGGATCTTCCTACTCAAATCATCTGGTAAGGCTAGAAAAACTTTTAATGACTTAACCAACACTTGAGTAGGTCTTAATGATTGGGGCCTATTATTGACATCAAACCTTAAGGCCTTATACATTACATCTAAATCATTGGCCCTAGGGATCTACTTCTCAATTAATGGTATTGCTACCTCCTGATCCATATCAATTTTCTTTATTGAATTCAGTAATAAAGAATAAAAAGAATACACGGCTGATAATCTACCATCAACCTTCTCATTTAAATACCACAAGATAGTAGTAACAATCTCCCTTTGTCTTGAAAATATCCCCTCCTCACTCACCTTCAAAGATTCTTGTAACTCTACAACTTTCTGCATTAACTGCTTCTTGGTTGGATCAACAAAACACTCTATCTCCTCCTTAATTGGTTCCAATGTAGGGCCAAGGGAAGGAGTCTGACTGGGAGATCCCCATGTAGAGACAATGGCAGAAATAGGATGCAATTACTTAAACCCAGGAGCAACTGATGTTTCTCCAATCTGCCTATATTTTAACTTGTCCACCTCTATTTGCAGCTCAATATTCCTTTGCTGCACCTTATTGTATTCTCCAATCATAAAATTATATTTTTCCATGAGACTCCTTTTTTCAGCTTCCTCTCTCTTTGCAATCTTTTGTGCCAATTTCACCACACTCATAGTTAAATTTTTTGCCTCTATGGTTGAGGTCTCTGAAGCCCTTTTTATTATTAACTCACCTCTCAAATTTAGGTTAATATTTGTAATATTTGGGTTTCTTCCTTGGGGGACCAAAGACCAAATTTCCAAGGTTTCATATTCCTCACTAAAGTAGAGGCTTGCAATGCTACCTTGACCTCTTCTTCAAAATTTTAGAGGGGATGCTTGGACTTAAAAATAGCATTGAAAGCTAAAGCATCAACAATATCCCACTCAAGTAAAATCAAGACACCAGCTTGATTGACTAAATTTATCCCTTCCTCTAGAGTGATGTTCTTGAATTCATTAATTAATTCAGATTTTACCTCATCATCATTCTCCTAATATAACCTATTAGGCCCCATTTCTCTTCTCTTCTTACACTTCTCTTGATATTTTTCCAACTTCATTCTCCATACTACTTGGAAGAAGATTGGTGTTTTTAAAAAGACATCATCATCCAAAAATTCTTTACAAGCCTCCATCCTTGCATCTTGTACACATTTAACTTTCAAATCTAGGTATGATAAACCCAACTCAATTATTTTTGGAGGAGAATGCATGCCCATTTGCATATCTTGATCAGTAACAACAATCTCATGCACCAATTCCTCATGGGACTGCTCAATCCTTCGCCTCTTGGGGTTTGGCACTGATAGTGGTGGTGAGGGACTTCTCTTAGGTGATGAATCCAAATCAATTATTTTTAATGCCCTAGGTGCCTTAGGATGTGGACCCGATAGTTCATGCAATTCCATTATCTGCTTTCCCTTTCTATCTTCTTCTTCTACACCACTATTGTCATTCCTTTTCCTCCTATAAATAGGCCTATCATTTGGAGGTTGATAGGTTGGCCTCTCTTCAAGTGGCCTTATAGCTTGTTCCTATATGCCCAAGTCTAACTTCAAATTTATTTTCTTGGTCATCGGAATGCTCATGATTTCTTTGAAATTATCCATCAAAAAATCAATCTTTTTATGATAGGGACTGAATTCCATCAATGGATCATATTTTGGATCCATCTTGTGTACAATGGCCAATAGATTATAATAATCTACCCATTTATTTTTGTTCAATTCCTACTTATCTAAATCAAATTCATTTCTGACCAAGTCCTCGAGGAAATTGAACTCATGAACAAATCTGACACCTTTTATTCTTTCTCTAAATAGACAAAAGAAACCCTCAGGATCATGTTGCCTCTTGGGACCAAAAATCAAATGGTACACTTCAAAAAAATTTCCAAAATGAACCCAGCCTCCCTTTGAAAATACAAAATTAGAGACCATTGTATAGTCTGGGTAAAAAGTCCCCTTACCCTTTCCTGTAAGGTTATCTTCATGGATACATCCAATCTACCACATAACTTTAGAAAATCCAACTCTTGGTGGCACATTATATGGAAATATATGTGGGGACCCCTGAAAACCATATACCCTCAAAATAGTCATTACTGGGTATGGAATAATGTCACCCCAATTATGGAAAACCATAAAATATGGCATCCTCCCCTTTGGCCTAAGGAAATCATGCAACTCCTTAGGAACACTGGGTAAATTTACCATCAATATAGCCCTTAGTCTTGATGCAAAGTAGTTTTCAAACTGTACATAACTAGCATTCTCCCTATTGTATGAAAGGTCAACAGTCCAGACCTGTACTAGCAGCCTTTCTCCATTGACAAACTACTTCAATCTCATCTTCTCGGAGAAAAATTCAGCATTCTTGAACAAAAACATGTGCATTAACATAGAGTACCAGTAAAAGGGGGTGCCTACATCATTCTACTACAATTTCAACAACCTTTCATGTATCTTCTCAGCCAACAAGGAAGAAAAATCATATACTACAAAGAAATTGGGGTGTTATATCTGCACCCCCATGAACATATAAGTTGTAGGAATCACTGTATTAGGGCTAAAACCCAAAATATGACACAATGAATAGAAAGTGGCCAAAAAAATTTTGGTAGAACAATCCAATCTGAAAGGATCCTTGTTGCTAGGGCTAATATGAACTCTGGAACTTCCTACCCTGGCTAGATGATGTGGGAGCATCTTAGCTCTAAAAAGGGATTTCATCTTCCCATACTCTTGTTTCAGTCCTTGAAGATAAATAGGGACCAAGAACTCACTAGGCTCACTCAAATCAGAAACCTGTCAAAACTCCTCCCTGTTAATACTTAATAGAACCTTTCCATCATTATCTCTAACTACTCGTGTGATAGGATCATATCTTGTAGCCACTGCCTTGAGAAAATCCACATCAGGGAACACATTTGGAACTATTAGTTTCCCTATATCATACATCCAGCTATTTGAAAAAGGATGAGGAAAATTTCTCTGTCCAACCATTAATCTGAACATCTCCAAACCCTTAAGGGAAACCCTAGCATCAACTATATTGAAACAGTTATACACTAATCCCTCCCCTAGGGTTTTCCTCGCATTAAAACCAACCCTTTCTTCCTATCATTTGTTGACAATGGCAATTGATCTAGGAAATCATCATACAGGTTTCTATTCAAATAGTCAATCTGGCCAGAATGATTTTTTAATGGTGCCATCTTGAGCAAACTAGGGCTTCCTTGTATTTCAAACCTTAAACAAACTAGGGCTTTACAAACTAAAAAATTATAAACCAAATACTTTTCAATTTCACACAATTTAACTTACCAATAACCCTAAAATGATTTTCAACAAGCTTCCTGACAACCACATAGAAAATTCCCCCAAATTCAAATCATAATTTGACCAAGAGATGCAAATTTCAACTTACAAATTTTTGTTTCATACAAACCCTAATTCCTCACTGCAACAACTTGTGAATTCATCCTTGGCTTTGAAACTGCTCTGTGAAGCTACTTGAATGCTTTGTGATACAATAAAACAAGAAAATGGTCACTTTATTTCAATCAAATCACACCAAAAGACATTTTGTCTACCATTAAAGCTCACTCGCATGCTGCACCAATGAATCCAATCGCATTTGATGCAGATTCAAATATTACCCATTGATCTATCACTTTGGCCAAATCATCAAATGACTACCTTCAAAACAATTTGATATAACTTCCACCATGGAAAAATAGCCCACCACATTCTTCGTCGCCAAGGAAATCCATGTGGTGCTCACCCGTGATATTGCAATCAGTAAAAACCTTGCAACTTCTGATCATGCGATGGTGGGAAACCATGGATCTCAATCATCAAAGATCTTGTCCATTCAAAATAGCAACCAACTCTATCACTAAACATCGAGCACCTTTCCTACCGAGATTAAAACATCTTCGTCCATTTGAACCAAATGCATCTTATAGCTGCTTTAGTAACCCGCTAGGTAATGTATCAAAGATGGATTAATGTATTAAAGTATTCCTCTCATTCCTTCAACTTCACTAGATGTGAGATGTGGCGCTTGCCTATGATATCATGATAAGCCAAAACTGTGTGGTGGGGACATCACGGGATAGCGGGGAATAGCTGAGATCAATCAATGATTCATCAATGGTCATGAAAATTTATCCCTCTGCAAAATATAAAAAAATTGTTAAAACAAGAGGGGAAATTACTAGGTTGATGAGAAACGATGACATAAGTTGTTTTTTAAAAGAGGGAGCATGGGGCCAACCTATACTTAGGAAAGAATAAATTCTAGTGAAAGAAATAAA
This sequence comes from Sequoiadendron giganteum, assembly GCA_007115665.2. Lineage (NCBI taxonomy): Eukaryota > Viridiplantae > Streptophyta > Pinopsida > Cupressales > Cupressaceae > Sequoiadendron > Sequoiadendron giganteum. The sequence continues at coordinate 225,953,917 of CM021108.1, read as the reverse complement.
ATGACGGATCAAAAAATGGGGCCAAACTTAGATGAATCAATGGGATATAAGTTGTTCTTAAAACCCTCCTCCAAAAGTAATGACCAAATAAATCCTATCCATGGTATAAGATTTAAGACACTAGGGTTTTGCATAAATAAATGAGAACAAATGTAAAACCCCAACCATAGGCTTCTCTCAAAAATCATGTAGAACCAAAATATAGGCAAGACAAAATGGAACTTATATAAAAAAAATTTGAAGTTCCATCACATTCAAACAATCCTACCATGTAAATATGTAATTAGCGTGGTTTCTTTCTTTTACGTTCTTTTGTTTGTTGGGTTGATCTTCCAAATCAGTGATACAATAGACTTTTACAATGCATACAGAAAGGGACATAGATACCAAAAGGGATAAAAATCATTCGACAAAGCAGTTTTCAAAACACAAGCTATATTTTCATTATATTTGTATACTTCAAAGAGTACAATATCAAAATGGCTCAGAAGGCACACTTTTAAGAGGATTATATACTTATATATTTCTATGGGGCCTTTTCCAAGCTATTTACAAAAGATCAACAAAAATTTCATGGAGCAGAAGGGGAGAATTTTCAGTCTTTGGCAGTAGAGTCAGTAGCATCATTTGAGTCAGCAACAAGCAGTGGAGGAAATACCAGGCTTTGAAAGTCAGTGTACTAGTCTATAGAAAAGAAAGGCACCACATTTTATATCCAGAGAGAGAAATGACAAGCACGAGAGACTTTTTAATGATGAGTTTCTTGTGATCTTGTTGTCGGTATCCTACCAAATGCAACATGTGCCAACACCTCTCCAAGTTCATTCAAGCACTTCTTCAGAAACACTTTTGTCACCAACCAAAGAATAAGCGGTCTAGGGACTTGGATGTCTAGTAGTGATTCCATGATGTGAGAGATCACGTCATTATTCACCCTATATCTATCCTCATACTCAAGGAAGTTGTGACCAAGGACCCATTTGATAGCAACAATAGCCAAATAATGTTGATTCTTTGTCATCCTTTTCTAATGCCTAGTTGAGATTTCTCCATGGAAATCTATTTGCAACTTATGAGAAGTTAGCCTAATAGGAGTATTCACAGCATTAGACTTTATATGAATCTCACGCAGAAATCCTATGCAAGGCACATAAGCTCAAATGCTAATGCTACATAGAATAAAATTACCAATGCTAGGCTAATCACCTAATGTTGATTTTGCTTAAAAATTACTAAGTTAATTTCCCTACTAACTAGATGCCTATTTATAGAAGCAGCAGGGATAAGTGTGGTAATTTGCATACCATAAGCATGAGGTTAACAAGGTACTACCTCAAATACTGCATCAAGGCCCACTCAGAATTCTCACCAAGTTGTGATCGTAGGTACGATTTGATGCAGGTAAGCTAATTAATTAACACAAACTACTAGCAGTATTCAGCGGTAGCCTAAGCGACTGGATGTGAGGTGTCATCTTGTTAGGTGTTCTTCAAAGCCCAAGAAAAATGCAGATCTACATGATGCTCATCATATACTTTGGTGTAATCATTTTGTTTGGGGAATTAATTGCCACGACATGCAATGCCTAGACTGCCATCAGATCGCCGACCCAATTTCCAACGAAAATCTCACCGAGGGTTGCAAGTTTCTAGAGTCATTATCATTCCTTATCATTTCAAAATGAAAAGTGGTTCACTTCACATAATACCAAAGGGTTGGCAGTACATGTTGAAGAATCCTAGACAAACTAGAGTGGCCTCGCATGCAGACGACTAAGAAGGGAATGCTCAGAGATACAAACTTGATAAAAGAGGAGTGGGATAACATCTATGACGCAATCCTCAAAACTAACCCTAAGGGTTTGAGGGAAGTTTATTTCACTAGGATGAATAAATCCTAGGAACATCAACTACAATTCAAGCAATGGCACTACAAACTTCCCCAATATATGGTCCCTTATGTGCACACTTGCCCAGAGATAATTAATAAAAGTGTTATGTGTTTCAATTCGATGACTGATGCCTTTGATGAAAAGGAAGTTAAGAGTTGTGCTGACTATGGAAGCTCTCAGACACATGTTGTGCATCCCTGAGTTTGGCACCAAAGAGAGGCCAATGGAGCAACTCAGCCAGAAAAAGGGATCCGAGTTTTGGGAGACTAGGAACCAAGCCCTTGACTTTTAAAATGCAAAGAATAAAAGGCCCCTAGAATGTAGGCAGTCATTAAGGAATCTGAACCATTGTGCCGACCATGAAAAGGAAGACATGAAGGATGCTTTCTTCATGATGGCTTTTGTGTTTGGTTTGGAAGATGACGATATTGTGTCTGAAGCTTAGTTAGGCCTAGGTTTCCAGCTCAAGAGGTAGAAGGAGCCCTTTTGGTATGATTTCATAAACATGATTATCAAAGATATGAAAAAGTATATTGGCAAGTTTGAAACTATGGGAATGTTCAGGTATCTTTCTCTTCTTGCTTATATGTTTCTTCATAAAAATCTTGATTTCTTCAAGGAAAATATGGAGTTGTCAATTTTCGATGAGAAAAAACTTCAGAAGTCAGCCTCGGTATGGACTCCCATCCTTTGTTCAACCTATGATTACTATGCATTCTCAAAGAAATTCCTGAATCTAATTTTGCACGACCTTAGTGACGATAGTGACTACTATCACTTCTCGAGCGATCACACTAGTTGGATGCAATCTCTGTTCCCAAAGTGTGACTGGTTCCTAGGTGAGGATTTCACATGTGTTTGAGTGCATGGATTTTGTGAAGAGTGAATCTGACTTCCCACATCCATCATCGATCGGGTGTTAGCCCTTGAAGTCTTCTGACAGATGGCTGTTATGGACTGAAATTTTTTCTCCAATCCAAAGAAGAAAAAGATGGTATTTTTTGATTGCCCTATGGGCTACAAAATAGTGATCATGGTAAAAAGGAGATCAACAGAGCTTCTTGAAGCCAATATACCCCACCTTGGACTGGTTTTGATTTGTGATAAATGGGACTACAACCCCAAGGATGATTTGGGTGACACGTCTATTAAGGTAAAGCATAGCCCTTGGCCATACTAGGAAGCACAAAGAAATACGCTTGAAGATGAAAAAAGATTCTGGATGGACTTGGCACTCATGCCAACAAATAATCTAAGGCCGTCATGGCTCAGTTTCTATCTCATCAAGGGGAAAGTGGATGAAAATAGTTGCATCAGAACTACCCTCAGAAACAACCTGATAAGGGAGCATGATTGCAAGCTAGAAAAAATTAATGATTTCTAGATCTACCACCAAGAGATCAAGAACACTATCAAACCTTTCCAACATGAGTCGGTTTACAATACCAATGATCAATTTGATACCCTTTGGAGTTAGGAACATCCTGATTCTGATGCAAGTGATGTGGAAGGACCAGACCCATAAGATTACCTATCACACTCTAACAAGGGGAAGCAAACACATAAAATGGTGATACAGCCTAGCACTATGATTAGGAGTAGTGTGTGAAAAAAAATTCATGATCGGGCTCATCACAGTCTTGACTAGTAGCCATGGATAACCCTAGAGCAACACAACAACCGACTGAGGTGGTGGATTTGGAGGAAACTCCACTGAGCAAAAAATAGTGCATTAACACTACTTTGGGGGTTAGTCCATAGGAGGTTGCAATCGACCAAGCATCGGGGGTGAAAATGGCCACTTAGGTATCTTTCTCTCCCTCTCTCCTTGGCTCATAGTCTCTCGTTTCTTCTAGAGTCCCTGTGACATTTATCACTTTGGGTATGGGCCCATATTTCTCTATCCCCTTAGCAATGGCTATGGGAGGTCTTTGCTAGTTATCAAACATCAGACATAAGGTTTTCACTCCCCCTCGAGCTACTTCGTTACTAAGTGGGACCTTTTTGGCTACCCCATCTACCTCTTCATCCATATCAGTAGCTACCGCCCCTTTGGTATCCAAAGTTCTTGTCCCTATAGTATCATTAGAGTCAACTCTGACTCAACCTTTGTAGCCGTCAAATCCTAGTGTATCCCCTTTGGAACCACCATTTCCCATGAGTCCCTCCATGTCTTCATCATCAGGGATTTGGAATATTCCTCCATTCTCTCTGCTCATGGTCCCACTTCTGAAAAAGAAAACATATGAGATTACCTGCCTCTCTTTTCCTTTCACTATCCCTCTCGATGCACCATTTGCAAGAAAACGAATCAGATTTTTGGCTCAATTTTTGTGTCAGAGTGATGCAACAAAAAAAGCTCAAGCTCTCCAACTCCAGAAACAAAAAGCAAAGGATTCCAAGTGGCCAAGAAAGACTAGAGTCCATACCATTTATAATGAGGCTCAACAATCATTGCATTTCGCAACCCTACACCCAAACATTGTCAAACCACAGGGAGAAATGCAACCTGATGATTACGACATCCATTTCGTTGGAATGAATTTTCATACTGCCCATCCATAGGATAAATTCAAGCTAATGGAAGAAATGCAACGGGTGTTGACTACTAACTTCCTTAAGTCTGGTCACAAATTGAGGAAAGCATAGGATGAGCTCAATGCTATCAAGGCTAGGTTGGATACTACATTGGCCAAGGAGAAAGCACATGAAGCTAAAAGGGTGTGCCTCAAACAAAATATGCAGGATAGCTTGCAAAGGGATCTAGAGAAATTCCAATCCCATGAATCTAATTGGATAGTCGAACTATGACAAAAGAACCAAGAATTATCTAGAAATTTGGCCTAATCGAAGGAGGAAGTTCAATGAAATATCACTGAAATGAAGTAAGTGTGTGACCATCTAAAGCAAAAGGCTGAGGAAAAGGAGGAAAGCCAAGAGAGTGCACAAGCTCAATCTCAAGAAAATCTCAAGAAGTTCAGGCTTTCCCTAGATCAAGAGTCTACAACCCAGAACCAAGTTGAGGAAAGGTGGTCGGACGTCTTCTCAGTAGCCCAACAACTATACACTTCCTACTGGGAGAGGGTCAAGGCCCTATGCCCTACTCTCTAGCCTACACTCCAATTCATGGCAAAGGCAACAGATTTATGCAGAGAGTTTCACAACACAATGGAACATTTCCCACAATTCATAGGGGAAAAGGTTCCTGAGGAAAAAGGGTTGTTAGAAAATTTGTATTCAGTTTCGAGTGAGGATCTGTAATGGGCAGGGATTGAGAATCGGAGGGAAGCTATTTTGGTCACAAAAGAATTTATCCATTGTCACAAGGCCACCTTTTGTGCTAAAAGATGTTTAACCACATTAGGACACACTATGGACACCGTTCGGTCAAGGTTTTCCAAACTAACGCAAATGGACTTGCCCTCTCCCTTTCTTCCTGATGGATCAATGGCTACCACAAAGAAAATTGTAGAAAAAAATGAGGAGAGGAAGCAAGATTTATTAGTGTTTTAGGGTTTCAACCAACCTTCGACCACCAAAGATATTGAGGGAGTGACTAATCAAATCGCACAACTACTTTTGTAGCTTGAGGATAGGTCCAAAATATGTTCGGTGTTGCACTTTAAAGGGATAATCAAAATACATGAGGCACATGATATCCAACATGCCATATCAATGCCTTTCGAGGCCAATTGGCTGCCCCTGCAGGTTTCTCTTTCTAAAATGCAAGTCCAATGCCCCATGAATAAAGCCCTGGTTTTGAACTAGATAATTTTGGATTCATCGTTCTGTAGGCAAAACACCCCTCATAGTCGCCAAAAGCTATGGATATTTATTATACCCCCATACTCCCTTTGGGTTGTTTTGATTATTTTTCTCAGCTTTCGACAATGCCCAATGAGTTTTAAATAGCCTTCACACCAACCTTTCGATGTTCCCCACTAATTTCGCCATGTGTTGTTGAATCACAAACGAAGGAAATATTCTTTTCCTTTCTCCTTTGATTTTCGATTGCCTACCACTTAGCCTTTGCCCATGCAAACTTTGGTGGGATCCTCAAGAGGTGTCGATAGCAAGAACATTGCCACGTGTCTTCTCATCAAAATCTCTTAATCAAAGGTCGGTGATGATGAACTTTGAGGTACAAAATTCCACCATGTTCCCCTTTGGCAGAACTACATAAAGGAAAGAGTGATGCGAACACCAAGCTACCATGTTTTGCTATGTGTTCTACCATCTTTCACTAAGGAGGCGACACTTTTCCACCTAGGAAAGCCTGGACCACTTCCATCATTTGTAGGGGATGAACCTAGCTAGCAAGTGACTGGGTTCATGCTTGGGAATCTTTCTATTACAACAACCGTAATGAATCATTTATGCAAGCATTATGATTCATGATGGAGAATTGCATCTGTTATGGGCTCTTAGGTGGTGGCTGCCCTGGGCTATATATACTACTTCTTGTATGAAGTAAAGGGGTTCCAATATGTTCAAAATATCTATAGGAAAATTTGGGAGACACCAAGCCTTTGGTTTATTAGATGATTGTAAAGACTCGCAAATTGTGTCCCTTGTAATTTGGCCTTTCTATTTCTTAATCTATTAATAACATTATACTGTGCTTTTTCTGAATAGTTTATTTACAATTTCAATGATTTGAATAGAATGCTAAATTTAGAACCATGTCTTTGACTCTTTCTATTCAATCAAACTCTATGCAACTTATTTTATGTTATGAAATGAATTATTCAGGTCTTTCCATTTACTAGTGGTTTTTCTGAACATAGTAGTCTGCTTAAGTAGGCCCTTAGACCATATGTTTAAAATAGGTCTATCGTGCCTTACATCTAAATTTTGGTGTATCACCCTAGTTAGATCTCTTATTTTATATCGGCTTCCTTTTCCCATTCAAAACCCCAATTATAGAATAAGTCGGCTTCTTTAAAACCTAGAGGTCACTTAGTTTAGCGCAATAGGTTCCCCTTTTAACTGAGTTTCCCATAGAGGACTATTACCTTGTCAATTTTTGGCATCAACACTATCATTAACTATAAGTACTCCTCGATGTTTTTCCTATGTTCTTTGGCCTATTTGAGATCGAGCTCTACTTCCTATAATACTATTTCTAGGACATATTTTCTATGATCTAGGCCCATTTTCCATGTTTCTACTAGCCAGCGATCATTCTCCACAAGAGCCAGCTCCTTTTCCCATGTCTTTTTAGGAATCTTGACAATAGCCTCGAGCTTAGGATAAGTAATCTTATACAACTGGGTGAAGCAACGACATATTTTCTGCATGCCCTCTAGCTATTTCTACACTTCTCAAAAATTATTAGCCACTTGGACATCATGGTTTTTTCCCATTTCATCAATGTTGAGCACCTGTCTGAACCAATTTGTAGTAGCCTTGGTCCAATTCTTTATTTTCTCCATCTTGGAGAGTTCTTCCTGAGAGAGGAGTAGAGGTGTGGAGGATGTCGTAAGGTCCTCTTCTTCCAAGGATGTCCATTTTTGGATGTAGGAACTGAGGTTTTCCACTTGTACCTTTAGTTCCTCCTTAGAGGATTGGTCCTTATTTATCTATTCAACTATCGTGGCTACTGATCCCTAGAATTCATCAATTTTCTACTCTCTTATAGCAGTACCCAAGTTGATGGTGGAAATAGTGTGGATGACACTAGGCTCCTTGTGTATCACTGGGGTAGAAAAATCTACTATTCTTGATCTGGAGGCATCAATCGTAATGTGAGAGAAGACTCTCGACTTCTTTTCTTTCTTTGTCTTCATCTATGCCTGAGCCAATATGGCCTTGAGTTTGGCCTTAGGATCTGTTAGACCTAAATTTTTCATTAAGATCCTAAGCCTTTTTTCCCATCTAATCCCATTATTTCCCTATCTTTTCATATAAAATGGTTCATTTTTCTCTCCGTTTGTTTCATTTTTAATTTTATACCCTTACTGCTCCCTTAGTTTTCATTCTGTATGTCTTCACCGCTTTACCACAGTCTCCCACAAAGTGGCCTACAGTATGGCGGTGACAGATAAGCACAGTCACATGATTGTTACCACTACACCATGAGTGGTCTTCAAACCGGTCGCGGTGGCATGGTAAACAGTCAGTCGAGTCAACAAATGGTGAATAGAGTCTACCACGGTGCTATTGGTAGGAAAGCCAGTAACCATGGTAGAGTGATGGGCGATGATGGGTGACAAAAATGGATATTGTGATACCACAGATGGTGGAGACATAGCCGATGGTTGGGTGGTAAATAGGAGATAACAATTGGTAGTTAGTGAAATGCCACCATGATACTGCACATTGTCAAACCATAGACCACGGTAGTGAGTTAATAGAGAAACGACATGGTAGTGGAGGTGGCAGTCAGCAAATAGGTACTGCGTTACCACGGAAATTCAGAGTTGAGACTATCATAGTGCGGTGGGAAATCAATAGACGACAAAGGTAGCAGTCAGTATGGTTACTACTATACTATGGATAGGAAGAACAAAGACCTCGGTAAGGTGGTGAAGTAGATAGAATAGCCGGTCACTGGATAATCATGGGTAGAAAAGTCAAACCTGCACTCGAGTGGTATAAGCAATGAAAGCCATGGGGAAATAAAAGTAAAGGCAGGAGAACATATTAAAGTGAAAAATTTGAAGGCTCATCTATAGTTTAAAATATTTGATTTGCCAATAAGGCAACTTAATCAAAATTTTACTTTCTCTTAGAAAAATTCAAACGGCTGTAATAGACAGTGAAGGGTTGTGACCCTAAGAATTTATTATATAAATACTTGTAAAATTAGTTGTTAGAGAGGAGACAAAAGATAGATGGCAATAGTTATAGGATTTTCAAAATGTTTATATTCAAAAGGACAATGCTTCATGTATAAGATTTGAGGAAAATAATGCAAGACTATTGATTTAGTGATTCCGTTCTAGTATTAGTTGTTTGTTGAGTTTTTGCAATTATTTGATTGTCTCCAACTCAATTTTTCTTGATTATTTGAGTTGAAATATCAAGCATATGTTCAATTTATCAATGCACATTTGATGTATATGTGTGATTTGTTTAATTGGGTTCTTTAAAGAAGAATTAAACTCCCTTTAGGAAATTATAGTAATTTGGAAATGTTATTTGGATCAGTAAGAAGAATCAAATAATTAGGATTGATATTCTGCCTCCAATAGGGTTTATTAATCACATTCTTGCATGTTTATACCAGTTATAAACTCAAATTCATATGCCAAATAATTAGAGATTTTGCTAGATAAAAGCCATTCATCTGAAACTTTCATTTGACTCTATTTTACCCAACAAGGCACTGGTTTCCTTTATTTCTTAGTTTTTTCCATTTCATTTGACATATGTTAACTGAACATATTAGATTTCACCTTGATGTTGCTTATACAATTTATACCAAATTAAGATCACATCTCTCCATTGTCAAATTGCCATTATGGATAGATTGGTCAAGTAGGAAACATTGTTCAAATCTGCATCATTCACCTAGGTGCACCTGCCTAGGTTTAGCAGAGCCTAAAGAGTAGAAGGTTCAATTACATTAATTGGCCTTGTTCATTGGCCAAAATAATTGTGAGAGCTTGGGAACCTCTCGTGGTTCAAACCTACATTTTTGAGACCCAAAAAATTGGTGACTCTGCTAGGGATGAATTGAAAAAATTCTGGTGGTAGACAACCTTTCCATATAGAGTCATTGAAGAGAGGTTCATACTTAAGAAGTTTGAAAAGTGACTCCAATGGGTGAAATAATAACATTTTTTATTTTCTAACTTTTAAAGGTGAGTGGCGATTCTGAATGAACAAGTGCATTAAGACTGATAAAATAAAATATAGATCAGAAAGAAATCATCCTAGAGTTCAGACTATCACAATTACTCACAACATACAGGGAAGAAGGTCTTTGTACAAAGATGGTGATGGTCCTAATGACAGAAGTAAGTGGACTTACAAAAATGATCAGGGCAAGAAAGTGTCTAATAACCTTTTCCCAACAACTAAAAACAAAACATCAAAACTACCGGTGGAAACAAATAATTCATTTGATGCATTAGCAAATGAAAACATCTCGTCTAAAGAACCTCACAGTCCTGCGAAGATGAGAAATCCCCTCTATCGAATAAACCAGGAGAAATTTGACAAGATCATGGCTGGATTTGAAGCTGAAAGAGAAAGGAGATAGTTTGAATATGATAAAAAAGCAACACTTTTTGAGGATGGACTTGGATATGAAGTGGCCTCCGAAGAAAATTATGAACTTAGGATCCCAAATGAGATAGATGCATAGTTGCAAAAGGCTCGGATTAAGACACCAATGGTTGAGTCGACCAAATATGTGCCACCTGATAAAAATAACAATATAAGACCATAAAATTCCCCACAGGCCCACAAAAATCAGCCAAGGAATCAATGTGGACATCAAAATGCTCAAATAGTAATCCAATATACCAACATCAGCATTACCAAAATCCTCCTCCACAACATACAACCATGATCAAGCAATTTGATTTGGCTGGATTTCAAATATGTCCTTATGCTATGGACAATAGTTGGAGAAGTCTTGTTCCAAAATTCATAGGGAGTAATGCAATTACAACTGAAGAGCATTTAAGGAGATTTAATGCTTTTATGCAAGATTGGATATGCAATATGAAGATGTGCAGATGAGGCTATTTATGATGTCATTGATTGAAGATGCCAAAGATTGGCTCAATAGTTTTCCAATAGCCTCTATTTATTCTATTCATGTGTTTTATGAATAGTTCCTTGAGCAATATGGCAATCAATATGCACCATAATTTTCTTTGCATGAATTGGTGACTATTTAGAAGCATCTAAATGAGTCAGCTTATGATTTCAATCAGAGATTTTCTAAATTACATAATAAGATACGTCCTGGATCCAAATTAGCTGATCTTGCTGCATTGAGTATTTATTTAAAAGATTTAATCCTAAGACAGGATATGAGCTTAGGAACAAGGGTCCCAAAAATTTGGTTGAAGCCCAAAAGATAGCACTCACTATTGAAAATAACAGGAAGGCTACATGGATGATTACCAAAAGGGATAACCCTAGGGTTTCCCAATATGCTCCTCCAAATAAACAAGAAAACAAATATAGGAATGAAAGGACAAGACTATATGACATGCCATATAATACAAATTGGAGAGATGGAAAGTCAGTGATGGATAATAGGCCAAGAAATAAAGAGACACCTGATCCTCTAAAGAAGAGAGGGACATACATGGTTGATAATAGTCCTTGGTGTCGAGTGTGTGAATTTCAACACTCTTCAGAGCATTGTGTTGTAGCTCAGTCAATGCTAGGAAAAGACATGGCAGAAAATGATAATGAAGAAAATCATAATATCTATTTGACTTCTCATACTCTTCACTCAGCAAAGCAAGGGCATTCATCTTCAGAAGGAGGGTATGAATATGATGTTGATCATTAGAAATATAATGTTCACATGGTAGAACAACAAGTTTTTTCTGACTATGAGGAAAGTGATGATGAACAAGGTTCTCCTACTACATCATGTCAAAGCAATAAGGGAAATATGAGGAGACCATCTAAGGAAGAAATTAAAAGATTGACCATTGCAGGAGTTGAACAGGCTAAAAGCAAGTATTGGCTGAGAAATAGAATAGTGAATGAGAATGAAGGTGTTCCAAGAGGAATATTTTTTAAAAATAAGAGGATATCCCATGAAATATCAAAAGGGATAGATGATAAGCACTCTGATAAAAAATAACACAAGCATGTCCTTAAATAAGGAAATAAAGATTTTCCTAAGGACAAGCAAAAGCTAGATCAAGCACCCAAAGGGGAGGAAGAGGAGAACAAAGGAGATCCAACAGAGCAAAAGAAGGTGATCAGAACTAAAGGTACATCTTTTGACTTCGTGCAAGCTTTGTCCTAGGTAAAAATATTTGTCCCATTACTTGAAATGATGAAAATTAAAGAGTATAGGGAAAGTGCTATTCAATTAATATCTAGTGGGAGGAATCAAAATATGAACATTGAACAAAAGGAGAATCTTGGAGTTGCAGATAAGAAAGGAAAAATTAAAGTGTCAGAAGTTTTCTTAAATAATGCATTGATGAATACACCACAAAGTGATCCATTTTTTACTACCCTACTCATAAATGGTAAATTGGTAAGAAATTGCATGATAGATTCAAGTGCTTCTATGAATATTATGCTAGTAGGGGTAATGAAACAACTTGGTATGTGGATAGATATTGAGGGTGGTAAATGTTATGCCATGGATAGTAGGCATGTCCCAGTTGTGGGGATTATGAAGAATGTAGAAGTAAAACTAGCAACCTACCCATAGGAAACCTATAATATTGATATAACTAAGATTGATACACCTCCTTAGTTTGGAATGCTTTTGTCAATACAATGGACTACAACAGTTCATGGTAATGTATAGTTTGATTTATTATATGCCACAATACCAGTAAATGGTGAAGAAGTAAAGTTGTATAGAGAACCAAGAATGAATCAGATTGTTGAGTATGTTCCTCAATAACAACTTAATTGCTTTTGTGATGTGGATTTAGGGAGTTTCATAATAGAATTGTCTCAGCCAGAATTAATGAATACTTACCCAATTGATAAACTTATTTCTAGAAATTGGAAAGGTGTGTGGAAGATGTATTTTGATGGGGCATGCAGTCAAGAAGGTAATGCAGTTGGGATTGTTTTCATCTCACTAGAAGGTACAACATTTAATTATTCATTTTTGTTGGCTTTTGAATGTACAAACAATGTGGTAGAGTATGAAGCCTTGTTGGCTAGTTTGAACATGGCTATCAAACATAAGATTAAGTTGTTGTCTATCTTGGGAGATTTTGAGCTAGTTGTGTCACAAGTTAGATCAAAGTATGCTGCAAGGAACAAGAGGCTGAAACAATAAAGAAATGTTATGTAGGATACAATGGAACTGTTTGATTTATTTTCAATTGATTGGATAGATAGATCTAAAAATTTGATGGCTGATTTTTTGGCTAATGTAGCCTTAAAGTAATATGATATCACTTTGATAGGAGTGTCTTAGGTTGAATTCAAAATAAGACATGATGTCCCTGACAACATATATAGCTGGCAGATTTTTAATGATGATATTGACCTTTTGAAGTTTCTTCATTGTATAGACCAGTATGAAGCATAGGAGATTGATTTCACTACTTTTTTGGAAGAAGTGGATGGGAAATAGACTGTGCTTGGTAAGGAAGTTTTGCAACTTAAAACCAACAAGCTTCCCAAAGGGCTTGTGGCATTGGAGAGAGTGTATGATGGGAATGATGTTTCTGTCATCAAGCAGACACCTGTTAAGAAAGAGAATATTGAAGAAATAAATCTAGGAACTGAATTAGCACCTAAAAGGGTTTATATTGGAAAAAAAACAAGCCCAAACATTAGAAGAATGCTGATTACATTGATAAGAAAGTAAAAGCATGTGTTTTCTTGGTCTTATGAGGATTTGAAGGCATATAGAGAAGATCTTTTTCAACATGAAATTCCACTAAAGCCAAATGCAAATCCATTCAGACAAAGGCAAAGGCCTATCAATCCAACTCTGGAACCTAAGATGCAAGAGGAGCTAGCAAAAATCAGAGATGGAGGTATCATAAAATCCATTAGGCATTCAACATGGGTTTCAAATTTGGTTCCAGTCAGGAAGAAAAATGGGGACATAAGACTGTGTGTAGATTTTAGAAATCTGAATGTTGCTTCCCTAAAAGACAATTATCTTCTTCCAAACATGGAGGCAATATTGCATAAAGTAATAGGATGTGAGCTATTGTCAATGATGGATGGATTTTTCGGATATAACCAGGTCAAAGTCAAAGAATCTAAGAAGTACAAGACAACATTCACTACACCATTGAGAACGTATGTCTATGTAAGAATGCCATTTGGTCTCACAAATGCAGGAAGTACTTTTCAGAGGGCCATGGATGTGGCATTTGCAGATCTAATCAATGCTACAATGGTAGTATATCAAGATGATCTCACTTCTTACTCCAAAAGGGAAGAGAATCATGTGGGGGATCTAGAAAGGATCTTCATAAAAGCTTTGGAATATGGTATAAGTCTTAATCCTAAAAAATTTAATTTTGCCATTACAGAGGGTAAAATTTTGGGGAATATTGTGTCAAGAGATGGGGTTAGGATAGATCCTAAAAGAGTTGATGCCATAGATAAAATTCCCATTCCAAAAACTATCAAAGCAATCTAATCATTTTTTGGCCAAATTAATTTTGTTAGAAGATTTGTGTCCAATTTTGCTGAGATTGTTAAGCCTATATCCAAGATGTTAAAACAGGGAGAAAAGTTTGACTGGACTGTTGAAGCTGTGGATGCTTTCATATCTATAAAAAGATCTATCAAAGAAGCCCCCATCTTGAAGCCCCCTAATTTTAGTAAACCATTTCAAATATTTTCTTTTGCTTCATTTAACACTATAGTTGTTGTTATGTTACAGAAGAATGAGGAAGGTCATGAGCAGACTGTGTCCTTTTTTAGTAAATCATTGCAGGGGTCAGAATTGAAATATGATATAATGGAAAAATAATCCTTTGCATTAGTAAAAGCCACAAAAGCTTTTAGACCGTATCTTGTTGGAGTCAAAGTAATTGCTTATGTTCCTCATGTAGCTGTTAAAGATATCTTGACACAATCAGAAGTAACAGGGAAGAGATGCAAATGGATTAATAAAATTCAAGAATTTGATATGGAAATACAAAATTACCAAATTAGTAAGAGGCCAGGAATTGGCCAACTTAATGGTAGAAACAATATTGAAGCAAATCAAATTTGCAATGTAGAAGATGAAGGAGATGCAATTGCAAGCATTGAGCATACTCCTTCGTATATAGATATCATGTATTACCTCAGGAACATGAAGTTCCCTGAAGTATTTAGTGATAACTAGAGAAGAAATTTGAAGCTACAAACATCTAAATATGTATTCATAGAAGGAGATTTGTTTTGGAAAAACAGGGATGGAATGTTGTTGTTGTGTCTAGACGAGTCACAAGCTAAACACGTTTTAAGAGAGATGCGTGAAGGAGTTTATGGAGGACACTATTTTGCAAAGACAACTACACATAAGATCCTTAGGGCAAGTTACTACTGGCCAAACAAAATTTAATGATTCTTTTTCATATGTAAGAAAGTGTGATGCATGTCAGAAGTTTTTAGGCAAGATGAAATATCAGGGAGCTTTACCACTTAGACTTATGCAGGTCAAAGCCCCTTTTCATATGTGGGGGATTGATTTTATTGGGGAGATACAAGAGAGATCAAGTGGAGGACATAAATGGATACTAATAGCAATTGATTACTTCACCAAATGGGTAGAGGCAATCCCAACCAAGCAAGCAATAAGTAAAGTTGTGATCAATTTTTTAATGGATAACATTATTACTAGATTCGGTACACCATTGAGAGTGATTACAGATAATGGGATGTGTTTCAAATCTGATGAGTTTACAGATTTTTCCAATACACATGGTATTAATATTTCTTACTCTACACCATATCATCCACAAGAAAATGGTCAGGCAGATTCGAGTAATAAAAGTCTTTTGAATATAGTAAGGAGGATGCTTGATACAAATAAAAATGCATGGGATTCAAAGTTAAGATTGGTTGTATGGGCAGATAGGATTACTGTGAAAAAGGAAATTGGAAAATTCCCATATGAATTAGTGTATGGAACACAAGCTAGGATGCCCTTACAAAATTTGTTGCTAGTTTACAAATTTATCCTTCAAGAAGATATAGATGTTCTAGAACCAATGGAGGAGAGAATGGAACAACTAGTAGAGCTTGATGAAATGAGAAGAATGGCTCAAAACCAGAACATGAAGTTACAAGCACAATTGAAGTCTTTGTTTGATAAAAAAGAAAAGGATAGAAAATTTGAAGAAAATGATCTGGTACTGATGTGGAATGCAAGATGCCAGGAGAAGGGAAAATATGAGAAATTTGAAGCATTGTGGCTAGGACCCTTTGTTGTTGTTGGTAAGAGAGGTGAAGATTCATATTTCCTATAGAACATGTCTAGAGAGGAACAATAATTTCCTGTACATGGGCAGTTCCTAAAGAATTTATTCTCTTAAAGAAGAGGAGAGGGTTAAGGATTGCCAGTGCATGGGCAATTCTACATAAACCTCTTTAAACATTCTTTTCCATGAATAGTAGTCTTAGGAATTTTTGGAGGGTCTGGGTTTGCTAGTACATGGACACTCTTAGAAGTTCCCTTATTGAAAACATCATTTTCTATCCATGTACAAAAGTCTAGGATTTTCCATTCCCCATTTTGCCCCATCTTCCATCTCCTTCATCTATTCAATCCCTTCATCTGCCATTGCCTTCTTTTCTCAAGTCCTTGATTGGTTTGCTCATTAAAATATCTAAATTCTTGCAAATATTGCACAATCACTCATCCCCAATAGGAGCCACTGCTAGACCCAAATTTTTCATTAAAATCCTAAGCCTTTTTGCTCGTGTAATCCCATTATTTCCCTATCTTTTCATATAAAATAGTTCATTTTTCTCCCTATTCGTTTCATTTTTCATTTTATACCCTTACCGCTCCCTTAGTTTTCATTCTCTATGTCCTTACCACTTTACCATGACCACCCACAAAGGGGCCTATGGTATGGTGGTGACATATAAGCACAGTCAAATGAATGTTACCACTACACCGCGCATGGTCTTCAAACCAGTTGTGGTGGCATGGTAAACAGTTAGCTAAGTCAACAAACGGTCGATAGAGTCTACCACGGTGCCACTAGAAGGCAAGCCAGTAATCATGGTAGAGTGGTGGGCAATGACGGGTGGCAAAAACGGATACCGCAATACCGTAGATGGTGGAGACATAGCCAATAGTTGGGTGGTAAATAGGAGATAATAGTTGGCAGTCAGTGAAAGGCCACCGTGATACCACATGTGGTCAAACAATAGACCATCGTGGTGTGGTGGGTAGTGAGTTAATAGAGAAATGACATGGTAACAAAGGTGGCAGTCAATGGATAGGTACTACGTTACTATGGATGGTAATAGTTGAGACCATGGTAGCATGGTGGGCAGTCAAAAGATGACGGAGGTAGTGATCAGTATGGTTACCACTATAATGTGGATAGGCAGAACAAAGACTGCGGTAGGGCGGTGAAGCAAATAAAATAGTCGGTCACCGCATAACCGCGGGTGGAAAAGTCAAACCCGTGGTAGAGCGGTATAAGCAATGAAAGCCACGGAGAAATAAGAGTAAAGGTGAGAGAACGTATTAAAGTGAAAAAGTTGAATGCCCGTCTATAGCTTAAAATATTTGATTTTCCGATAAGGAAACTTAATCAAAATTTTACTTTCTATTAGAAAAATTCAAATGGCTATAACAAATAGTGGAGGGTCCTAACCCTTAGAATTTATTGTATAAATACTTGTAAAATCAGTTGTAAGAGAGGAGATAGAAGATAGATAACAAGAAGTATAGGATTTAAAAAAAAAATTATATTCAAAAGGACCATGTTGCATGTATAAGATTTGAGGAAGATAATGAAAGACTATTGATTCAGTGATTCCATTCTAGTATCAGTTGTTTGTTGATTTTCTACAATTATTTGATTGTCTCCAACTCAATGTTTCTTGATTATTTAAGTTGAAATATTAATTATATGTTTAATTTATCAGTGCACATTTTTTGTATCTATGTGATTTGATTAATTGGGTTCTTTAAAGAAGATTTAAATTCCTTTTAGTGAATTACAGTAATCTGGGAATGTTATTTGAATCAGTAAGAAGAATCAGATAATTAGGATTGATATTTTGCGTCCAGTAGGGTTTATTAATCAGATTCTTGCATGTTTATACTAGTTATAAAATCACATCATATGCTAAACAATTAGAAATTTTTCTAGATAAAATCCATTAATCTAAAACTTTCATTTGACTCCATTTTACCCAACAAGGTATTGGTCTCCTTTATTTCTTAGTTTTTTCCATTTCATTTGACATATGTTAATTGAACATATTAGATTTCACCTTGATATTGCTTATACAATTTATACCAAATTAAGATCACATCTCTCCATTTTCAAATTGTCATTGTGGATAGATTGGTCAAGTAGGAAACATAGTTCAAATCTGCATCATTCACATAGGTGCACCCACCTAGGTTTAGCAGAGCCTAAAGAGTAGAAGGTTTGATTACATTAATTGGCCTTGTTTATTGGCCAAAAGCATTGTGAGATCTTTGCAACCTCTCATGTTACAAACCTACATTTTTGAGACCCAATAGGATCCATGGGAATAGGAGGCTTCTTTTTTAATTGCTTTTCCAGCCAATCAAGCATCAAAGTCTCTCCCCTAGGTGGTTCTTGATCACTTTCCTCTTGTTGGCGCCATTTTTCTTTGTGGTGTGGGGCCTCTTTGTCAATTTTATCTTTGTCAGAATATTCAATTTGAATAGCCTTCTCTTTATCTATCTCGATGGTGGCCATGTTTTCTTTGGAAACATCTTCTTCTGAAGGGATTCTTTCTTCTTCTTTTTTGAGCTCATGGTGCTCATGTTCAAGTCTCTTTGTCGATGCATCTTCTAACTCGCCTTCTTCTTTCTCTTCAGAAGGAACCTCTTCCTCTCGAGTGAGGCCCTCATCTTGGCCATCTTGTGGAGGCTCTTAAGGTATCTCCACATTCACCTCATCATATTTCTCTTCTTCAGAGGGAAGTTTCTCTAGTTTGACCTCTTCACCTATGTCTTTGAGTTGTTGGGACAACCCTTCTTCTAATTCTTGATCTGAGATCTCGATTATGTACTTTGTGCTTAGAACTTCAGCATCCTCCTCTAAAGATTGTGACTCTACTTCATTAGTCACTACTTTATCCAAATTAGTTGTTAGCTTTCCCTATGGATGTTTAAAGTAGGGGCCTTCGGGCTCTTTCATTATGCTCTTGCTAGCTTCCCTCTGGCACTTCTCCATTTCTTTAGATATTCTCATCATGGCCTCCATCTTTGGTGGTTCTATTGGAGGTGGAGGAACAAGAAAACCAGTAGAAATATAAGCCATTAGGGCCTGGACGGTAGGGTTCATGATCACTCCCAGAATTTTGGAAGGTACACCTTGCATGTATTTTGTAAAGGCTTTCGACAAGGTGAGTTGGGGCATAGTGGCAGTATTTGTTGAAATGAGTAGAAAGGATGGGAAGTGGAGGAGGCAAGGAGGAAATCAAAGGTGAGGAAGTCATGGCATTGGAAGAATCAAGCACTACCACAGTAGTCATTGGTGGGGTGGAGGAGAGGTGGATCAAGATGTCCAAATCAGGTAGAGATGAAATAGGAAATTCCCTGAAGCAAGAGGTGGTGGAGTGGTAGCAACAAGAGAGGTGGTGACTGATGGTGAGCATGTATTTTTCAATTTTTTCTTCTTCCTCTCGCTCATGTTGAGGGTCTTCCTCAATAGTTGGTATTTTGGTAGCAAATACTTCTGTCTTCTTCGCCTTCTTGGAGGGTTCTCCTTTTGTGGCCTTTCATAAATAGAACTTATGCTTAGGATGGCACTCAGGCACATCCTTCCTCTTTCTTGATCTTGTGGCTAGAGGGGATTTTGGTGCTCCTTATGTGGAGGTAGCAGCGGCTCCACTATTAGTTTTTCTTTTGAGCTCATATTTGAGCTCGCCATATGTCAATGCTACAGCTTGCACCTTGAGTTGTGCAACCTAGGCATCCACCCATTGCTTCATTTTATCTATAGCTAGCTGCGATATTGAATCGAGTTTATTGACCTCCCCCTCATTCCAATCTATTAGTGGTAGTGGAAAGATAGCTACAACATCGTATCTCAAATCAAGAATGGTTTCCTCTTTTTCCATGACCTATTTAGGTATGGGGAACAAGTTGATTGATTTCATGAACTAGGCCATCATCTACATGTAGTATCTCATTCTTACTTCCTTGTCATCCTGAAAATTGGCCTAGAAGTCCTCAAGATGTGGCCGATGAGTGTACTACTTCCTCACTTGTTTCTTCAGCTTACCATATGGGTCAATCCTTGGTCTAGTTGTGTGAAGCTCCAGATTGTATTCGACTATGTCCATTTCTGAGTAGTATGCACATTGGGTGGCGAGACATGAATACATTCCTTGTTCGAAAGTGAGGGGATATTGAATTTTCGCCCTATGCTAATCATCCAACAAAGCATGATCATTTTTTAGTTTCATTGTAACTTCTAGAAGAATCATTTGGTCGTTGGGGTAGCGCGACATCTTGTAAGTCTTATCAGAGAAGCCTTCTACTCTGATGTATGTAAATTTTGAGAATTGGATGAATAGGTACCCAAACCTTTGAATGAATTCCCTGCTACTATGTGAGACTCTCCTTTCGAATTCTCCCCCAAGAAGTATGATAATATGCCCAATGAAGGCATCATTCACCCTCCTATAATCTTTCTTGAAATTCTTGTACTATAGTTGAGGGTACCTATCATAAATTTTAAGATCTCTGCTAGGATCCAAATTGTGCGTGATGGCAAGGCCTTTGTAGGGGAATGTGTCAGCAACCATATACACCAAGTATGAGGTCATATAGAATTGGGAAGTTTTTTTCACGACCATCAACAGGCTATGAATGTTGTTACTGATAATCTTTGCCCAATGGAACTCGGTTTTTCCCCCGATGATCTCCTCTATGAAATAGAACATCCATTCTTGGAAATAAGTAGTAGTGGGGAGACCCATTACCCTACTAAGCAGAGTAACCAAGTCATGGTACTCCTCATGAAATTTTCTTCTGAAAAGCTCTTGTGGTACTTTGGTTGTGTTTCCCCTCTTCTTTTTCAACCAATGCTAGTTGATCAGCTTTTTGCATGCTAAGGGGTCTACCTTCCATATAATTTCAGCAACTTCCTTCTCTATTTCTTCCATTTTATCAAATGTTGGAATGTGAAATGCATGGCTAATAGACTTAGAAGATAAATTTGTCAACACCCTTCCCTCATGGTCTATGATCTTTCTATTATTATGATAACATTGCCTATATGCCATCGCCAACTCTGGAGCAATGAGCACGAGAGGGAAGCCAACCACCTTGGCGAGGCCACTTTTTATTATTTTTAAGGAATTTTCTATTCATGGGCTGACTGTCACCCTTTGTCTGAATTCTTCCATATTAACATGTCCAAGGTTTGTATTTGATATGGTGCCCCAGTTTGAGGCAACCTTGGAAGTGACTTCTACCCATGGAACTAGTACTTCATTTGATATTTGTCTTCTTTTCCCCTAGGTGCTTTAGCAGGTTTCTTTCCTTTCTCTTTCTTTGTAGACGCTCCCGATGGTCCTGCTTCTCATTCCATAAATTTTGCACATAAGAGGACATAGTAAGCACATTCATAAAGAATCAAGAAGCATTAGATAAATCCTACAAAATCATGGTCAGATCCATAAATCCATCATTAAAAGCTCATAAAATCCATTAAAATTCATTGTTTAATGTTTATTTGGATCAATTCGAGGAATTTTGGCCTAAGGATGCGGGTTTTCTTGGGCTGGAAGCTGTTTGGGGTGACTTAGAACAAGACACTGCTAAGGCCCAAAGGCATTTAGCATGTGCATAAATTAATTTGGAACCCTTCGAAGATGTTCAATTATATTTTTAATTCATGTAGGCTGAAGGTATGCAGAGGGAGGGGGCATCAAGGATGTTTAAAGCTCCACCATTAAGGAATGATGACTAGGAGATGGAAACCTACAGACAGATTTCCACCATGCGGGGCCTACAATAGACTCAGATGGTTTGGGTCTTAAGGTTCAGTTGCCTAGGAGATTGCGAGTAGGGGGTTGCAGAAGGTTTCAAGGAGATGGAGGTTTTGGGGATGATGGTCATGAGATGGTGGCTCGCATACGAAGGTCCACCCGACAAAGCCTGCAAGAGAGTTTGGCAATGATCGCTTGGGTTAGATGGTAGAGGAAGGACTGGGTTTTGACTTATGAAAGGTCAATGGGGCACAACCATTGAGAAACAACAACCATAGAATGGTGGGCCATAGATGTCTTGGGACTTATTCATTTTCTTGCAAGCAAGGTTCGAGGGAGATGGTGAGGTCAGGACCCACATGATGGAATGATGGACCTCGGTGGCCCATAGACAATGGCCCATAAAGGTCAGCCAATAGGGCCCTTACACTTAGCATTTTTCAGGGGGGAAATGTTTGAACAATAGGAAGGACTATGAGGTCTATGGCGTGGGAAGGAATAGTGGCTCCATCGCTTAGGATAGTCATTGACACGATGATGAAGGGCAGATGGATGCTTGTAGGAAACAACCTATAGGAGAGCTTAGGTTGCACTCGTTTGCTCTACGATGAAGGTCTAGACAAGACTCGCAGCATGGGAGGGAGGCAATGGATAGCCATTTTTGGAATGGTGGCAGGGTGAAGGCCTAGTGCATGCGAACCCATGAGGGTCGTTGATCATGCGTTTTTCATTAGTTTTTGGAGCTTGCATTGCTTAATGGTGGTGACAAAGGTGCAGGCTACATAATCCTCATGACCCTAGTGAAGAATGGCCATGAAAGAGAAAATTTTTGCATGGGCCCTAGAGGCCAAATTTAATGTATTTTTGAGGTTTTGTTCTCATGGGTTTGTGCAGAATTTAAAGGTCATTCAATTATTTATAGAAATTTTAAATTTCTCCTTTTAAGATTTTAACATTTTGAAAAATTTACTCAAAAGAGATGTGTGGGTGCAAGGGTGGCAGTGGAATTACCTATAAACTCCAAAGAAATCGATGAAGATCAAGCTCAAAATGTCTAGGAGATGATGCGGGTGCAAGGGTGGTGGATGTAGACTGGAGCTTTGATAAATTCCCAACTAGCGAAGTGAAAATGACAGGTCGAGTGATCTATTTATATGATTTTGTGCATTAATGACCCACATTAGTGGCAAGTATGATGGTAGTTAAGCTAGTTGGGTGCGGGTTATGACACGATAGTTGCAGCAACAATAGAGTCTACAAGGGGATCGAAAGCCAGGGCAGCACTGCCAGAGTTTGCAAAGGGGATGGCCATGGAAGATGTGATGCCCACCATGTAGGCAGATGCCTCAGGTTTTTCACTAGTGAAATGACAGACAAAAGGAAAAATCTCACAAAGGGTGGCCCACAGCTATGGACCTGTAGAAGGTGAAGGATGCTAGCTCGAATTGCAAAGGAAAACTACCAAGGGAAACCCATAAAAGCCAAAGACTTAGGAAATTTTGTGGTGGCAAACCTAGTCAACCAAGGATAATGACTTTGAGGGTCCATGACCATCTTGATGCTTGTAAATAGGGGTATGAAAAATGAGGCAAGGGAAAAAGGTGACTCGATGAAGGTGAAAAGAGAGAGGGTCACGTTCTAAATGGGGCGTGTGCTCCATAGGAACAACATTGATGATGATGATAATAATTGGATCAAGGCTTGTAGCAAGGCTAGAAACAAGAACAAAGATGTGACTAGATGATTTGTGCTAGATTGAATGTATGAGGATTGGATTGGGATTTGAGATTTCTAAAATGAATGAAGATGATGGGGAAAAAGATGCTTAGAATAAAAAATCTATATTATCCTAAGAATATTGAATTGTTGATGATATGATGAGGATGGAGGAGGTGGAGGGATGAAAATAGATAGTATAGATAGATGAGGGATAGTGATGAAGGATGAAAGGATTATAAATATCTAGGTTGAATGCATGGGGGTATTTCGATAGATGAGAGGATGAGAGATGGGGAGAGGAATGGATAGTAACCAAATCAAGAAATATAATTTTTATGCATTATGTTACCATGTAATGAGAACTAAATTTGATATGGAATGAGATACTATACACCAGGGTATGAGGAACCAAGGTGACAACATATCGAATGCATGGGACTTATACAACAAAAAAAAACATTATTCCAACATCCCAAAGTCAAGGGGACTTTGGTAGGGTCAATGTTAGAAAACGACAAATACAAAGGATGCGCTAGTATAACACAAGATCACAAGGATCTTGGTGGGTACTACACAAGACATCCAAGAAAAAAATATCACATAGAAAATCAAGATATGCCCCTATGTTTACCATTCAAAGCGCACTATGATATGATAGATCATGGAAACCTTAACAAGGTATAATATGAATCTCAAATAATTAAAAAAGAAGCAATAGTACCAAAAGATCATAATAAATTTCAAATATCCTTTGCCATAGGACCAATAAATTGATGGGATTGATGCAGTCTGATTTGAGGAAGGATACATCCTGTTAAGACTAAATATGGAGGATAGATTAGGTGATCAACTTGACTCACGATACTCAAAATGGATTGAACCTCATGGTACCAATGAATATTTTTATTAGGAACCAGCTAGATAGGGACATACTTGATGACACAAAATAGAACCAAGACACACCATAAGGATATACCTAGGGTCTTGGGGTCTCATCGATTAATGGCCTTTCCTACGTGAAAGCATAGAGACCTCGTAGTTTGATAAAAGATTGACGACTAGCCATGGATAAAAGTGTAAAGAGGACAATGGAGACCCAAATGGGTGATGAAGATTGAAACAAAAGGATGAACGAAGCCTTGGGGGTGGATCAAATTATTAGCCTTGCTTATGTGAAAGCACAAAGGCATCATAGTTCAACAAAATACTAGCGAAAGACAATGGATAAAGGATAATGAGATGACTATGATAATTAGATATAATGATGGAGTCGAGATGATGAGAAACGATAGGCCTTGTGGATAGGATGGTTGATATGTTGGATGTGTATTATAGGAAGCTCAAAAATGGGTTAGTTTTCCAAATGTGAGAGTGATTACATTGAGATAGATGGAATTGGGTTGCAGAGGGGGTAGCCCATAGCCAGAAACCAATGATAGGGATTATGAGATGGAATGAAAATAGAGATAAAGGGATGGATAGATAAAGATAGGGAGATGGAAAGATGCTAGGATGAATGGATAGAGGGATAAGGATTTAGATATGGAAAAGGTTACTTGATGGTTAGATGGGAAGGTAAGGATTTGGAAGATGGAAGGGATGATAGGGTGGATGAATGATGTCTCCAAGGAATATGTCACAAAGCAATAAGAACATGCCCCACTATAGATATGTTGTGTATGATGAGGCAGACGAGATGTAAGATAGAAGGATGGGTAAAGAAGTAAAGGAGATGAATTATGGCATGATGGGTGGACAAGGAAGCTAGATGGATGTGGATAGGATGGAGGGATAAGAAAGGTAGATGGATAAGAGCATGATGGGTACATAAGGAAGGTAGATGGATAGTGAGAGGAGGTATGCCAAGAGGGGTCCAAAGCATGTATAGATAGGTGCCCTTGTCTTTATCAAGATCACAAGGATGATGGAGGGATTGGGATAAATGGTATATGATAGGTAGGATGTGTAAGATAGGAGAGATGGAGGAGATGGGTGAAGGGGATGCATAGAATTAATTTTCCCCCAAGTGAAAAAATAAAATGGATGGGGCATTTACACATGATGCCTATTGCTAGCTTTTCATCATGGTACTTATCCAAGGTGCTTTTTTTCCAAGTTTTCACCGTTGGATGAATTATTTCTCTCTTTTCTTTTTTGGATAGTATGTGGATGGATATGGATGCGGATAGGGATGTGGATAAATGGATTTGGAATATATGTGACAAGGGAATGGAGAAAGGACTCAAGCATCAAGTTCCATATGAGGTAATATGAGCCCATGTTTAAATTGACTATTCGATTTTGGTACATCCTTATTAGAATGGATGGATTATTAAAGGGAATGGATTAAAGGTGGTTGATGTGGGAGATATGTGGGATAATGGATGGGCTGTTGGAAAGTGCATGGATGGAATGATGGGGTGGATGTGTGATGTGGGAATGTGTTGGAAAAACAAGTATAGACAACTAAGAGGGGGGGTGAATCAATTGTTACATAAATTAAGCTTATTCAACCTTAAACAACTTTTAATCTCAGATATGATAATTAACAGTGCAAGTATAAATCAACATCACATCAAAGACACATGAAAAGTAAGATTTTTATATATGGAAACCCTATTAGTGGAAAAACCACGGTGGATGTTAGTTCACAATATTATACCATGTTAGAAGTATAATGGAAGAAATGAGTAGGGAATGCATATGCATTTAGGCACACTGCCTAGCGATCATTGCTCAAAGCTTGATTATAGTTATGGTTAGGCACATAAATAATTCTTCACACTTTTCTTTGCCCTTGAATGATCTAATATTTATTCACACATACCTTGCATATACCTCACATACATTTACCGAGAATACTCTGAGCATACTTCAAAATGAATAAACAATCAATCTTGTATATACGCTACACGGATTTACATCATTAACTTTGTCGGCCACAAATAATTAATAAATTACAATTCTTGGCCTCAATACATGAACAAATCTTAATGTGCACCAATCTAAGTCGGTCACAACATAGTGAGGACCTAAATCAATATCCTCTAACATGCAAAACAATACAAGATTGATCCATAAGGATTCACAACATGCTACCACCATCATGTCGGCCAAGAACATGAAAACCTTAAACACACAAGGAAATATCTTCAATCACGAACACACCAATCAACTAGGATGTACCACACTAATAGAGCATGATCTAGAAACATCACTAAACACCTCAAGAATGTACACAACAACTGAATTCACCAGAATTACACTCTCATCTTTTGGAAACACCTACTATAGTAACTAAATAATTGTAGGAACACATAACTTCATAACTTCATCAATTATTGATGCACACCTCTAAAAATTTTGAAAAAAATACTAGATAGGCTCAAAAACAAACCCTTTAGTGCACGCCTTTTGATCATCAATGTACAAAAATTTTCTCACTCTGACCTTCTCAGCTTCACTGGTTGCCTGCAGTATATTTATTACTATTTTCTCAATATCTTCGACATATACAACCTTCAAAATCACCAATGATAATAGTGTTGACATCAATGACAACCACATATCAGAAACACAACCACAACATCCAACAATCTCCCCCTTTGGCATTGATGGAAACACATGATGTGAAAAATAATATCATCAACACAACTAGTTGTTCACATACTTCTTTCCCTTTGATCTACAACTCTCTCCCTTTCTTGACTCTTCTCCCCCTTACTTCAAGATTTTTTCACATTGTTCTTCTCCCCCTTTGAAATCAATGGAAAAGGTACACATGCTCTGATCCACATATCATCTAAATCATATGAATACTCCCCTTGAGTAGTAACCACCACAACATCAATCTGAAACAAGATCTGATTGTAATTCCACGGATTGATGCAAAGACTTGCATCTTAGTTCAGATCAAGAGGGGAAATTGCCCCTAACTTGCCTCTAAGATAGTCAAAAGTGTCCTTAGGCAACGATTTAGTAAAGATATTTGCAATTTGTTCCTTTGTAGGAACATATTCCAATATGACCTCTTTATCACTCACCTTGTCTCTCAAAAAGTGATACTTGATAGATATATGTTTTGTCTTTGAATGTAGCACCAAATTCTTAGAAATATTTATGGCACTTGAATTGTCACAAAATATAGCAATAGGATCATCATACTCAACTCTGATATCTCCCAACATCTGCTTCATCCAAAACACTTGGGTATAGTTGTTTGCAACAACAATATATTATGCCTCAACAGTAGATAAGGAAATGGAATTCTTACTTTTACTTAGCCAAGACACTAGATTCTTCCCCAAGAAGAATGCACCACCACTTGTTCTTTTTCTGTCATTTACGTCTTCTTCCCAATCTACATCTATAAAGGCATTCAAAGTAAGATCATCATCCTTTGGATACCATAACCCAAAGTCAACTGCTCCTTTCAAGTATCTGAATATTCTCTTTATTGCAGTCACATGTGATTCCTTTGGATCAACTTGATATCTAGCAACCATGCACACAACATTCATAATGTTTGGTCTTGTCTAAGTCAAATATAGGAATCCACCAATCATTGACTTATATCTTGTTTGATTAGCCTTATGATAATCATCATTTTGAGATAATTTTCATCCGATTACCATGGGTGTACCAACTAGCTTTGAATCTTCCATGCCAAACTTTTCTAGTAACTATCTTACATACTTGGACTAAGAAATAAAGATTCCATCATCTAACTAAGTAATTTTCAGTCCTAAAAGGAATTTTAGTTCTCCTATCATTGACATTTCAAATTCACTTTTCATTTCATCAGAAAATTTCATGCACAATTCATCATCACCTTTAAAAATAATTTCATCAACAAAGGCTTCAATAATCAATTATTTATCCTGATCCAACTTGAAATACAGATTGCTATCAGCAATACCTTTATTGAATCCAATCTTCAACGAGTATTTATCCTGTCTTGCATACCAAGCTCTAGGGGCTTGTTTGAGTCCATATAGTGCTTTCTTCAACTGACACACCATGTCCTTTTCATTAGTGAATTGAAATCCATCAGGTTTCTCAACATAAAATTATTCTTCTAGTTCACCTTTTAGAAATGTTGACTTCACATCCATTTGATAGACTTTATAATTCTTGAATGTAGCATAAGAAAGAAATAAACTTACAACTTCAATTCTAGCATAGGGGCAGAAGTTTCTTCAAAATCAATACCTTCCATCTGTGAGTATCCTTTACATACAAGTCTTGATTTATTCCTGATCACTACACCTTGTTCATTCATTTTATTATAAAAAACCCATTTGGTCCCAATCACATTTTTGTCTTGAGGTCTAGGAACAAGAATCCATGTATCATTTTTCTCTATCTGCATTAGTTCTTCCTTCATTTCTTCCATCCAATATTCATCTTTGCATGCTTCATTGACATTTCTAGGCTTAGTCTTGGATATCAGACAATATTCTTTTGCAATTCTTTTTCTAGTTTGCACACCTTTGTTCTTGTCTCCTATGATCTGAATTTCAGAATGACTTTACTTTACATACCTTGGAGTTTTGGGTTATGTTCTTTCTTCTGCATTTCCACTGTCTTCTTCTTCATGATTTTCTTGATTCACCAGAATACTTTGAGTTTGATTTTGTGTCTGCACATTCTTTTCATTATTAGTACTATCCTTTTGGTCAGCTGAGTCATATCTGCAATACCGGGATGATCTTTCAATATCATCATCAACTCTGACATTTTCACTCTCAACCATTTTCTTCAATCTTTTATTGTAACACTGGTATGCTTTTCTCTTAGTAGAGTAACCCATAAAGATTCCTTCATTACTTCTAGCTTCAAACTTTCCTATATCTTCATCTCTTTTAATATAACATGTACTTCCAAAGATTTTGAAATACTTAATAGTAGGTTTATGACTAAACCATAGCTCAAAAGGGATCTTACCAGAATTACTATTGATATTTACCTAGTTGATAGTATACACAATAGTGCTTATAGCTTCTCTCCAATAGAAATGAAGAACATTACCTTCCAATATCATATTTCTAGTAGCATGTAATATTTTTTTATTCTTTCTCTCAACAACTCCGTTCTGTTGTGGGGTCCGTGGTGTAGACATGAAAAATGTACAATTTCATCTGGCACACTTGATCTTGATAAATAACAACATTTCTTCCTCAATCACACTCTCATCTTATCATCACCTTTCATCCCTTAATTGAATAAATCATTATTTATTTGATTAAGTCATTCCATCTTGTTAATTAAATTAATCAATCTGATTTAATTAACCCTAAATATCTCTTTGATTAAATAATTCATTTTATTTGATTATATCCCTAAATTCTTCTCATTAAATTGAATAAACTAAACCTTATTTTATTTAATCAAACATTGTTTGCTATTAGTTAAATAAATCAAAAACATTTATTCAATTAAAATATTTCCTCTCAATTCTTATTTAAATCAACTCATAAATTTTAGTCAAAATTGTCAAATCATCTAACCTCTCATTTAATTAATCAAATATTGATTAGGTTAATCCCTATCACTAAAATCCTCTAGAGAATACAACTTACACATGAAAATAGATTTAATTCATTTATTAAATCTCTATTTTCCCTCACATGGCATAAAAGGGGAATATTCTCTCAAGTTTGAATTTGAAATCCAAGTGGACTTGGTCCTTCCAACAAGGCATTTATTTCATCGAACAAGTCCTTTTGCATTGATCCAAGTTGTCATAACTCCATGTGACTCTCTCTCCACCTTGTCATTTCAACATTTTCAAAATTCAAAATTTATGCATTTATGGGCACTTTGATCAAAACTTTCACAACCATCAACCATTCACATTGTGACAAGTGGCATTTGACCATTGGATTTAAAGTTAGTCCCACATTTCTCAAATCTTGCTCTTTCTTCCAAATTGAATTATATAAATGAAAGGTTATTCCTCTCATTTAACATCTACAATCTCATGCAAAGCTACTCCCTTAACATTGAGAGCCAATTTTGTGCATTTCATTCCATATGTTCATCATTTTCATAGTTTCATAGTTAGATCATGCCAAAATCTCATCAAAGAGATTCAATTACTCAAGAATATTCAAAAGCTTACAAAAGGAGTTGGGAAAAGGCTGATTTCGACACACCAATCGGCACCAATTCCCCCATGGGATCAAAAATTTGCTTACTTAATTAGGATCTACTTACTTTGTTCTTGATTTTCCTAGTTTAAGTTTTAGTAAATGGATTTCATTGGGAATCCTTCATTCTTAATTGCATATGATCTAATCTTGTGATTGTTTGTTGTTTTTGTGCAAGTGTAGGATAGGGGTTCACATTTTGGTTGACCTCTTGTGTGTGGTGCTATATAGAACTGCGCACAAATTCCCAAAGTTGACCACACCTATTTCCTACCTAAGAAATTTAATTTTTCAAACTTTGCCACCCTCGTTCTAGTGCCAAAATGTGAACCCTTAATTTCAAACTTGCACATTAACAACAAACAAACATAATATTAGATCAATATGCAAGGTGAAATAAGGATTCCCCATGAAATCCATTTGCAATTACTCAAAATAGGAAAATGAAGAACAAAATATGAAAATGCAAGTAAAATCCTAATTAAGCAAGCAAACTCATGATCCCATGGGGGAGTTGGTGCCAATTGATGTGTCGAAATCAGCCCTTTCCCAACTCCTTTGTAAGCTCTTTGATGATTTGATGAGTGATCCACTTTGTTGATGAAAAACAAGATGAGTTCTTGAGAAAACTTGCAATAACCTAGCTAAGAACTTGATGAAATGGATGAAACTAGATGTTGCTTGAGGATGAAGTTTAGTATAGTAAGTTTACTCAAATTGTGGATAATAGAATGAGAGAAAGAGTCTCTCATTTATAGATTTCGAAATTGGATGATTGAAGGATTTGGGTGAATGTGGGAAAAAAGACCAACCAATGAGAAGAGGCCACTTGTCCACATGTGATTGGAGGAGGAATGAGCACATTTTGGTCAATGTGCATGATAAATGCCATGAGATTCAAATTTGAAATTTGAATGTGACATGTTGGAGGGGGAAATAAATGGAGTTAATGTCACTTGGCTCAATGCAAATGAAATGTAAGAGGTCTTAAATGCCTTGTTGGAAGTACCCATCCAGTTGGACTTTTTGAATTCAAACTTGAGAGAATATTCCTCTTTTATGCCATGTGAGGGAAAATAGGAGATTTAATAAATGAATTAAATATATTTTCATGTGCAAATGGTAAAATCTAGAGGATGGGACATGATTTAAGATTAAACTAATCAAATATTAATTAATGTAATGAGGAATTAGGAGATGTGACAACTTTGACTTGAATTTATGAGTTAATTTAAATCAAGAATTGAGAAGAAAGAGTTTAATTAAATAAATGATTTGATTTATTTAAATAAAGGGGAAAATGTTAGATTAAATTAAATAAGGTTTAATTTATTCAATTTAATAAGAAGACTTTAGAGACTTGATTTAAATAAAATGAATTATTTAAATAAACAAAGATATAAGGTTAATTAAATTAAATTGATTAATTTAATCAATAGAGGAGAAAGACTTAATCAAATAAATAATTATTTATTTAATTAAGAGATAGAAGGTGATGATAAGCTGAGAGTATGATTCGGGATGAAACGATGTTAGTAAACCAAGATCAGGTGCATGTATATTTTCCATGTCTACAATAACGATATTCACTTAGCTTGCAGGGTCAACTAGGACCCCTATCGCAATGGTCCCATTGAGATGAGTGAGAATGTAAAGGGGAGAGGGCATATTGTTCAAGGGA
The DNA here is from genome assembly GCA_007115665.2 of Sequoiadendron giganteum. Classification (NCBI taxonomy): domain Eukaryota; kingdom Viridiplantae; phylum Streptophyta; class Pinopsida; order Cupressales; family Cupressaceae; genus Sequoiadendron; species Sequoiadendron giganteum. Next base: position 225,921,681 of record CM021108.1, on the reverse strand, counting down.
ATATTTTGCGATATGAATGTCACGTCCAATGAGTTGGTTGCAGGTTGTGCGAAAGGAGTAATTGTAACCATGTTAACATATGCCTCAAGTCAAGTTCTAGTATCAAAGGGATCGATAATCATGTTGGTAGAATGTGATGGAAATGAGTCTGTGTATATATGCAACTCACTATTTGCTTTCACCATCGATTTGTTTGTATTTTGTTTATTTGCGTCAAGGTGAATAGTACCATCTTGGATGTGATTTTGTATCTCCTAACGTAGGCACATGCAACATTCGATATCATGATCATTAACTCAATGGTACTGACAGAAGGAATTCACATTGTACCAACTAGGTTAAGGTTCCTTAAGAGGCTTAGGGTTCTCCAAGGTTATGATCTTATCCCTTAAGAACCTTTGTAGGATGGAAGAATAATATTCTACTAACTTTGTGAACTTTCTATTGCATTTGAGGTCATTTTCATTCGCAATAGCCTTAGCCTTTCTAGAGATCGATGCTATGGAGTTTCCTTCTAAATGGGAACATGAGGAGGATCCCCCAAACTGGACTATTTTCTGCTAGTATTCTCATAGCACTGCTCATAAATACACAAAATAAGGGTACTTCATGAGGGAAAAATTTTCCTACCAAGGTCTTTGCAAGTTTCCTATGAACACCTTTTGTACGTCAAAATCAGGCAATGGGTACGAGATCTATGAGAAGAGCACTTGATACCGCACTATGAAATTAGTAATCTTCTCATATCTCCTTGCTTGCATTGAATGAGATACGAAAAGGTCATCTTCGGTCTGGTGTTGGCTTGGAACTATCGGAGAGACTGATTTACAAGTTGATCAAATGAGAAAATAGAGTTTTCAGGCAAAGAACAGTACCACTCGAGTGTTGTATCCTTAAGAGATCAAGGTAATAGCTTTTTCATCAATGTGTCATGATGGAAGAAGTCTTTACACAGGTCATTAAATATGGACACATGAATTTGTGGGTCCCCTTTGTCATTGTGCTTCTTGAATTTAGGAATCTCCATTCATTGTGGGAAAGGAGTACTCAAGATTGCTATCGACAATAGGTTTTGTTGGAATAAAGGTTGAAATATAGTCTGGGCAGAGGCTTGGGAGAGACACACTAGCTAGCTTTGCATCTTGCCCATATTTTGAAGAAGTGTTTTTAGAATAGGGTCATTAGATGACATATGACCAATGGAACCTCTTCTAGAACCACCATTGGAGCCTCCTATGGAACCGCCAACATGTCCACTTCTGAAACCACTATCGAAGCCACCGCCACCAGTAGGGCCTCCACCAGAGCCACCTCCACTTCTGAAGCTACCACCATGGCCTCCAATAGAACCACCTCTGCCATCACCACCTTTGTTGTTGAATCTATCACCACTACCAAAGCCCCCACCATTCAACCTACCAAAACCTCCACTACTAGAGTTTACAAGAGGGGTGAAACTAAAACCTACGAGAATTTTGTTTACTTTGATAGTTTAAGATCTCTTGGAGGTAGGGGGGAAACTGATTGAATGGACTGTGTCAGACATGTACATGGATGTGGGAGACATCAACACTCCTAATTGTATCTCATGTCCCTCGAGAGCGACACCCTACATAATGTTATAATTGTTTGGAGGGGCACATGCTTCATTCAGAATAGAGAGGCTATCTAGGAGCTCTATACCTGTTTAGTCTCTTCCCACCATATACTTTATCTTGCTAATAACCTTAGGGGCCCTAGTCATCCTCTGGTCCTTCTCCAAGTGATTCTCCAATTCACCCAACCCTTTGCTAAGGGTAGAAATATATTTTGAAGGAATGTGAACAACTTCATGCTCATCTATTGATGATGGTATAGGAGACATAGGAGGAGTGGGGACATGTTTGATCCTATCAGAGAATCCTACCTCACCCCCAACAAATTCTCATGGACAAAAAGACCAATGAAAAATCTGGCAAAAACACCTATAGAGAAACTAAAAGTGACCTTCGTATTCTCCATCAGGTTTCGTACACTTATCCTAAGAATGTACCCAGAGGTTTTGGATTGGTTTGTGATGCTCATAAACCTTCACAACACTTAGGAGCACAATGATGAAAAGGTACAAGGGAAAATCCTCAACACCAACAAATGGGTAGATGTTGTTTCACGTCAGGTTCACCAAAAATGTAATAGAGGGGGACCACCCATGTTAAGGATCCAAGTCATGGAGAGAAAAGAGTGGAGAGTTGACCTAACTTACCTCAATCTAAAGGGGTGTTTCAGATAGAGGTCAATAATGACAAGGACTATAAGGTACTTCTATAACTCTTCAGACCCAAAATTTGAGTTTAGGCTAGGTGAGCTAGTTTTTGGAGTCGATACTATACCTCATAAAACTCTTTGTCTGAGGATGGTAGCATAGTTATGGGACAAGAGCATGGTGAATTGGAATCTATCAAGCACACTAATTTCCATATGGCCAGAGTATAGAAACTACAATACAAACTATCAAAAAAAAACTAATAGCCTAGCTAGTTATTCTTAAATGAACAAAATAAAACAATAAAGTATTAAAGGCACAAATAAAGATGATAATGTAGATAGAGGAAGGATAGAGTAACGAAGATGATCTCACCAATGCACCAGTTCAATAGCTAGCTCCAAATACACATTCACCTACACACAAGAAAGATGGGAAAATGTTGGGGTTGGATAGGGGTTTGCCTTAGTCAAACCCCTATTTTGGTGTTTCCACCTCCATGAACAACCAGATAGCAACAAGAGAGAAATATGTGATAAATAAGTAAAGAAAGTATAAGTTACAATAAACACTACAAAATAGTAAAGTACTACTCAACCAAATCACAAAGGAGAGGAGTGAAACGTTACCAGCTCCACCCAAAAGCTCACTAACAAATAATGGAGAAAGCAGACTTGGCAAGGTCACCACATCCTCAACTGTGATGAAGGGAGGTCTCACAAGAATCCAAGACCATGATACTATGAATTGCTTCATAATTTCTATGTGGAGTTGGTGGAGTCATGTTACTACTATGGAGTGTTGGAGTGGTGCTTGAGAGTGAGTGAGATGCTAGAAAGTGAAAATAAGATTTCTAGAGCTTGTGAAGAGATGAAATGCAATCAGAATGAATGAATTTGAAGGAAGAAGTGGGAAGAATATGCCATTTTTGAGGTTGATTGGTCAAAGAGGTACATGAAAAATTGACTCCAATCAAAAGTGTAATGCCTCTGCCAACTTTAGACATAGGAATCCTTCAGGGATGGTATTGCACCACATGGATGTCTATGCACCACATGGGAATTCCCGACAAATATTCTCTCACCAAAACAAAAAATAGACACCAAGTGGAAGGTAGGAATTTGGGTGAGTTGGAATTTCACCTTCAAATTTTATTTTCTAAGGTCAAGATTTGTGAAAGGGGAATTTGTGTAAGGGGTTAAAATTCACTCCTATACACATAGAACCAAGAAAAACTATCTACATATATTCTTGATGATGGATCTTGCAATTTTTTTCTTCATAGTAGTAATACACATTCTTGATGAGAGTTCAGGCCATTGTGTATTAAGGAGCTTCAAACCACCATGGAGAGCAAGGAGCATCTAGATGAGGTAGGCCAAAAAAATTACTTGCATATTTAATTTTAGTAGGAAGAATAAGGGCAATGCAATCATCCTAGGAGGGCGTAGATGTCTTGGACCGCACACTAGCATCCAACATCCTACATGTTTATCCAATGGATGTTTTCATGCTAGCATCCTCCTAGTGTGTTGGCATCTAGGAGGACATGCTATTGTCCTAAAATTTGGAGTTGAAATTTTTTCTAGAAATTTAATGTTTTGCATGTTTAGAGTAGATGTAGATAGAATAGATGTGATTTTGCAAAGTTTACCCGAGCTTAGGGAGCATATTGGTGGTCTCATTATGTGAACATAGTTGGATAGGAGCCGTGAAAAATCAAGACCATAGCCTACTTTTCTGAGTTGGTATTTGGTGGATCTACAAGATACCAGAGATGATATATCACCCCTTCATGTTGATGGATTTGCTGGAGAGTTGGAACACAAACACTATATCATTCCATCTCCCTATGGGGGAGATGATGATCAAACTGGTTGACACCTACTAGATCTTGTGCCTACCATCTAAGGGGAGAGGATTACCTTGGATGAGCCATGGAGTACACAAGATGTGCGATACAAAAAACTACATTATATCAATCTGGTTGTTCCCGTAGACATGACTGGGACCATATACCTAGGATGGTTGGAGTAGGGATGAGTGGCAGTGCCCTTGGTGTATAGGATTATGATTATTATGGTGGTTCTCCAAGTAGCCATAAATGGATGAGACTTCCACTTGAACATGGGCCTTGTTTGATACATCTAAGAGATGGAGGAGAGTAGGACCATATTCACATGGGTTGGAGGATGCTAGCCCATCTATACCACAAATTTAGGTGATACATCCAACATGAGTACCACAACCTGGTAGCATGTAGACTCCAATAGTTTTGGGTATTTGAGAACATTACCTATAAATAGCCAATTCATTTCCCTTAGTGTGTCACAACTGACCTAGCATGAGTGCATGCATACCCACTAGTGCAACAATGGAGGTTTGATGACTTATTATTCTAGAGACAAATCATGGACTAGTTGGGGGTCAATAATGTTGTGTGGCTACCCTATCAAGGTATGGACTATTGGCATACTAATAGGATGTAACTACCATGCATACAACACAACCACATCATAGTATCATACTATTGGAGATGGACTATGAGGTACTATTAACATGTATAAATGGTTCCCTACACTGTCCCCGCATACATCAGGTCATTCACTAGTCTTGTGAGACCTAGAGATCTCCCTTTTCTAACCATCAAGGATGTGGCATAGAGAAAGGAGGGTAGAAATGATGATGATGGTTCACCTATGTTGGACATCAGTGATGTTAGGGTGACAAATGGTTTTATGATGGGGTGGGGGATAATAGGTCCTACTCCCATATTTCTTGATGATATCATTAGAAGGGACCCAAGAATTCATGGATTAGATGGGGAGGGAAGACTAGAGGAGGAGACCAAGGAGGTAGTAGAGGAGAGACCCAATAGGAAGTAGAGGGTATCCTCTCTAGTAGTAGTACTGGTCATCTTAGTGCTCCCACTAGCAAGTACTCAACCTTGCAGTCTATCACCATAAACTATATAGATAGGGATTCCTCTAGCCATGATGATAGGGACACTAGGGGCCTTGAGGAGTAGGGTTACACTTGGGGATCTTGACTGGCGAACCATGGTCCCAAGAATGAGATGATTTATGATAGAGATATGCTTTCAAATTCATGATTTTATAATTATTATTATCTAGTACTAAGACATATCTCCTTCTCTGTGGTTTTATATTTCACACAGGAGTGTCTTGACTTCTTCAATCGAGTTCTAGTGGAGATGGTCCTTTCCATCTAGACTCAAGGCCTTATCCTAGATTCCTATGAGCCAAAAAAAGAAGACAAGTTGCATGTTCAACTATTTGATCCTATAACATGGCTTAAGAAAACATATGAGGAGATCCCAATGGATCTCATATAAAGGGAGGTTCAGCTTAGCATGATGATGGGAGAGTAGGATCAAAGGGTGAAAGAGCTTCACAACATCCTTTTTGAGAAAGAAATAATTATGACAAGGGTAGAAAGTGTTGAGGAGGAACATGATTCCCTTTAAAGTGAGATTGAGGATCTTAGGAGGAATTCCAAGGCTATGTTGACTAAAACCCACATAGATCTCAATAATCCTCAAGTTAGATAGCTTATAGATAACGCCATGGGGGTAGGCAAAGGGAAGAAACTCTATAGGAGTAGATTTTTACCTAGAGAGATTAGATCATTGAATTGAGTGAAGAGATGAGGGAATTGTGTTCATCAATTTTGATATCAGTATCCTGATCTCAATCCAAAACATCAATCCCCAAGCTACTATGCCCAACTCTGGATCCACCAACACTAGAGGGCTCTAGGACACATGCTCCAAGAGGCTAGAGATATATATTATAAAATATTTTTTTATGGAGATACTCATGATGTATATCATTTTTATATATGTATATAGTCATATACATGTATTTAGACATCACATTTTCTAGTGGTAATGATGACACATATATATTGAGACTATTATACATATATATGATTTTGGTTTGACTATGAATTATGTCTCGATATATGCTTTTGATTTTCTATATTTTATGGATGCATGTTAATGTATGGTTAGATTAGATGCTATCATGATTTAAATAAAAATATGTGATATATTCTTAACCAAATTCTATGATGATTGTTGGAAATAGGTTTTCATTGATGTCAAACTAATTGTTTCTAACAATGGTTATCAAAGGGTGTCAATTCTATCAAATAAGAAAGTTTTCAAATATGAAAGAGATTGTAGAAGTACTAGAACTATCATTTGACTTAAGGTTCTGGAAGCATGTTGTTTATCAGTGTGTAGACTGTCTAATCGATAATATCCTATATCAAGTAACACGGATCAAGTTGTGTTGAGGTGTGACTAACTTCAAATAGTAAGTGTATTTGTAGACACTTAAAATTTTCCTAAATGGTACTACACACTCAGATCTGGTCACTAACTTCATTTCATCCTGAATTTCATCCTCTTTTCACCTGTTTAATTAAATAAGCCTAGTTATTTAATTAAATGCATCATTTTCATCTATTAATCTAATTAATCTAATTAGTTTAATCCCTACCCTCTCACACTAACATTTTATCTAGTTTAATTAAATAATGCAAATTATTTAATTTAAACCCATTCCTTTGTATCCTCTCATTTAATTAAATGTCACTCCCCCCTTTTTCATTAAATAAGTCAATTATTTAATTTTTTAATGGATACCCGATCTTTGGTTCTCATCCGTTGATGAGAATCCTTGATCCATGTTTCCCCTTTCATTCAATAGTGACCATTGATAGATCTAATCAATATGAGCCCTTGATTTTTTATTTTCTCTCCTATAAATAAATCACTATTTGGAGACAAATGGATCCATCTTTTGATAGAAAAGTTATGCTATTGAAATTTATACTCACTTTCATCCATATCAAGCCTCTATTGGCATTTTATATTAATCTCCATATATATTATTTTAAGAATCAATTAATGGCTTCCATATTAGCTTAGTTTGCATGCATTTTAGCATAAATTTGTATCTGTGACTTGCACCTTTCAACCTTTTTTACATTTTGTATAGATTACATCCATCTTATCAATAATTTTAGCATTTAGAACATATCCCCATCATGTTAAACTAGTTTCATATCATGTTTCATTCATCTCTTCTCGCTTTCATCTATTTTATTCAATAAAATCGATTGGAACAAGCTCATATTATCCAAGGGATTTGGAAAGGGTCACCATTCCCCATAAATGCATCACCACTCCCTGAATGGGATAAGATTTGAGGTCTTAAAATAGAGTTTCGTCAAGATTTCATTTTTATATCATGTTAGTTTAATGGCAAGTCCTAGTTTTGATGATTTTGAATATCTCATTGGGATCATTGGTTAAGGGATTAAATAGGGTTTAAATTCATTTGAATCTATCATATTTAGTTCACATTATGAGTTTGGTCATATTTTGGTGCGAGAAGGAGGGTTATAATAACCGAATCTAATGAAATTCTCTTTAGATTCTTGTGTTTGTAGATACAACAATGATTTTTGATGGATTCACAATGCATCTGATACAAATCGCTATACAATGACACACTTTGGTTTAAATTCAGTGACACATAATTAATTCAACAACACATATTTTAATTTCATCAACACATATTTATTATAGCAATGCTCGAGTGTTTTTTACTAACATCACAATTTTCATTATAGCAACACATGCATTTTAGCAATGTAATTGATGTCACTATTTTACTACAGAGCAACACACATGATTTAGACCAAAGTGAAACAATTCTAATATGGTGATTCTTTTTACAGATTCAACGAGACAATTGATTTTAGTGATACTTTTTACTGGTTAAGAAAATAGAGAGCTAATTTTTACATGTGCTTTAAATTTGTAACTTCATATGCTCTCTAACATTCCACTAATATCTATTTTTTGTTTTCTGGTCTAACTAGTTTTGTACATTTGAGAAGAAAAACTTGAAGTGAAGAAGCATGCATTTGGTTGACCATACATTGTAAAAGTTTTTTACACTTATGGGGAAATTATAACCCATCATATACTACTTTGCTTTATGTTTTAGGACCAACTAAACTTCCATTGGGTTTAAAATTTAAGTTCAAAGTTGGTTAAAATTGGACCCCTACATCCTCATTTTGCATTATTGGCTTAAAATTGAATAAAACAAACACATACTTCCTTTGGTGCTTAAAATAAAGTCATTTTTCTTTATGGGATTAAAATAAATGAGTGATTTCTTTTATTTTGTATACTTGTAGTGTGTATCCACTCCCCTTTCACATCATGTGATCTTGGGTGAAGAGAAAAACACAAGTATACTTTCACTACTTGTGTATAGTTGTATTACATATCCACTCCCCTCATGATTCATGTGATATTGGGTGAAGAATGCAAGTGTACTTTAATGATTTTAGTAACCCTTAAGAGAGGGCTCACTATGAGACACATCCCACAATGGAAAACTCATAGGCAAGTTCTTGAATCATGTTTACTAGTGGGCTATATCAAAGGTTGTGAAATTGCAACAAAGTAACTTCAATCCTAAGGTTTCAACATGCTACACCTAATCACTCTCCTTAATTAGAAGGGAATTGTTGAAGATACTTAAGTGGCCAAAAAATGGTAGTGAAAGGATAGGTGTTCTCAGTTTTTTTGTCATTAAGAACCCTATTTAAAGTAGTGGCCAAATTTTTCCTTCCAAAGATTTCTTTAAAGTGGTGCATTGGAACTTAGATTCCAAGAAGTTACTTGCCATGTCTGATTTTGGTTGAAGTGAAGAGGTTAAGAGTTAATTCTTAACATACCTCTACACTCTTTCCTAAATTGCATGTAAAATCATCTGTTATACTAAAAAGGGCATGAGGCAAGCCCACCAAGAAGAACGTACCCTTGAGCTAGGAATATTATTTCTTGTAAGTCATTCTTGACACATTGTTTGGTTCCAAAACATCTTAAAAACATATCAACAAGTTTATCAAATTTCAAACCCTTTGGATTAAGTATGGATACCTTTTGAAAATTCATAATATTGTTTCTTTTCCCTAAGGATTTTATCCTTAGAGGCTTCTAAATATTTAGGCTTATATCTAAATCCACACTTTCTAAAATTAACATAGAGAACTATGGCCTCAGCTTCATGATTTTCACATAATTAACTTTATGAAATGAAGGTTGCTTTGACATAGACATTTTAGTTTGAACTTTAATTAACACTTTCTTGATATGTTAATGAAATAATCTCACTTAAGAAAATATTAAATCAAATGAACACCCCACATTGATGTATGTTCAAACATTGACTCTCCAAAACAAGCAAATTGAGACAAGGAAAGTATTACAAAAAATTGAGTCCAAAATCATTGAGTTCTATTGTCAATATCATTGGGTTCTATTGTCCATATCACCGAGTTCTATTTTACCAAAATCATTGAGTTCTTAGGGTTTTATCACTTCAGAGCTATAGCATGTTTTTCACTACCTTGGTCTTGTAAAACAAAGTTTCATTTTAGGTTAAAATTTTGGGTCAAAATTTCACCCATCTTCACACATTTCACCTCACACTTCACCAAAACAACTTTAGAAACTTTTGGGCACACCAAAAAAAAATTGACTTAGACATTTATCAGGCCAATCCCCTAACTTAGCTATGTTGTGTTTGAAATGGATTGTTTTCCATACACTTAGCTGAGTTATTGATCACTTTTTTGGACTATTTTATCTTTAAGGTCACAAGTCTAACTTGAAGATTTACAAGTTCATTAACATCTTTATCCATAGCATCAAAAAATCAAACCTCTTTTTCTAAAAGTGTTTTCCAAAAGTTTAGAAATTTCATCCATATCATTCACACTTTTCCGTCATCCATTTACACCATTGGTCCAAAACAACTTAGAGGACCCCTTTTGCCAAAATTTGAGTCAACTAAATAATTTCAACATTATAAATAACAACAAACTTCTTCCATAGTTAACCCAAAATTTATGGTTACAACAAGGTCACAACACAAGAGAATCATGGAACAAACTAAAGTTACATCCACTAAAAGTGATCCAAATCCACAATAATTGGATCCAAGGACCCATTATACCCCATCACAACAACCACAAGATCCATTAGGACTGTATGAGGTAGAATATGTCACAAAGAACCCACTTGAGCTCACTAAGGAAGAAATCCTTATGTATAAACAAGATCATAAAACCTTAGAAAATGTGGCTCCAACTTTTCTTGAAAAAAATTGACACAATTATTAACCCAATTTACAAATCAACCAACACCGTCCCTAGTGCCAAGTCAAACATTAACTCCTAGTCTTGCAACTAGGATTGCCTCTGATTTCAGTTACACTCTCCCTTTGGGAGGAAACACACTTTTCAGTACAAAAAACACAAATCTTCCCCAAGACACAACATGGACACCAACATTTGGGTCCCCATATCATTCTTCCACCACCATTCTAAAGCATCCCCTCCATCCATACAAACCACTTACCTGCCATAACACCATGAAAGCCTTGATGTCTCAAGTGCAACCATCTTCATCCATCATGACAAATACCCAAAGTGTGCCCAATATTACACAAAATAATGTGAACCAAGTTCCTCAAGTGGGACAACAAGGGCACATTAACACCCTCACACAAGGGTAACCTCCAACAACCCCATTGAAATATCAAAATAAGTGGATATCCAAAATACTCAAGTCAATCCAACATCCACATTAGCCCCATCTATCATCAATCCAAATCAAAGCAACACATTGATCATAAACGCCATCAAACAAGGTAATGGCTTGGTCCCACATCAAACACAACAAGGGAACCATCAAAAAATTGTTCAAGGGGACCCTTCTAATCAATTCATCCAAGGAATGTGTCATTAATATCACAATACCAAATGGCACCATCACCATATTTACCATTGGTCCCCAAAATCATGCAAAATCAAATGGGGTCCTAAACCTACAATCCTCCTTCCTAATCAGAAATCTTACAAGGAATGATATCCCAGAACAAACCACAACCATCTCAAATTAGTGAACATCTTATGATAACCCAAAACCCATCCCAATATCAAAACACTTCCACATTGCAAGTGAAACAAGCTTACGCTCTAGCTTTGCAATAAGCACAATAGGCTTATAAAAAAGCATTGTAACAACAACAAGCTCAATCTCAATCTTTGCAACAACAACAGGAACAACAACAAACCCTAATCATACAACAACAACAATAAGCTCAACAAGAAGCCTTAATTACACAACAACAATAGAAACAACAACAAAAATCCCAATAAAAAGCCTTGGTTGTAAAACAACAAGAAGCCCAACAACAAGCATTTCTAGCCCAATAATACACCCAACAACAAGTTCTTGTGCAACAACAACAACAAGTTTTATACTAGAATCCCCCAAAAAACATCATCAATCCAAATTTGTTACCTAAGAATATACACCTCTACCACCATCACCTTCATAGCATCAAACTCCACCCTATACACCATATAACACCTCACCATATCAAAATCCCACTTACAACTCATCTACCATCCCACAATACACAACATATGCTTGTCCACCAAATCCACAAGATGATATGTCATCGCATCTCAAGGCACTCACACAATAGATCTAGGAAATTCAAATTGTAAAAACAAAGAAGCTACATACACAAAAAAACTTGTGTCCATACCCATTTTATAGAAACGTTGCAATGGTACCTTTCCCACCCGATTTTAAGGTCCCTAAATTTGATAAATACAAAGGGAGGGGAAATCTTGTGGATCAAATGAAAGAATTCCATTTTATGTGTATGGAGGTGGCTTATAATGATTCATACTTAATGTTCCTTTTTCCATGGAGTTTGGCAAGCCTCGCCATCGATTAGTTTTCACAGTTGCCTCTAGGGATTGAGAACTTTCAAGAAATAATTGATAGGTTCATAGACCATTTTTCCTTTCATATTGACATGGATTTTACCTTAGAAGAGTTGCAAACTCTCAATAATATAAAAGGAGAATCCTTCACTAATTTTTTTCAAAGGTGGAGGCAAAGAGATAGTAAGAGCAAGTGACCCATTCCTTAAGAACAACAAGTAGGAATTATCATTTCTAATGTTGAAGGGGAGCTATACTTCTAATTAAAGATGCAATGTGTCACCACTTATGATGAGCTAATCCTTAGGACCCTCAACATTGAGAGAGCCCTAATTGTACAAGGGATCACACAAGTATGTAAAGAAAATTTCCCATCCACTAATTCTAATGGCAAGCCCCATGGGCCAAGAACAAGAATGTTATTAGTGATGGTGTTGTTGATGCAAATCTGGTCTTAATCTCTTCTTGGCAAGCAAACACCGAAACCATGAACACACAAACGCCACCACCAAACAATCAACCAACAATCAATGTCAGAAACACTCAACATGGACCACAAAGAACAAATAGTGCTCCCAAGTGACAATTCACTCCCTTAGAGGAGCCTATTAAGGATGTGTTGAAGAAATTCATATAGTCTAACCTTATTGTACTCCCAATTTTCTTAAACTATCAAGCGCCATAAGTCAAACCTCCTAGCTATAGAGACGATAATTTTTGTGAATTTCATCGATACAAAGGTCATAACACACAAAATTATTTTAGACTCAAACATCTAATGCAAGATCTTATTGAACAAGGAGACATTGATGTCAATAAAAAAATTGGGAATGCAAATCTAGAAATTTACACAAACCCTATGCCTAATCATGAAAAAACAAAAGATTCAGGAAAGCCATCAACTTCAAACAATGTAAACCATAAGGTCCATGATACCACAGTGGGACACATTCATTTTTTTCATTCATCACAATATAGGAATCAAAAACATATCAAGATACTATTTTAAAACAAAGTCCAAACCAATCAATGGTGTCTAGCAATATTTCATATCATAATGGCATCATATATATATCATATTGTGATATCTATCCCACATATGACTCAATTATTGGGCATGTTGAAGAGGTTCCAAACGAGAAAGAAATATCCCTTATTGCACCACCTAAAAACTCTTGCGTAGAGTCTTTTATCGATGATGTATCATCCCCCCAAGGATCATGTTGTAACAAATATTTTCATCACCTTCATTGTGCCTCTAGGGTTTTGCACCTAAAGGTTAAGGGGAAAAGATCCTATCACTACATTCAAGAAAAAACCCTTGAGACTTTTATGCAAAGGAGATTCAAATCTATTAAAGGGATATTTCTTTGGGATGAAAATGGATAGAAAGGGTTCACCACCAAGTGTAAACTTGGAAAACATAGAATACTTGAAGATGCAATATGATGTGCCGAAGGATAGATTAAAATGTGATGTAGAAAAAGATAAAAGGGATAAATAGAAAGAGTGCACCTGGAAGCTGATAGAGGCTGGAATGAAGCCTATAAATGTCTATGAAATTCTGCAAAATCAAATTTTTAAGCCTAGTAGGACACTTGTGCCAAACTGGGCGACTTAGTCCTATTTCAAGAAAATTATAGAAAACTACACTGGAGCCTATTTTAGCCAAATGGGTGTCTAAATTTGTAGAAATCTTTGAAAAACCTACATAGTGGGACTAACTCACCACAATTGGGGGAAGTGTCGACTTTGACTTTTTTGAAGATACGAAATGGGAATCTATAGCTCTTGGTCTACACTTATTCTCTTGTTAATTTTCTAGATCTGAAACTACAAAATTCGGCTTCTAGATGTTCTCCAAGCTTCTCTTAGGGTTTTGACAACCTTGAAGGGCTTTGACACTTTGATGACAACTTTTCCAATCTTCCTCTTTGATAAATCTGCAAACAAGACCTGCAAAACACATGCAAAGAGAGGAGGAAATGGTTGAGGGGTTAGAGAATAGGGGTTTTCCTTAGTCAAACCCCTTTTAGGTAATTATACCAAAATGAAGAGATAATGAAATAAAGCATGAAATAATGGAGTGAAAACCTTGCCTTGACGATAGATCTTTAGTTGTTGCAATGATTGTTGAAGAATCTTCCTTTGAATTCTTGCTTGATGACTTAAAATGTTGAAACCCTAGCTTGCTTGAGAAGAATGATGAATGAAGAATGGAGAATGAATGAGTAGAAATAGGAGAGAGAGTTAGGAGGAGTGGAAATGAGGGGAAAAACCTTTATTTATACATGATTTTCCTTAATTTCTCAAAAATACCTCATCACAGGATGAACTTAGGGTTTAGAGAACAATATCCCATCAGAATATTAAAATAATTTTAATTTTTAAGCTAGATGGGACTAAGTTGCCTAAGGTAGTGACTTGGTCCCACTAGGGAATTTTTTTTAATTCTCAAGAATTAAAATGTAATTAACGATGCTTAATGGGATTGTTCTCTGAAACACACTTAAGTATGACCTATAAGCTCATTAAGGGGCTATTTTAACATAAGAAAGGGTCAAATTATTGATGAAAACCTAGGAAAGTGTGAGAGTTTGTTACAATTCCTTACAAAACTTTGAAATAAGGATTGGTAAGTGATTAAAAAGAGATTATTTAGGTGAATTATAATAGAAGGGTCCTTAAAAAGTGTGAAAGTGGGTTAGAACACTTCACAACACTTTTACAAGACATCATAGAATTCTTATTGATTCACAATGGTTCAAGACCTAATGTGAATGTGTTGACCACATTACAACATTAAATCTAGGCAAAACTAGGCCAAAATCCACAAGAAAGACCCAAATGAGCATAAAAATGTCCAAGGATACATTTTTTTGTGACACATTTAGCCCCCACTTTAGTGAGAGAACGAGCTTGCTTCAAACTTACACTAAAGTAGCCATTCAAGAGAGGGGTCCAATTTTACCAATGTAGATGACAAAGGACGAAAAAAATCAAAGTAGTGATCAAGCCCCCAAGATCAAGATCTTAAGTGAAACCAACATAAGAACAAAAGGACACACACAAGGGTGAATGATTTGTAGAAAAAAAAGATACATGGTCATGCAATGGAAAAAATTAGGAGGAAGAGAAGAACAAGAGTAAAAAGGTGGATCAAGCTTTGACCGTTTGTCCAACTAGTTGTGGATCAGATCTAGGTTGTTTTTCCAAAAAAATGCATACTCACTCTGAGGTGACATAACTCTTGGATGTCTGCTAGGTGAGAAACATACACTCATGGATAGTATTCACTCACACACACGTAGGTGGCTATGGGTAAAGTCGTGCCACTGGTTGGGTTTCCTGCTTGAACTGTACCAAAGTTATACCTCCTGATAACTTTGATAAGGTGCCACAATGAAAATGTTTCTATAAATAATTTTGTTAAAGGTTATTTTTCTTTGTTCATGCAAGGTCTCTTTTTAAGGAACACCATGCTTAATGTTTCCAAGAGAGGAAAATTGCAAATGGTCTCATCTTGTTTCCAAGAGAGAACAAGTGCAATGTCTCATCCTAAGCAACATTGTACCTAATGTTTCCAAGGGAGGGAATCACAAGAAAAATAATATCTCACAATGAAAGATGAGTTTCAATGTATGCCCCCAATTTAAAGTGGTTGCTAACATAATTACTATGAGAAATTTCTTTAAAGTAGAAGAAGACATTAAAGATTGTTTGAAAATCCCTATGCCAAGTCATATGTTTCTGAATGAAACAATGTCATGAAAAAGGTAGTATGTCCCATGTGATTCAACTTAAGGAATGTTGTCCACATCCTGAGGTTTCTCTTATATGTTCATGAAAGGTTAATGACTAGCCAAAAGAGAAAATGATGAGTGGAATATGAGGATAAGGCTAACTAACCCCTTGTCCCCACTTAGTGCAGGACAAGGATGAGCTAAAATTATTTATGAGATGTGAGATAGAGTAAAAATTAGTATCGATTAGAGGAATTAGGTGCCCCCACATAAGGGAGAGCACCAAGCTCCTTAAGATGTTGTATTTTACTACTGAAAGCCTTACATTCATTAGTATAATGATAGTGGACTTTGTGATAGGTGCAAAAGGAATTCTTGTAATAGAATTTATTCCAAATTTTGGGCAGAAGGGATATCAAGTGATCTTGGAGGAGTCTCGACAAGATACCCTCTAGATCAAAGGAAGAGGTTGTTCCTCTATCTTATGAAAAATATGTGTCTTTCTTAGTACAGGATGGCATACCTATGCAAGGCACTTTAGATTGTGAGATTTTGTATGCTCCTTTAGAGGAGTGCGTAAAGTTCAAATCATTAGTGTTTTCTGAGATGGCATTGACATTAGGTAAAGATTTCTTTGTTTGTTTTGTTTCAAGTAAAGGAGAAAAACCACTAGTGTCTATCAGTTCAGGATGCACTAGTGTTAAGGTTGGTTTAGAGGAATTGTGGGTGATGGTGTTGATGTTATGTGGAGGCTTGGTGATTTCAATCAAAGGATAATAACCAAGACTATGATTTTTTGTTTGCGTGTTAGGCTCTATAGGGTTGTGGATACCTTGTTATTGAGCACCACATCCTTTTCCACTATATCCAAGTTGTTTCATAAGCTCATAACCTTTTCCATAAAGTTTTTTCATTGCTTTTGGATCTTTTTGTTGTTTGTTGTTTGCTTCTTTGTCTAAAGTAGTTGAGGTAGATGCTTGTGAAGGATCTTCCAAGTTTTGTGTTGACAAAACTAATTTTCCCTTTTTTAGAGTCTTTGTGTATGATCTTGTATTCTCCTATTAACGTAGGTTTGAAGTCTAAGGAACCCCAATCATCATATAATAGCTTTATGACCTATTCAATATGTTGATCTTTGTCTATTTTTTGTATGGGTTCCACTTGTGTGGTTTGTGTTAAGGTGTTGAATTGATTCTCTCTATTTTTCTCAAGTTGTAAGACACTAAACGACTCAGGATCAGTGTCAAGTGTGTGTAATTGGTTGTTGTAGACATACTTCAATTTATGATGAAGAGTAGAAGATACCACATTCATTGCATGAATCCACAATTTTCCTAAGAGAAGATTATATAAAATTTCATGAGGCATAACATGGATTGGTGTTTCTAATGTGGACTTCCCAACTGTAAGAGGTAGACTAACTACACTGAGTGGTTGCTTTGTGATGTTGTTGAATCCCCTAACAGATAAATAATCAAGTTGAATGTTTGATCGATCAATTCCAAGCCTATCTAGAAGGTTCACATTACAAATATTAAAGGCTGATCTAGTATCTACAAGAGTTCTCTTGATCCTTGTTCTTTTGTAGTGATATATTATGATTAAAGATTCATTTTGTTTTTGCACTTCGAAAGTAGGGAGCTCACTTTGATGGAAAAAAATTTCAGCATTCAATCCTTGAAGTATAGCTACTATTTCATTTGGTTGCACCTTACAAGGGATAGGAACTTGTTGTAAGGAATTTTTCATTATGTTATAGTGAGAGGAGGCTTGAATAAGGTCCCATAATGATATCTTAGCAGGAGTATTCCTTAGTTGTTCAACAAGGTCATACTCCTTAATGTGTGAATCTAATTGAGGATCACGAGGCAAGATTGGATTAGGCAAAGGTAATGGTGTGGGGGTGGGTTGTGGCTTGTGTAGATTGTTTCTTGTGTAATTTTTGTGCGACACATTATTCTTAGGTGGGTAAAGGATGAGTTCAGGTTTGTTTGAAGGGGGTAAAGGATGAGTTGAGGTTGAATAATATTAGCATCCCTTAGTGAGTGAGAGTATAACATGGGCTCTACATCTTCTTCTAAGGGAATAATATTATTATTGTCATTGTTATATTTGTCGTATATCATGATATCCTCCCTAGGAGGAAGGGTTTTAGGAGAACTACAAACCAACTGCTCTTGGCAATCAAAGGTTGGTTCTTCTAAAATAAATTCATCACAATTAGGTGATTGATCATTGGTTGAATTGTCATGCTTAATAAGGGTTTGTCTAGGTGAAGGGGGACAACTAAAATTCTCATGACCTTCATTGATTATTTTTTCTACTAGTAAAGTATCTTCTTCACAATGATGAGAGATACTAGGAGAAGGAAAAATGTTATTGTCATGATTACCTATGGTTGTGTTGTGTTATTCATTGATGTCTTGTACACTAATAGATGTAAGAGGAGAGAAACAACTAGGATTCTCAAAAGTATCATTGATTGGTTCTTCTACCAAAATATCTTCATCACTAAGAGGAGAGAGATTAGGAGAAGAACAAACATGATCGTTAGGAATGTCGAAAGTTGTATCCTCTTTCACTAAAACATTTTATGCAATTTTTCAACAATATAAACAATGTCTATCCAAAGATACAATTTTTTTTTATCCAATATATGCAAAGATTTAAGAATGTAAACAATGTATATGGAAGAATGAAAAGAACTTTTATCAAACTTAAGAAAAGTCTTATGAATAGAAACATTGTGTATGAAAAAGTGAAAAGTACTTTTACCAATGTTATGCAAAATTTTAGAAATGTGAGCATTTTCAGATCTAATGATGAAATGATTTCAAGAATGACTACCCCAAATTGATGTTTTTGAGCTAGATGCAGAAAATAAATGTTATTGAAACTTTCTAGACTCATAATATACAATACTAGGAGGCTAAGAAAGCACATAAATGAGGTTTTTGATGTTGTAACAGATAGTGAAAAATCTAGACTGGGACTAAGTTGCCCAGAATGGCGAATTAGTCCAAGTTAGGGTTTTCTTCATAATTTCTTGAAATTTTCAACTAGTTTTGATGTTGTATGACCAAAAGAGGAAATTTAGAGGAAGTATTTATATGATTGTTAATGATTTGAGATGCAAAAATTCAAATTATATACACTTTTATTAATTCAAAAATGTGAAACACTAGAATGAAATTAACTAATGGAAAATGTAATATCAACTAAATCTAGGGTGATAAGGGGCTCCAAATTAGAAAAGAAAGTATTCAAAAGGTGGGTTCAACAAATTGTAATGAATATTTTCATCACCTTCGATGTGCCTGTAGGGTTTTGCACCTAAAGGTTAAGGGAAAAAGATCTATTACTATATTCAAGAACAAACCCTTGAGACTTTAATACAAAGGAGATTAAAATATGTCAAAGGGAGAGTTCTTGGGGATGAAAATGAATGGAAGGGGTTCACCACCAACTATAAACTTGGATAACATAGAATACTTGAAGATGCAATGTGATGTGTAGAAGGATAGATTAAAATGCGATGTAGAACAAGATAAAATGGATAAATAGAAAGAGTGCACTTGGAAACTGATAGAGGTTGGAATGAAGATTGTAAATATCTCTAAAATTCTACAAAATCTAATTTTTAAGCCTGGTGAGACACTTGTGCCAAATTGGGTGACTTAGTCCTATTTCAAGAAAATTTTGGAAAACTACATCAGAGCCTGTTTCAGCCAAATGGGTATCCGAATTTGTAGAAATCTTTGAAAAACCTACATAGTGGGACTAAGTTTCCACAACTGGGAGAAGTGTCCACTTTGAATTTTCTAAAGATTTCAAAAGCGAATTTGTAGCTCTCAGCCCACACTTCTGCTCCTGGTAATTTTTCAGATCCGAAAATACAAAATTCGTCCTATAGGTGTTCTCCAGGCTTCTCTTAGTGTTTTAACAACCTTCAAGGGCTTTGATACTTTTATCAAAACTTTTCCAATCTTCATCTTTGATAAATCTACAAACAAGACCTGCAAAACACATGCAAAGAGAGGGGAAAATGGTTGAGGGATTAGAGAATAGTGGTTTTCCTTAGTCAAACCCCTTTTAGGTAATTAAACCAAAATGAAGAGATAATGAAATAAAGCATGAAAAAATGGAGTCAAAACCTTGCCTTGATGATAGATCTTGAGTTGCTACAATGACTGTTGAAGAATATTCCTTTGAATGCTTGCTTGATGACTTAGAATGTTGAAACCCTAGCTTGCTTGAGAAGAATGATGAATAAATAATGGAGAATGGATGAATATAAATATGAGAGAGAGTTAGGGGGAGTGAAAATGAGGGGAAAACCCTTTATTTATACATGATTTGCCCTAATTTTCCAAAAATACCTCATCATAGACTAACCTGTAAGTGCATTAAGAGGCCATTTTAACATAAGAAAGGGTCAAATTATTGATGACAAACCTAGGGAAGTGTGTGAGTTTGTTAAAAATCCTTACAAAACTTTTAAATAAGGCTTGGTAAGTGATAAAAATAGATTATTTAGGTGAATTATAATAAAAGGGTCTTAGAAAAGTGTGAAAGTGGGTTACAACACTTCACAACACTTTTACAAGACACCATAGAATTCTTATTAATTCATAAGGGTTCGAGACCTAATGTGAATGTGTTGACCACATTACAACATTAAATCTAGCCAAAACTAGGCCAAAATCCACAAGAAAGACCCAAATGAGCATAAAAATGTCCAAGGATACATTTTTTGTGACACACATGTCAAGAAGAGGCTCTTGAGGATAAAAAACGTTACTCTGAATCGAGTCAGGATCAAGAACCCCTATCCCCAGAGTTTCACCAAGATTTTAGAGACGTCTTTTAAACCATTTTAAATTCAAAATATGTCCCTGATATCACCCCTAAGATGTTTCTTTTTGATGGACATATAGACATTCTTCATCCACAAGAAGAATCTCCCACTCTTGATATTCCCACACAAGAGCAAGAAATGATTGAGATTCTTGAGTCTTATAGTGATTGTGCATCATCGACTATAGACAACTAAATTTGGCCACTTACGTTTGGTCAAATTTATCCTTTTTCATCTAAATATCCTCTTATCCATATTAATTAAATAATATTGTTATTATTTAACTAATATCCCTAAATTCTTCTAAGTTCCTAAGGTATTTAAAAAATCAAATACTTTATCTCCCTTACCCCTTCTATCCCATAAATTAAATAAATAAATTTTATTTATTTATTTAATATATAGAATGTCACATTCTCCACCACTTTTAATTAATCACTAATCCTAATCTTAATCCCCACCTAACCTACCCACTAAAAAGATGCACACACTTAATCCATTATTAACTGGGTCAACCCTCCACATCACATCAACCACATTGGATTGTACCCTCAAAGGTAAAATATCCCTCTCAATCCCTCTCCTTGCTCCACTTGGTACAATCTGGTGGCTTGATAGATCTCAACCATTCTCCACTATTGATCCTCAACTTGTAATCCTAGCCATTCATCCTTTATCCTCCAAATCCTATTTATCCCAACACAGTCATTTTTCAGCTCTCTCACTTATTTTTCACTAGAGCACCATTATGTTGTCAAAATTTCGAGTGAGCGCACATCCAAATCATATATCATGGGTGAATATACACAACAAGAGGCTTTGTATGCTAGTTTGAATTCCTCATCACCCCATCTTGAGTGTTTGTTAGTGTTTTCCTTGTTGCATTTCATTTTTTCTTGCATCTTTAGATAACAAAAATCACTTGCACACATTTTTGGCATGCCTGGTGGGACCCATGTCATGAGTCCATTTGATATTTTGCTATTGTTTGTAATTTTGCAGGTTCAAAATTCAGTTACAGGGGTGAACCTTCCCTGATAGGAAAATCTGACCGGTTACAGAGGCGAATCCACACTCTTCATAGGTGAGTTCGCACTTGGCCAACCATCATCCATCTCATAGAGGTAATTCTAACTTTTTTTCTACCGATAGGTGAATCTGCTACATGAATAGATGGGTTTGTTGATAGGTGAACCTATTGACAAGTGAACCTGTTGATGGGTGAACCTGCTAACAGGCGGGTTTGCTGATGGGTGAGCCTGTTGATGGGTGAAATTGCTAATGAGCGAGTCTGTTGACAAGAGAATCCACTACATGAACATGCAAGTTTTCTGATGGGTGAACCTACTAACGGATGAGTATGCTGATGTGCAAATACACTACATGAATAGGCAAGTCTACTGTCAAGTGAATCTACTTTTGGGTGAAGCTATTGATGGGAAAGTTTGCTGACGAGCGAATTTTCTACATGAACAGGTGATTTTGTTGACAAGAGAACCTATTGATAGGAAAACCTGCTAGCAGGCGAGTCTGCTGATGGGTGAACCTACTGATGGGTGATTTTTCTGACAGGAAAACCTACTGATAGGAAATTTTGCTAATGAGCGAGTCTATTAATGGGCGGTTTTAACAAAGGGCGAGTCTACCAATGGGTGAATCTGTTGATGGGCGAGTCTTTTGACAAGCGATTTTGCTGATACAAAAACCTGCACCTTACAAAGGAGAATCCATCCTCCACAAGGGAAAATTTGTGGTAATTCAAAGCCTTAAATTTTCTATTTTACATTTTCTTTTGATTTTGGTTTTGGGTACCAATCAACTAACTCATTTGTCTATGATTGTGGGATTTTTACTAACAATTTTCATAGTTTGTACTACGCTTGATGAAGATTGGTGATGAAAACTACTAATTTTTGTATTGTAGGATGAGTGATCGAAGCCCTTTAGTTAGCTTGTTTCTTGTTTTTCATGCTAGATAAGGACACGTAGACTTAACTAAATGGTCAATTAACTTGTTTGATGTGTTTAGGAGTGGGTTGTTGATGTATGCACTCTCCTTGCACTGTAAGGTGATCTTGGGTGACCAAAAATCACAATTCATTCTAGTCTAGTTGAGTCTACCTAGGAGTACTAGTACATGTACACTCTCCCCTTATGCTACGTGTGAGCCCGGGGACCAAAAAAAATGTCTATTATTTCCTTCCCTTTAGTGAGACTTGCCTTGGATTTCATCACCCAAGGGACGATCTCGACCAGGTGTTATTCATGGGGTATATAAAGTGGGGAGAATGAAAGTTTTACCCCAACCCAATCATGTCATGTTTAGCAAAGCTTCGAAGCTAGGGTGATACCTAGATCAAAAGTGCAAGGTTGGTATGAGTTTCTAGTTCCTTGCTGAGGCTCCTGACCCATGCTTGTAGTGGGCTGGTGTTCACAATTGTGCCTCATGCACCCTCCTGGTGTATCAAGGAATCATGAGATAGCCTATTCAGCCTAGATAAAGACCCATGTTCAATCACAGCTTTGTGTAGTGTAGAGTATGCAAATCATACACTGAAGTTACTCACCACGTACTCTCTTAAGTTGAGGTATAAATCCTCATGGTGAACTATGATAGTTCCCAAGCAGAGAGAGAAGGTGAGCCTGTGGTATCTATTGATGACACTGTTCCATTGGATCTCTAGCTATCCACCTTCATGAGAAAGGGTGATCTAGAGAACCACCTCAATATCATGGAGTATTAACCTTGAGGTGTCCCCTCAAGGTGTTGGTCCTACATGGAGTTAGAAAACCTTTACTACTAATTTTAGGCTTGTGTTGTTTGGTGTGTCTTCTTGTGATATACCAATGCTTGTTATTAGTCTGAGTTAGTCCAGCCTATTGCTTTTTATTTGCCATATTTTGAATACTTTTCACTAGTCTGCCCCTACCCTCAATGGTGAGTTTTCTTATCACAAGGGCGAACTTGCATTATCGACATATGATCCTACCTTAGAAGGGGCAATTTTGTGTCTTATTCTAGTCAGGTCATCCTTTAGGATAAATCACTCTTTTCAAGGGTGAATTTCCTTGTGGGTCTCTTAGATAGGAAACCCCATGTGGCTTGTTCCCTAAATAGGCGATCTTTTTATCCTCATAGGTGAGTTTGTATCTACTTTGTACCATCTTTCTCTGTACCTCCCCTAGAATAGGAAAACCTATTGTCCACGGGGGTGATCCCACGTCCATTCTATACCATCCAATCTATACATCTGAGGACATAGGTGATCTTGTCATACCCATAGGCAATTCCACACCTAATTTTGTACCCCCTCTATCTGTACATATCCATAGATAGGTGATTCTATCCCTTATATAGGAGATTGTGTCATCCTACATCTATATTGAGTCCTTCCTTGATATGTGGTTTTTCTTCTTTCTTCGGAAATCCTACATAGCTCTCTATATAGTTAGTTTGCATAGGAAATCCCATCTTTACCTATAGGGGCAATTATTTGATATCCATAGATAGGTGAATCCACGATCTAGATATGTGAATGTACTATACACAGAGGTAGATCTGCTTCCTATATAAAATCTAGAGAGTCAATTCATCCTATCATGATTAGCATATATCTTCCTCTATCCAAAATCATAATCCAATCATTTTTCCTCTTCATATCCATCTCCAAACAATCACTTCCCTCCATCCAAAAATCATCCTCATCATTTTAGTTGTATCCTTGAACTCAAGAATCTATCCCATCACATCCTCTAATCATCCTAATCTAAGCTTAAATCCCATCCTAATTCGAGCTTTAATCCAATCATCCTAATCTAAGCTTCAATCCAATCCTAATCTAAGCTTAAATTGAATCCCAATCTGAGCTTAATTCACATCCTAATTGGAGCTTTAGTCCATCTACATCCAATATCTTTTGATATCAAAAAAAATCTTAATATCCCTTCTCCCGTGTTCTTCTAATCCATTCCATTTATCTTTCCATCATCTTTTGTTTTCTTCTATTCATCTATTCCCATCTCTTCAATCCATATTCATTCAATCCAACATCATGAATCCTTATCCTTGTATTGCACAAACAAAACTAGTAGTCAAGGGAAATCTCAATTATGTTGATAATGATAATGAAAATCTTGTTGATCAAGATGAGTATGAAATATATCCCTTTGATGCTATCATTTCTAGTAAGCTTTCCCTGACTATCTTCCAAAATCTGACCACTCATCCAAGTTATCCCATCATGCCTTCATCCATGCCTACTAGAAATCCTTATGCTTCCTTTGATATTGGAAATCCATTACCTCCTCATCCACATCTCCATCTTATCTATCATCCACATATCCCTCTTATCTATCATTGACCTATCCCTCTCATCCAACATTCATACTTCAATCTTCTCCTCTAGCCATATCTCAACCTCTATTTTTTCCCAACAACACTATCACATTCGTCCCTAGGCCAAATCCTCCATCTTATTATCCTCCAACACATGATTTTAATCAACCATCCACATCCTCCTATCCTCATCCACCATCCGTATCCTCCAATCCTATTCCACCATCCCAATATTCCTACATTAACTCCCCATCCACTTTCTCCAACAACAATCCTTCATCCACATATTTCTATACTAATCCACCATCCATATCCTCCTATGTCACCCCATCTTCCACTCCATCATATCCTAATCCTCCCTCTAATTCATTATTACTTTGTCCTCCATCTAATCCAAATCCATCATCTGATTTTTCTCCAAACCCAATCCATAGTCCTAACCCCCCATCCATGTCATCCTATACTTATCCACCATCCATATCCTCCTATGTCACCCCATCCTCCACTCTAGTATATTATAATCCTCCCTCCAATACATCCTACCTTAATAATCCATCAAATATTGATCCCCTCACCAATCCTAGTCCCCCACCTACTCTTACTCCTCTATCCCATCCCATCAACCCATCTAATCTTGATCCACAAATCCATAATCCTAGCCCTCCCATTCATAATCCTTCATCTATTCCCATAACCCAATCTAATCCTACAATATGCATGTATCTCATTCTAGATGGCATCCAAGGACTCATGAAAAAGAAGACATCCCCAAATCCACATCTCAATGTTGTGGAGCCATTCCACCCCACTCCACTATGTATGGTCACTAGTGATGAGATCCTTCTCCATCCTACACCTATCACCCCTATTACCACTCCTAACAATGTCCAAACCATTGAAACCATCAAAACCATCAAATCCATTGAATCCATTGAATCCCCATCCTCTACTCCTAGAGCCACCAAACCCATCAAAGATTCCCAAATCTAATCCACTCCCTTGAACTTCATGAATCCTCCATCTTTTTGTCTCCCCCATTCAAGGATTCCATCCAAAATTCATCTTCCACCATACCATCTACACCCATTGAAACTTTCTAAGAGCTTGATCTAAAGCATACCAACACATCCCCTCATTCACATCAAGATACTTCCATCTCATCCACTCCATATCAAGATCATAGCCCCTCATCCACTCCATCCCATGGTCTCCTTGTCACTCAAGATCCAATCACTCAATCGCATGATCCCATATCACCCATTACCACAAATCAAGATCCTCTCATATCATTTAATCCATCTCCTAATCCCTTATCACTCACTCCTCCAAATCTAGATGCTACCAACCCATCATCTCTATCTCATGATCCTTCATTTCCACCTAAAGGAACTATCCGAACACCAATTCCATATCCCCTTAGTACCCTTACATTCATCCATGGTGGTTTCCTTATAGAAGAAGAACAAATCATATACACCACCCATCCTCCTCCACCTAATAATGGACTCACACCATGCTTCCAAAATAATAAGCACCCTACCATAGATTGAATGCTCAAGATCATGAACTACCAAGGAAAAGGCTTAGGCCTTCATGAGAAAGGTATTTTGGAGCCCATCCATGTCAAAGAACACCCACATGCACAAGCTCTTGGATATATCTCTCTAGACTCACAATCCAAAAATGTTGGTACAACCTCCATACATCCTCAACAAGCCTCTTCCAAAAGAATAACATGCTCTTTCCATCACTCCACTAAAGCATTTGTAATCACCCCCCTTCCTCCTTCATATCATCGCAAAAAAACCATCCATATTCCTCCTTCATATCACCTCAAAACAACCATCCATATTCCTCCTTCATCCTCAAAATTCATCTTGGTTTCTTATGTCCCTCCACCCACCATTACCCATCCTTCATCCACTACATCTATTTTGGGTTCCTATGTCCCTCCATCTACCATCAAACAACCTCCATATACTAAGTCCATTTTAGGACCATATATCCATCAATCACCTACTCATATCACCCATCATAAACATCCTGATCTCATGTTCCCTAATTTGGATCAACAAATGAACATAACTACACACCCTCCATCCAAAAATAATCCTCAAAAGCCTACCTCTATCACTCCATTCATATCCTCTCGACATTATCCATCTCCTCATACTCATTCTATTTCTGTTAAAATAACTTTGGATGCCAAAGTAAAAATGCATAAATCCAAACATCCACATGAATCTAAAGGTCCCAAAGTCCCCTCTAAATGAAATGATAAAGAAAAGAAAAGTCCCATCCAAGTGTAATCAATCCCAAAGGCTACACAAGCCAAATAAAGAAAAAATAAAAACCACATGGATCCTAAATAAAAAAGATGCATTGAATTCAAATGAAACATCCATAATGACATCCAAAGTTGCTAATCCCAAATCTACACATCCTCATCCTCTATCTCCTAAATCTATTTTGGGTCCATATGTCCCAAAATTCACTATCCCAACTCCTATGTTATCCCCACTTTCTCCATCCATTAATCATCCTATCATTTCACATCCACCACCATATCTTCTGATGTTGTGGTTGTTTTGTTGATATGTGGTTTTCATTGATGTCAACACTATTAGCATTGGTGATTTTGAAGGTTGTACATGTCGAGGATATTGAGAAAATTGTAATAAATATATTGCAGGTAGCCAGTGAAGCTAAGAAGGTCAGAGTGATGAAAATTTTTGTATGTTGATGATCAGAAGGCGCACATTAAAGGGTTTGTTGCTGAGCCTATCTAGTATGTTGTCTAAAAGTATCATAGGTGTACATCAAGAATTGAGGAAGTTATGAAGTTCTATGTTCCTATAGTTATTCAGTTACTGTAGCAGGTGTTTCTAAAATATGAGATTGCATTTCTAGTGAATTGGGTTGTTGCATACATTCCTGAGGTGTTCAATGATGATACTAGATCATTCTCTATCAGTGTGGTACATCCACATTGATCGGCGTGTTCATGATTGAATATTTTTCCTTCTATGTTTAAGGTTTTCATGTTCTTGGCTGACATGATGGTGATAGTGTGTTGCGGATCCTTATGGATTAATCTTGTATTGTTTGGCATGTTCGAGGGTATTTATTTAGCTCCTCAATATGTTGTGACTAACTTAGGTTGGTGCACATTAAGATTTGTTCATGTATTGAGGCCAACAGATGTAATTTATTCTTTATTTGTGGCCAATAGAGTTAATGATGTAAATCCATGTAGCAGATATATAAGAGCGATTGTTTATTAATTTTGAAGTATGCTCAGAGTATTCTTGGTAAATGTATGTAAAGTATATGCAAGGTATATGTGAATAAAGATTAGATAATTCAAGTGCAAAGCAAAGTGTGAAGGAGATTGAGTGAAGTGTGAAGAAGTATTTTTGTGCCTAACAAAAATTCTAATCAAGCTTTTGTAGAAGCTAATTTCTCAATTCAACCTCATCAGATCGATTTAATCTTATTTTTTTATGTAATACAATGAGCCTTCCCTTTGAGAAATGAGCTATAGGTAGTGTGCTTGAATTCATGTGCATTCCCTATTCATTTCTTTCATTATACTTATAACAAGGTATAATCTTGTGGACTAACATCCACCATAGTTTTTCCCCTAATAGGGTTTCCACGTATAAAAATCTTGGTTTTCATGTGTCTTTGATGTGATGTTGATTTATGCTTGCGCTTTTAATTATCAAATCTGAGATTAAAAGTTGTTTAAGGTTGAATAAGCTTAATTTCTATAACAACCAACTCACCCCCCCCTCTTAGTTTTCTATCCTTGTTTTGCCAACAATTGGTATCAAATCTAGTTCCTCTAAAGAAGTCTAACAACTTGAGATGATCCAAGATGGCATCATACAAGAAGGATAGTCCTAGATTCAATGGTACAAACTAATCTTCGTGGAAAGTCAAAATGGAGTGTCATTTGAAGTGCATTGGTGAGCCTTTCTGGAATATTACAAAGAAGCATATGCAATTCCTCATAATGGTCCCTCTACTGATGATGAGATCAAAGAAGTAGAAACTAATACCAGGGCTATAAAAGCATTGCTAAGTGCTTTGAAAGATTTAGAGATGACAAATGTAATTGGTCTAAAGACTGCACATGAGATCTAGATAAAATTGGAAACATTGTATGAAGGAGATGTACTAGTGAAAGTTGCTAAGCTGGAAAGTCTAAAAGGAAAGTGGGAGAACATGAAGATGAGTGATGATGAAAACATATTTTCTTTCTTGTAACATGTAAATTAATTAATGATGGAAATTAGATGTGTTAGTGGAACCTTGGAAGAAGATGAGATTGTGGCTCAAATACTTAGATCTATGCCTATTTCTTACAAAACAAAAGCTCATGCTATTGAAGAGCTCAGGATAGTAATAAATGTGACAAGAGACATTCTAATTGGAAAAATTTCTGACTTTGAGTTGAGTGAATTTGGTGAATCCTTTCCTAAGACAAAGTTTGCAAAAAGACAACAAAGATGTGATTTGAGAGAGAGTTAAAAAAAAAATATTCAAGTATGAAGAAGAAATGAAACTGATTGAAGATGAAGAAAGAGATTTAGAAGAACTGGAAGCACTAATTGTGAAAAGAGAAGCCAAAGGACAAGGTAAGTACAAAGGAAAGCTTCCTATTAAATGTTTCTCTTGCAGTAAGATAGGTCATTTTGCATCAAGATTTCTTGAAAGAGTCTCTAAGTATAAACCTGATAAGACTATATTTCAAAAGAAATGTTATTTATGCTGAAGAAGGAGTTACTGATGATGACTCTGATAACGAAACTAGAAATGAAGATGAATGCGTATTCATTGCTATCAAGGAAAATGGTCTGGTGTCCACTGAATCAACTAGTAATCAGAATATTGAGAAAGATCTTGCAGCCAAAATTGATGAGAAGGATGAGTGGGTGATCGACAATAGATGCTCACATCATATGACTGGTGATAAAAGGAAGTTTCTAAGCTTGGAAAAGTAATACAACGGTGTTCTAAGATTGAAAGATAACAATGCTGGTGTGATTTGTGGTAGAGGCACTATTTCTCTTGGTTGAAAATGCAATACTGATGATGTTCTTTATGTTGAAGGATTGAAGCATAATCTATTGAGTATTGGAAAAATGGTTGACAAAGGTTACAATCTTTAGTTCAAAGATGGTAAGTGTGGGATATTGGGAAGCTCAGATAATGTGATTGCTTTAGGTACAAAGACAAGAGGTAATACTTTTCACTTAAATGTTGATAGTGAAAGTTGGTTATGGCATAAAAGGCTACGTCATGTGAATTTTGATAACATTGTCAAAATAATCTCCACACAAGTAGTCAGAGATCTACCTAAGTTAGTGAAGCCTACTAACACTATATGCAAGGAATGCTAGATGGGAAAACATACAAGAATTTCATTTCAGAGAAAACAACATCATTCCAATGGAGTACTAGATTTGGTACATACTGATCTATGTGTTCCATCCAGAATCAAAAGTCTACAAGGAGAAAGGTACTTTATGTTTCTTATTGATGATTATTCTAGAATGGTTTGGGTTGGTTTCTTAAGAGAAAAACATGAGGCATTAGAGAAATTCAATAGATTGAAAGCTTTGGCAGAAACTGAGATAGGTTTGAAGATCAAATGTCTAAGATCAGACAGAGGTGGTGAATTAACTTCTCGGGAGTTTGATTCATTCTATGAAGAGCATGGAATAAAAAGATAGTTATCTTCTCCCCGTGTGAACCCCTATCCTACACTTGCACAAAAACAACAAACAATCACAAGATTAAATCATATGCAAGCAAGAACGAAGGATTCCCCATGAAATCTATTTACTAAAAC
Source organism: Sequoiadendron giganteum (assembly GCA_007115665.2). Classification (NCBI taxonomy): domain Eukaryota; kingdom Viridiplantae; phylum Streptophyta; class Pinopsida; order Cupressales; family Cupressaceae; genus Sequoiadendron; species Sequoiadendron giganteum. Next base: position 225,890,787 of record CM021108.1, on the reverse strand, counting down.
TTAAACTAGGAAAATGAAGAACAAAGTAAGTAAGTACTAATTAAGTAAGAAAACTTGTGATCCCATGGGGGAAATGGTGTCGATTGGTGTGTCGAAATCAGCCCTTTCCCAGCTCCTTTTGTAAGCTTTTGATGATTGTTGAGTAATTGAATCTCCTTGATGATATTTTGGTATGATCTAACTATGAAACTATGAAAATGATGAACATATGGAATGAAATGCACAAAATTGGCTCTCAATGTTAAGGGAGTAACTTTGTATGAGATTGTAGATGTTGAATGAGAGGAATAACCTTTCATTTATAGATTTCAATTTGGAAGAAAGAGCAAGATTTGAGAAATGTGGGACTAAATTTCAATCCAATGGTCAAATGCCACTTGTCACAATGTGAATGGTTGATGGTTGTGCAATTTTTGATCAAAGTGCCCATAAATTCATAAATTTGAATTTTGAAAATGTTGAAATGACAAGGTGGAGAGAGAATCAAATGGAGTTATGACCACTTGGCTCAATGCAAAAGGACTTGTTGGATGAAATAAATGCCTTTTGGAAGGACCAAGTCCACTTGGATTTCAAATTCAAACTTGAGGGAATATTCCCCTTTTATGCCATGTGAGGGAAAATAGAGATTTAATAAATGAATTGAATCTATTTTCATGTGCAAGTTGCATTCTCTAGAGGATTTTAGTGATAGGGGTTAACTTAATCAATATTTCATTAATTAAATGAGAAGTTAGGTGATTTGATAATTTTGACTCAAATTTATGAGTTAATTTCAATCAGAATTGAGAGGAAATGTTTTAATTAAATAAATGTTTTTTATTTATTTAACTAATAGGGAACAATATTAGATTAAATCAAATAAGGTTTAGTTTATTCAATTTAATGAGAAGAATTTAGGGATTTAATCAAATAAAATGAACTATTTAATCAAAGAGATATTTAGGGTTAATTAAATCAGATTGATTAATTTAATTAACAAGATGGAATGACTTAATCAGATAAATAATGATTTATTCAATTAAGGGATGAAAGGTGATGATAAGCTGAGAGTGTGATTCAGGAAGAAATTTCATTAGTAATCAGGATCAAGTGTGCTAGATCAAATTGTATATTTTTTATGTCTACATTTTTCCCCTCTTTGAACCAATGTACTTGTTGCATTGATTCGAAGAATAAACTGTTGTGATCAAAGTTCAAAAAATTTGCAATTTTTTTAGATGCCCCTTTGTTGCCCCAACGGAAGGATATTGCTGGTATATTGCCCCCTTGAGAGATCAGACAATTTTTTTTATTTTTTGGATGGTCTCATGAAAAAAGAGGACAAGGTGCCTGACAGGTTCAAAAATGCCCCAGATTGCCAAAAAAATGCCTTAAGACATCAAAAAAGATGTGAAATGACCCTCAACTAGACAAAAATGGGATTAGGGGACCAAAACCTAGCTGGAAGGTCAAATTAGGTCAAAAAGCCTAATTTTGAGAGCTTAAATAGACCCTAAAGGGTCACTTTCAACACGTTTGCACACTTTTCCTTTTGAAATTTTCACATTTTGAGCTCTGGGTTCTAGTCAAAATGGCACAATGATAGCTTCCCAGGCACGTGTTGGAGAGAATACAAGTGTACCAGTGGCTAGTTTGTGCAGGACCCGTGGTATGTACCCCTATCTGAATTTCAATTTTTTTCATTTTACGTGCATTAAATAGGGTTGAAGTCTTTTTTTTGGTTGGGCGGTGCTATATAGCACCGCTAGAAATGATCCACCAGTGTCATGCAGTCCTAAATTGGGCCGCATAGTGCCACATGTCTCAATTTGTAATTTAGGGTTTGCTAATCAAACTTCACCGCATATGCAAATAGCGTCACGCGACGCAGTTTGCAACTCAGGGTTTGGTCCCAAAGTCGACCGCATATGAGAATTGAACCATGCAACGCACTTTGGAGATTAGGAACTTGCAAACTCTACTATAGCAGTGCAGTTTGGAACTTTTCAAACTAGGCCGCATTTGAAAATAGCGGTGCATTGTTGTTTTAGATGTGAAAATTTAGCACGAGAGGCAATTTTTTTCTTTTTTTTACAAGACCTTGACGTGATGGCTTCCCCTGTGTAGGAGGAGCTTGATGTACTTTATTCATGGGAGCATAGATGGTTGATGCTTCTCCAATTGCAAGGTATGCATGTTTTTCTTCAAGAGCAGCTTGGTATGCTAGGCCTTTGGTATATTGTGTATCTTCCTCCTGTTCGGGTGCACTTAGGTATGATGACCGCTTTGGCTGAGCGGTGGAACAGTGAGACTTCTTCTTTCCATCTTCCTATTGGTGAGGCCACCATTACTCTCGAGGATGTCTGGTGCATCCTTCGACTGCCTATCCATGGAGCCAGAGTCATTTACGATCCAGATGCTGGTGGGGATGCTTGCTATGATGTGATGGGGCTTGATGAGATTCATTTCTCTAATTGGCGGATTGAATTGGAGAGATACCATGGTAGAGTGGGCACCTACAAGTTGATCGTTGCGGCTATTATTTTTGGTCTTGTGGTACCTGATCGATGGGGCCAATACTTTAGTCTAGGCTAGGGACTAGCATTGGAGTGGATGGTTGTCCATAGTGATGCTCTCCCTGGGGACCAGTATTGCTGGCCTCTTTATACCGAGATCTTCATTTGTTTGCGTATCTAGATAGCAAGTCCCTCGAGGCTGGAGTTACTTTGTTACACATATGGGCCTGGGAGTAGATTCCGATGCTTCGTCCAATTGTTTCACTAGTTGTTCTTGACATTGATGACCCCATTGTTTGGCGATACGATGGGGCACGGATCCACTTTACTCACACTGGTACATGTGGTCTTGTGCATTGGTGATGAGCTCTTGATGAGATGAGAGAGTTTGTTTGGAGGCCCTGGATGGGTGTAGGCCCATGGTATGATGATGTTGAGCAGTTTTTCTTCACCAGGTATGATAGATGGATGTAGGGCCGGGAGCATACTATGATTGAGAGATATCTTCCAAACAAGATCGCTTGATAGTTTGGAGAGGTGTAGGATAGGGTAGATGACTAGTACATGGTGGTCTTCACCTGTATGACTAGAGAGATGGGATGGGTTTAGCCCATTCTGATAGTTGAGGTAGTGTCCTCATTCAAACAGTTAGTGGCTCAACCATGGCCATATGATCAGGGGCCAACAAATGCAGGGGTGACTCCGGCATGTAGGGCTTGGTTCAGGCCTCCCTTGAGATTGATAGTTCCTGGTGTAGTGCTTCCAAGGTGGAGGCCTAGAGGTAGGATAGCTAGCAGGGGCAAAGGATAGGGTAGAGAAGGATGTGGACCACCTCCTAAGGATCCAACATAGCACTCACCTCCTTGAGTAGGGGAGAAGGATGGCCAGCTGAGGGATGGGGGCAGAGCAGTCCCACATCTGCAGCCAAACCCCTGAGATGCACTGATCTAGTAGTTGTAGGGTCAGGTTCAAGTATTGATGATAGAGAGAGATTAGGATCAGAAGCAAGCTATGACAATTACTACCGAGAGGGACCAGGCTCGATCCGAGAGGGATCAGGAGATCGATCGACGAAGGTAGTTAGAGAGTACATCTTCATCATCTCAGGGCCGATTAGTTTCTTTATAGGTATACAAAGAGGTATTCAGGGAGGTCTAATATTATCAATAGCACTATAGATAGGTAGTGCCAGTAGCAGGCCGAGTGCTAGACTTCTCTTAATAGATAGGGATGAGGCCCCCAGAGGATCATAGTGAGAGGCATGTGAGAGAGGGCAACAGTCAGCAGGGCTAGCCCTTTGATCATAGATAGCTCCATTCTTTTTGATCCATGGGCCTTGATTACTTGCCCCTTTTTTTAATATGTACCTTGATCATACACTTGATCTTGATTTTGTATCACGATAGTATTTTTTGATGATATATATGAGATGGTTCACCTTTATGAAATGTTTTGCAGTGTATGATATGCATTTCTTAATTTCCTATATGCTATGAGATGTTTCTATTTCTTATGCTCATGCGATATTATGTATGTTTTTAATGGATGTACTTCTTTTGTTATCTTTTTCATGTATTTTTAATGATGATCCTATGAATGTAATGTATTCTAATAATGGCATATTGATGTGAAAATTGTAATGGATGCTAATGATTCTATATGATGTAATGTAATGATTTCTTAAGATGCTTAGAATAACAAATTTATATTATTCCTCATAACTTAAGATAATGATATGATGTATTATGCATTTTATGCTAGTGATCTGGTGGATGCAAAGTGTATGCATTGGTGATGCTCTGATTAACTATCATGATACCATGTTAGTATGGAAAAAAGATAGAAGAGCTTAGAATTAATGAGTTAATTAGGATGATGGTGATTTGCTTACTAGGAGTGAGGGTTTTCAAAGGGTCAATTATGTTATTTTTGATAGCACACCTAGGTACAATGCATCAAGGTATAAAGAACTAGGATGGTGTGGTACCCAGTGTGATGGAATTTGACATGAAAATCAATGAGGAGTATTCTTGTTCACCCTTAGCATACACACTTCATTCGGGATGTAGTTCAGACATTCTAAACATCTCGGGCCAAAACATAGGAAAGAAATATTTCCAATGTGGTCAACAAGATATCTAAAACATCCTCTCCACAAACCAAACAAAGTACATAAGACCCACATTAAGACCTCTTGTTCAGCAAGGGGCCAAAATCCTATCTATTTATTGGTGCAAAAGGTCATTTCCTTTGAAGCTGCCCCACATTATACATGTGGTTCTATTGTAGAGATGAAAAGTATGCCATCGGAGATTCATGGGTACTGATGCTTGATTGACCCAAGAAGTGAGTGCACTATAAGGGGGAGCCTATGTGGTCAAGCATCTAATCATCCGCACTAAATATGTGCAGCTAGATTTATCCAAGTGGGATTCCAATAAATATTGTCTCATCATCCTAGGATTGTACATGTTCTTGGAAACAAAACACTTTTCTTGGATCTAAAATAGTGGAAAAAAACATTCAATGAATCATTAGAATTTCAAACCCTTTGGGGGAAAAAATTACCCTTGACAAATCCAAGTGCTCTTGCTTGCCCTAGGGATTCCATCCTTAGAGGTTTCTAAGTGCTTGGGTTTAATCATCATTTGTTTTCACCAAAGTCAACACTAGGAAACCTTTGCCTTGATTTCCTTGATTTCCACATAATGCACTTTGTGGGATGAAATAAAATTAGGACATTGGACATTTAGTTTGAAACATAATCAAGAAAGTGTTTGTGGTAAAAAGAACCAAACCTAAGCAAGATAACAGACACTTGAACCACACATGTGCTTGGTCTCTTTTGATTCATTGGCTTTTCATGTCAACATTGGTCTTTTGGTTTCAACCACTTTTAGAAAAAGCATGATCTTCATTACCTTGGTCTTGTAAGCATGTCCTCATAGGGTCATCTAGGATCAAGTCAAACACTTCACCCCATCCAAAAATTTATCAAAATCCCATCTCACCAACAAATTCTTGGGAACTTTGAAAACATCACTTATGCTAGACATTAGGAAAAATCAACATCACTTTGTTTGGCTTAACACACCTAGCCAAATTATCCTTTTGTGTATGAGTTTACTCTAGGATAACACAACTTCCTAGGGTTTACAAGTTCATCATCACCTTGTTTGACCTAACACACTTAGTCAAACCATCCTCTTGTGTAAAATTTTACTCTAGGATAACACAACTTCCTAGAGTTTACAAGTGCATTATCACTCTCGTTTGACTTAACACACTTAGTCAAACTATCCTCAATCAAAATCAAATCAAATCAAGTCCTAAAGTCTATCATTGATCCAAAGTTCCTAAAAGTTCAAACACCCATATCATTCACCCCTTTCATCCTTCATCTCATCATTGGTCCTAAACCTTTCAGAGGTCAACAAGGTCAAAACACAAGAGGAAAATGGAATATAAACTTGATTCCATCATCATGAGTAATCCAATTCAACCAAACTGTCCAAGCCTTACAATGCCAACTGATTTTCAAAACATAGATTTGTACAATCCATACATGGGATCATTATCTCCTCCAAAAATCAATGGTACAACAAATGTGAGCATGCCCAATCTAAGTTGTGGACCACCTTTCCCAATGATAGATTTAAATCAAAATACCAACTTAAAAATCTATCAACTAAACAATCAAGGCATGAGCCTTCCCCATTTACCAACCATCAATCAACTGAATCCGAGCAATACTCCAATCATAAGGCAAAACATCATACCAAATCCTCTCATCTTTTCATCAATATCGCAACAACAGATGGAAACCATCCAAGAAACCCCAATGGTCAACACAACCAATGTCCCTCAAGTGTCTCAAGGACCAAGCACCTCAATCACACCATTCACCACTCAAACCTTGGCAATCAATGCAACTGTTTCACTCATCACAACGGTCAACACCATTCCCAATACACCACCACAACTGCCAAAAAACAAAATGGAAAATCCATTCAACATCACATTGCAAGCTCTCCAACAAATGCATGCTCAAGCCCACACTCAATATCAAGCTCAGTAGGTGCAAGTACAATACCAGCAACAATTGCAAAAATCCCAACAAGAAGCTTTCTTAGCACAACAGTAGCTAGACCAACAACAAGCTTTGTTGGAACAATAATAACATGAACAACAACAACTAGACCAACAACAAGCTTTGTTGGAACAATAGCAACAACACAACCAACAAAAAGCATTATTGGCTCAACAACAAATGTAGGCATTACTCCCTCAGCAAATCTTGCAACAAATTCCCACCACAATCATTGAAAATAATGATCAAGATCCTTCGACCAATGATCATGTTGAAAATTTCTCTACATCACCTAATGAGTTGGAGGAAATATCTCAAGAATTTATTCCAAAGCATGATCAACATCTTTCACCAAGGTCTAGCAATGATCCTTTCCAAAACATATGGGCATCCTTTGACCTCATGACATTTGAGAAACTTCCTATGCCTAATGAAGACATCCAAGAACCCTTTATAAGCAATCCATTCTTTGAAATTGACCCATGTCAAGAACTTGATCCAAAGCATGTCAAAAGAAATTCCAAAATCATTCCAGATCAAGAATTTGTATCTCCAAGATACTACAATGATATAATGGACACCCTCCTATCTATACAAGATGATCACATCCACATAACACATACTCCTCTATCTACCCATGAGATGCTTTCCTTAGATGGACATGTAGATGATCTTTATTCAAAACATGATTCCTTTACTCCTAAAATTATTACACAAAAAGAGCAGGTTATTGATTCCTACACTCAAACTAAGTTGTCAACATTAGGATCAAATATATCCCAAATTCAGACTAAGGACATCATGTACAAAGATATCCAACGTTATCCACTCAAGGAAACATGTCAGAAAAAACAGGATATTCTAGAGTCAGTAGAGCAACAAATTGAAATGACATCATCTATAGTGGTCATTTGTCAAAGAATGCATTTTGAATAAGGCATCTCAAAACAAGGAAAATCAAAGAACAAAGGTGCTACTATCACCATACTCGGGGCAACTTCATCTCAAGAAAACGTCAACATAGGGGGGATGAAGGATCCTTATGATGAAACCAATGCCAATACTACAACTATCCACGTCATGAATCTTCATCCACCCATCACCCCATCCACGAATTGGGACCAACATCAAAATAAATATTCGAATCAAATCACTAAGAACGTCATCAAAGAAAAAGAAGTACTGAAGCATGTAAGGAAAAATAAAATACATATGGATACCAAAGAATACAAAGAAAGATTATCCCTATCAAACTCCATTATTCAAAGAAACTATGGGTCAAAATTAAAAAGGGGAAATTATCCATCGAAGATGTCCACAAAGGAAAAAGCAAGCTTCTCAAGCGATTTACAAAGCATATCGAGCTGTTGGTCCTAATTCGAAGCACACTTTTGTATCCACCCATTATTCCTCATCTTCCCAAGTTTGGAGAGTCAAAGGTTCCAAACTATCAACCAATCCATCTTTTATTCCTAAACATGCTTCATCCATGCCTCCACACATGATATCCAATTCTCACATTGACCATGTTTTGGCAATGACCCTTCATCATAAGGATTCAAAAGGCACTCTATCGCGATGTGCGCACAAAAGAGTTAACTCCGGTGTCAACAAAGCAAGTCAAGAATCTCAAAATTTTCATTCAAGTGCATGTATCTTGGCAAAGAAACTTCTTCAAGTAGGATACCAATGGCATGCTATGACAAAAGAATCAACATCAGTAGTACCAAGTGGTTTAACATCAGCTTAAAATCTTTCAGAAAAATCCAAAAAAATATAAAAATATAAAAATCCAAAAAGAAACTCAGAAAAAGTATTGAAAATAGTAAAGAAAAAAATTGCCCTCTAATGAAAACCACTTTAGTGGCACTTTGGATAGGTACCATGATAAAAGCCTAGAAAATAGGCGTCATGTGTAGAATCAAGCATCTACTTGCGCCATTTCAGTTGAAAGCATCTTATCGCATCCATAATAAAGCTAGCATCCTAGCCATATCATTCGTTCATCCATGAACTATTTATCCAACCCATTACCATCTATCTACCTTATCTTGATCTTGATGAAGGTTTCATTCATACTTTACACTTGTTTATGGTAAGCATCTTGAAATGGGTCATTTTCATTGATCCCATCCTACCCAACATTGTTTGAGCCTTGAAGCATTATCTAAATGAGCATTCCTTTGTTTGAACACCTTATCTTGTCACAAGATAATCCTTGGCATCCTTTGTATGATGACCGTATCTATCCATCCATCCATATACTGATCCAAGAATCTACCCATGACATTCCATACATTGTTAGACACTAGAGGCAAATATTTGCATCTTGCTTCGAGAATAAATCTTGATATATATCATCCAACTTATGTGGTGATCTGAACATTGGAAAACATCAAATCAAATTGGTTAAAACATTTGTGAAGCACCAAGTCAAATCACTAGACCATGGAATATTTTGACAGGACGACGTTCCTTCTCAAGCTTTATCTTTTGTCGAACATTAATTTAAACAATTCATATTAGTCGCATCTAATGCACACGTCAGTATCACATCAAATCATCAAAACAATTTTGTTCCAAATCGAGCTTCATCAATCTTGATCAATTAAATCCAATCAATTATCACCTTGTTTGACTTAACACACTTAGTCAAATTATTCAATCCATAATCACCTCATTTGACTTAACACACTTAGTCAAACTACCCCCTTGTGTACGAGTTTACTCCAGGATGACACAACTTCCTAAAGTTTATGAGTGCATTATCACTTTTGTTTGACTTAACACACTTAGTCAAAATATCAATCCATCAATCCATAAATTTGATCGATTAACATTAAGCTTGGTTTTCAACAAAATCCCAAAACAAAGCACTGATATCATCATGCATATCCACCTCCAAAACATTCAAAAAATCCAAAAACATTCGAAAATCCATCAAAAAATCAAAAACATCAGAAAAAAAATCAAAAATCCAAAAACATCCAAATCATTCAAAATCCAAAATTTCAAAAAAAAATAGAGTCATCGACTGAACTACGTTGTCTCTTAGCTTGAACGTAGGTAACGCTAATCTTTGATCACCCCCTGAGACATTTTAGGTTAGTCCTTTAGGCATCCATCGCAATGGAAATCTGTTTGCCCATCTAGTTTACATTTTAGGTCAGTCCTTTAGGCATCCGTCGCAATGGAAATTTGTTTGCCCATCTAGTTTAAATTTTAGGTCAGTCCTTTAGGCATTCATCGCAATGGCAATCCATTTTCCCATCTAGTTTACATTTTAGGTCAGTCCTTTAGGTGTTTGTCGCAATGGCAATCTGTTTGCCCATCTAGTTTACATTTTAGGTTAGGCCTTTAGGTGTCTGTCGCAATGGTAATCTAGTTGCCCATCCAGTTTACATTTTAGGTCAATCCTTTAGGAATCTGTCACAATGGCAATCCGTTTTCCCATCTAGTTTACACTTCAGGTCAGTCCTTAGGCATCTCTTGCAATGGCAATCCATTTGCCCATCTATTTCACATTTGAGGCGTTTGTCGCAATGGCAATCCGGTTGCCCATCTATCTCATCAGCAGTAAAGTCAATTTTCATCCAAACTACATCATCTCTGAGCTTAAATGTAGGCAAGGCCATCCTTGATCACCCCTATGAGACACAAAATCCAAAACATTCACAAATCTAGATAATCCAAAAAATTGAAAAATCCAAAAATAAAAAATAGCCTCAAAACATCAAAAAGATCCAAATATTTGGAAAAACCCAAAATGGTGCACCCATCTCATCTCGGTTTCACTCGCAATAATCACCACTCATAATAAATCAATTGTCACCTTCATCCTTTGGTAAGGCAATAAAAAAAAAATATAGCAGGTTCAAAAGTGAACGCTCAATCGTCAAAGTCTCAAGTCTAGATCGACAAGTCAACAAGTTGATCAACTCAGAGTATCAATAGCTTACCATCCAATCAATCTCATCAAAAACCTAATCACAACATTTCCTAGGAATGTGACCTTCCTACACTGGACATTAGCATTAGGTAACCCCATAGTTTAGCCTTGGCTAGCGGTACGAAGAAGATTAGCTTGTTTATTTACATTATCTGATATTTTTGACTTATCTTATTTTGTGCTCATTCCAATGACCTCTTGATGATGCCTAAACAAATTAGGTTTAGAGAGAAAGGAATGGGGCAATGATCATTATATTTTTTATTTGTTGTGCTTGTTGGATACTCTTGTAAAATAACTTGGTGAATACTTTCTTTGTTAGGTTTGTCCTAACAAGGTTTCCATATGTCAAGTGTGAACAAGAATACTCCTATCTGATTGTCGAGTCAGAGTCCATCACACTAGGTACAATGCCATCTTGGTTCTTTATACCTTGATGCATCATACCTACGTGTGTTATCAAACATAAAGTAATTAGCCCTTTGAAAATCCAAACTCCTGGTAAGCATACCATCATCATCATCATTATCATCATTCATAGTTTAGGCTTGTGGATCCTCCTTTCATCCTCTTATTCTTCGATCTTTACTAACATTTCTATCTAAAATCGGTGTGTTGTATCAAAATATACACGAGGCTACCCATGGACAATGATTGTCTATACATCATCAGAATTGTCTACATCAAACAATTATCTTTCATCCTCTAATCAATAGAACCACTCCTCTTGCATTTTATCGTGATATCGATTGGAAAATTAGTATTTCTGCTCGATCTCTCGAGGGGGCAGTATACTAGCATAATCCTTTTGCTGGGGCAACAGTGGGGCATTCGGAAAATCAGATTTTTTTTGAATTTTGATCATAGCAGTTTATTCTTTGAACCAATACAACAAGTGCATTGCTTCAAAGAGGGGAAAAATGTAGACATGGAAAATATACATGCACATGATCCTAGTTTTCTAACATCATTTCATCCTGAATCATACTCTCAGCTTATCATCACCTTCTATCTCTTAATTAAATAAATCATTAATTATTTGATTAAGTCTTTATCCTCTGTTGATTAAATTAATCAATTTAATTTAATTAACCTTATATCTCTATTTATTTAAATATTTCATTTTATTTAAATCAAGTCTCTAAAGTCTTCTTATTAAATTGAATAGATTAAACCTTATTTAATTTAATCTAACATTGTCCCCTTTAGTTAAATAAATCAAATCATTTATTTAATTAAACTCTTTCTTCTCAATTCTTGATTTAAATTAACTCATAAATTCAAGTCAAAGTTGTCACCTCTCCTAATTCCTCTTTACATTAATTAAGATTTTATTAGTTTAATCTTAAATCATGTCCCATCCTCTAGCTTTTACCACTTGCACATGAAAATAGATTTAATTCATTTACTAAATCTCCTATTTTCCCTCGCATGGCATAAAAGAGGAATATTATCTCAAGTTTGAATTCAAAAAGTCCAAGTGGATGGGTACTTCCAACAAGGCATTTAGGACCTATTACATGTCCTTTGCATTGAGCCAAGTGACATTAACTCCATTTCTTTCTCCCTCCAACATGTCACATTCAAATTTTAAAGTTGAATCTCATGGCAATTATCATGCACATTCACCAAAATGTGCTCATTCCTCCTCCAATCACATGTGGACAAGTGGCCTCTTCTCATTGGTTGGGCTTTTGTCCCACATTCACCCAGATCCTTCAATCTTCTAATTTGGAAATTTATAAATGAGAGACTCTTTCTCTCATTCTATCATCCACAAACTGAGTAAACTTACTATACTCAACTTCATCCTCAAGAAACATCTAGTTTCATCCATTTCATCAAGTTCTTAGCTAGGTTATTGTAGGTTTTTTCAAGAAATCATTGTGTTCTTCATCAACAAAGTGGATCACTCATCAAATCATCAAAGATCTTATAAAGGAGTTGGGAAAGGGCTGATTTCGACACATCAATTGGCACCAACTCCCCCATGGGATCATGAGTTTGCTTGCTTAATTAGGATTTTACTCGCATTTTCATATTTTGTTCTTCATTTTCCTATTTTGAGTAATTGAAAATGGATTTCATGGGGAATCCTTATTTCATCTTGCATATTGATCTAATATTATGTTTGTTTGTTGTTAATGTGCAGGTTTGAAATTAAGGGTTCATAGTTATAGAGGAGAATTTGTGGCTAAATTCACTGCAGAAGGAGGAGTACGAAGAAATGAAGTCCATCATCTAGATGCATGACGAACTTTCTTTTAAACCTTATGGTTTGATAACTCCATCCATCCTAGTTGGAACTAGGGTCATAGACATAGTCTTCAATGTCATTTTGAATTCAAATTTATTTAGAGTGAAGTTAGGTATACGCTAGCTAGCTTCCATGAATGGAATCACCTCCTTCATTCACAAATGTTTGAAGTTCTCCCATGTAAGTGTTGTGCACTTAGTGCATTACATTGGGTACCAGCCTCTAGTATCCCATGGGGGATATTCATTGGATCACTTTTTTCCCACCTCGATCAGTTTGCTTCCTCCAAGAACATACCTACTTTATAAGAGTTATGTGAAGTATAAGACCGAGGGTAAGGGAAAGTGGAATTTGACCCTTTTGGTGATATAGCAGCAAGCTACCTCCTCTTCTCGAAAGGGAAAAGAGAAGCTAGCCCATCCTCGAGGTGCCTCTCCCACTCCTCTTTCTAAAGAAGAGTTTTGGATGAATATGCCTAGTTTTTATCCCTTGATTCTAATGATACCGACTTGGTGAAATCTGAAGATTAGGATATTTGATCTTCCTACCAAACCATCTGGACCTTGGTACTACTTGTATGGTAAAAGGAAAGGTCCTTATGGGGAATCCTCTATGTTTCAGCCTCCACAACCCCCTACCACTCCTACTATGAAAGCAATAATCAAGAAGAGGCCTGCTATCGAGGCACTAGAGTTGATTCCCCCCTATTGTTTCTCAATCTGCTCCTCTTGCTCCCATTCAAGAACCTGTCCCTCCACCAAAAATGACTATAGTGGACATGCCTATGGCTAAGAAAGATCTTCTTACTCCTTCATAGCTACTAGCCTTTGAAGAGTCATAGGAACCACCTTACACATGAACACAAACACCAAAAAAAGGATCTCGTGATTGAGAAGGTTGCTTCATAGAAGAAGGAAGAGGAGATGACCACCCCTTTATCAAGGTCGCCTAATATATCCTCCTCTTTCCTCTCCTTTGCTTCCATTCAACCAAGCTTCGTATCACTTTTGGATTTTGTTGTGAGTAAAAACGCCCCTAACCTAAAAAAGGTGTAGGCATTCATCACTCCTTCGGTTGAGCCATCCTTACTAATATCCCTTCTAGACATCCCACCATTCCCAAAACCTGTAGATATGTTGAATACCTTGATTGTGTCTACCTTAGTTTTCTCCTCATCCTCTTTTGTGCCTCTCACCTCATCTATGGGTATATCCCATCCCCTGACAAAGTCGAGGGTAGAGGTTGGTCCTTCCAAAAATGGAGGGTGTTAGAGGATTCCACCTTCTCTGAAAGGTGGTCCTTCGCTAGCTTGTTATGTCCTAGTGACAGAGCCAACTCTGGCTTCCCCTAAGTTTGTCACCTCTCTCAAATCACTCGATGATTCGAGCGGTGAATCTCAGGCACAATCCTCTCCATCCATTGAGGTACAACATGCAACTCCAATAAAGTGCATTTTTAACTCTCTAGATGAAGTTTTGGCCTTATCAACGATCTTCACAAAGTCATTGACCATAGCTCCACAAGAGCCCAATGGAGAAGACCTTGTGGGGCCTTCTTCCTTATCCCTTTTCAGGAGGGTCAAAAGCTCCTCCCCTTAATATTCCACCACTATAGGCTCATCCTCCTTCCCCTTATGATGATCTAGAGTGGGAAGCATATGACCTCTTGGTCAATGAGTATTAGGGGCAGGCCTCTTCTTTTTCTTTAGGTTAGATATGTCTATTTTGTAATGTGTTCCCCCGTACTTTTTCTATGTGTTCTTGGATGACCCTTTTCACCCTTGTTGGTGTTTAGATACAGGAGTGATTTTTGTTTTGTAAACCTTCTTCTATTTGTATCATCATTCTTCCATGTTTGTGTTCAATTTTCAACAAATTGGGGAAAATTCAAAGCATTGGGGGAATTTAGGCTTGCCTTCCATGTTGACCCAATTTAATTTTTAAATTTTCACTTTGTTTTCCATGCATTCCTCTTGATCTAGTGGGGATTGATGATCTTTTTCTTTGCATCGTAGTTACCTATTATTTATATGAGCATGAGCAGATCTGACCCTATGAAACCAAATCACCCTATGTCCTATGTTTGTGATTAATTCTCTTTTTCTTTCTACTTATATTTTTCTCTTCTTTTCTTGATTTTTCCCTCTCATGTGTGACAACATTATTCCTATGATACTATGGTTTTCAGGAAACACATTTGTTGCAAATGAATCTTTTCTCGAGAATATTTGCAAACATTTTCAAGAATCAAATTCTTGACTTGGACCCCTAATAGAACGTGTTTCCTTCATCATGGGTTCACAAATAAATAACTTGAGAACTTTCCTTTGAGGTGGAAGTAGTTTTGATCTTCCCCTCATGAGGGGGAATTTTATTCCTTTTGAATTCCTTGATGAAGTGAACATCTTTCAAAAGGATTCCTTGATGATGAATTGATTTGAGAAAAAATATCTCTTTTTTGCTTTCAAATAGTGTGTCCCTTGAGTGGATCCCCTCTTTATCCCGGGTTCCCAAGGGACCCCTTTGAAATCTTTCCAATTTCTTGACAGTCTGTGTGACTATCCACTTGACTGCCTATGTGGCCACTTTGTTTTTGGACATTCTTTATCTATAGGTAAACATGTCACTTTTTAGGTGTGCCTGTAAAGCTTCTTTCCAATTCGACTCTACAGAGTCCCCTCCTTTGGGTTTCCTCCTTGTAGGTTTTCATACCTGTAAAGTGCTTTCCTCTATAGGTTTCCTTCATGTGAGATATCTTGGGGGATACCTTCTTGCAAGTTTCCAGGCCTATAAGGCACTTTCATCAGGGCTTCCTTCATGTGAGATATCTTGGGGGCTGCCTCCTTTCAAGTCTATAGGCCTATAAGATGATTTTATCCTACGCGATTTGTCCATCATTGGTCCAAGGGACTTTTTGTGCTTTGCGCAACTTCATAGTTCTTTGGGGCTATGGAGTCTTTTGTTTTTTCCTACACTTTCAAGCTTGCTAGAACATGGTTTGCTTCCTCAATGGTTCAGGTATAAATTTGTAACCCTACTAACTCTTTGATCTACTTGACCGAAGCAATCATCAGTACTCGTGCTCGCTAAAGTGGGGGAAAATGTATAGGAGTGAATTTTCACCCCTTATGCAAATTCCACTTTCGCACATCCTCACCTTAGAATATCAAATCTAAAGTCAAAATTCCACATCACCCAAGTGCCTTCCTTCCATTCAATGTCTATATGTTCTCTTAGTGGGAGAATATTTTTTGAGGACGCGTATGTGGCATGTAGATGTCTGCATGGCGCATTGTCATCCATAATGGATTCCTCCATTTGAAGTTGGTAGAGGAATTACACTTTCGTTTGAGGTCAATTTCTAATGTTCCTCTTCAACCAACTGACCCAAAAAATGGTATATTCTTCCCACTTCTTCCTTCAAGTTTATTCATTCTCATTCCATTTCATCTCTTCACAAGCTCTAGCAATATTCTTTTCACTTTCTAGCATCTCACTCACTCTCAAGCAACACTCCAACACTCCATAGCAGCAATAGCACTCCATCAACTCCATAGAAAGTGTGAAGAAAGCCATAACAACGTGGTCTTGGAGTCTTGCAAGACCTCCCTTCATCATAGTTGAGGTTGTGGTGAAGTTGCCACCACTTTCTCCATCATTGGCTAGTGAGATTTTGGGTGGAGGTGGTGACATTTCGCTTCTCTCCTTTGTGATTTGGTTGAGTAGCACTTTACTGTTTTGTGGTGTTTATTGTAACTTCTATTTTCTTTAATTCTTTATCACATATTTCTCTCTCATTGCTATCTAGTTGTCAATAGAGGTGGGGACACCAAAATGGGGGTCTAACTAAGGCAGACCCCTATATAGCCCCAACATGTTCCCCTCTTTCTTGTTTGTAGGTGAACATGCATTTGGAGCTAGCTGGTGAACTGGCACATTGGTGAGATCATCTTTGTTACTCTAGCCTTCCTCTATGTACTTTATCATCTTTATTTGTGCCTTTCATAATTTATTGTTTTATTTTGTTCATTTAAGAATAACTAGCTAGGACGTTAATTTTTTTTCGGTGGTTTGTATTGTACTTTCTATCCTCTATTCATATAGATTCCAACATTCCTGAGAAATTCCATCATTCTATTCTATCATCCGAGAACTATGTTTTTATCCTCTGACAAAGAGTTGTTTGAGGTATAGTATAGACTCCGAAAACCAACTTGTCTAGCCTAAACTTAGATTTTGGGTGTGAAGAGTGATAGAAGTACCTAATAGTCCCCATCATTCTCAACCTCTATCTAAAATACCCCTTTAGAGTGAGGTAACTTAGGGAAACCCTTCGCTCTCGTCTCTCCATGACCTAGAGCCTTGACATGGGTGGTCCCCCTCTCTTACACTGTGTATCCATGTTGTGTTTAAATTCTTCACTTTTTATATATAATTTATTTGTACATATGAATTCCAAACCAATAAAACAAAATCTTTGTAAGATGCACCCTTAATTTGCAATATTATTCAAATAAAATCTTAAGAAATAATTCAAAGTTGGATTTTTTAGACCAATTGATTATCACAAATTATCTATAATATCATCATTGTTAGAAAATATCTAAAAATGAATTAGACTTTTTATAGACTTTTAAAATATTAACAAAGTATATCCAAAGGATGATTTTACACTTCCAAATATAGGCATGATCATTGATATTACTATAGGACATGAGATTTTGTCTCTTATGGTTGGTATTTTATGATATAATTAGATTTATATCACCCTTAAAGATCAACATGTAATAACTTTTACCACCCCTAGGGGCACCTTTTGTTATTAGGTCATGCTATTTGGACTCAAAAAGTAAGGACCACTTATTGAAGAGCCATTCCAATCATATTTCATGATATTCTACATCACATGTGATGGAATATTATGTATATTATCTATTAGCTAATTTAAAAACATGATTAGATCACCCATAGGTCCTATAATGTATATTTTAATGTGTAAGAGAATATAAGATTTTGCTAGATCTTATGATGCAGCAGCATCTAGGGGTACTAGTAATATTGCATCAACCAAAATGAATAAAATTTTGATTTGGAATGGATTAGAATAAATTTTATGATATATTTTGATTTTCTTGTCCAAAAATAAGAATTTTAATAATTGCAATTATTTTTGGTTCTTTGGTGTAATTGGAGTTTGAGTTGTAAATTGTAATTTAAATGTTAAATTGGAAAAATTTAAATGTAGTTTTGTGATTTATTGGGGGTTATGGAATGTTGCATATCATTAAATTTTCACTATTTTCCAGAGGTAGGAATAGGACATCCATGATTTGCATGTTGGGGAAATTTTGAATTTGGGCTCTAAATTGTGAAGGCAATGAATTAATGTGCCAACTAGTGGAGACTTGGCACTCTTGAAATGGTGAAAACATGCATTGGAGAGTTACACATTTCTAATCTAATGAAATCTAATTTATTTCTAGGTTGGGTGTTGAAAGAGAGAGTTTCAAGTTGTCTGAAGATAGTGGTTGCAAAAGGGAATTTTGACAATGTTGTCGAGAATCTTAATTTCCAAATTTTGGGAGTTGCTCAAGTGGGGATAGATTTTATTGGAGGATTATTACAAACATGATTGTTGCAGGTTGGAGGTGTTGATAAGAAGAACATGATTTTGCAAGAACATTGGGCAGTGCACTATTGATTTTTTCTAGAAGGAGGTTGCAGGTGAAGAAGAATGAAAGTGAAAGAAGAGGGGAGATGGATGAAAATTTACCTGTGGATGATTTTATTGGATGTAATAGACCTACAAGTCTGGTTATTAATGTTCTTCATCATCCCAGAGGGCAGCATGTGTTATCTTTTCAATTTGGTTACAATTCCATGTATTGCAAGAGACTTTGAGTAATTAAATTCTCATGTGTGTTACTAATTTTGATATTGGTTTAATTCAAATATTCAAATGTCTATTGTATGTTTGAAAGGTGTTGAGATTTTTAGGAATCCACTTTATCAGTGGTATCAGAGTAGGATTTGTTGAGTGTATAGGTAGAAGCTTTGATGTGAGGTAGTTTTTACCATGACCCGTGGGTGGAGAATGAAGTTAGAGGATAAGAGTGTGTAGACAAATCACCGAGTGTGAGGAAGTCTATATTGAGAGGTTGAAGATTGAGAGTGTGAGGCAAGTTTTTGATGAAATTCCAAATAATAAAGGAAATTTTTTTTTCATAGTTGTGTGTGTAGGTGAACAAGAAGGATAAAATATTGCAAAAGTATGCTTTATGGAAGGCATAAAGAAAGAGAGTGAGAAAGACAAGAAAAGTGTAGTAGAGGTTGAGAGTAAAAATAATGTGTAGAAATTGAAGAGAAAAATTATGTTGCAGCAATAGATGAGTGTCCTTTGGAGGACTTAAAGGTATTGAAAAATTAAATTGCAGCTGAGAGTGAAGGTGAAGATGATATGGCAGTAGACAGTGGTGAGGAAAAGGTTATAGAGAAAGAGGTAATGCATAGTATTTTTCATTTTTATGATGAATATGAAAGTGGATTTTGTGTAGATGAAAAGATTGCAATAGTGGAAGAAGAGTGTGATGCATTGGTTATAGGACAAGGAAGTCATACAATTGCATGTCTTATCAAAGGAATGCAATAAGAGAATAAAATTGAAGTTATAACAGATG
Organism: Sequoiadendron giganteum; assembly: GCA_007115665.2. Taxonomy (NCBI): domain Eukaryota; kingdom Viridiplantae; phylum Streptophyta; class Pinopsida; order Cupressales; family Cupressaceae; genus Sequoiadendron; species Sequoiadendron giganteum. Next base: position 225,871,317 of record CM021108.1, on the reverse strand, counting down.
ATGAGAAGGTAAAATATTTTACTATTGAATTTAAGAAAGATGTTTTTCATGTTGAGATGGATGAGTTAGTGAATGCAGGTGAGATGGTTCAGTTAGAGTTTTTTAGAGATGATTGTTGTGTAAAGAAGGGTTTGTATGGTGTTTTAGAGTTAAGTGTAGGTGCATATTGGTGGAGGTGGATGGACTATGGTGGGTTGAATCCCACAAGATAGGAGGAGAATGTGAGATACACTTGGAGGAGGTGATCGAGTTATGATGGAGTTGATTCCACATTGACGAATTAGAGTAAAGAGCAGGTTTTTCAAAGGAGTAGGTTAATTTTTCTAGCTAAGTATTGGAAGAGGAGAAATAAAAAATTATTAGAGGTGTAGATTTTAGTATTGGAGTATACTGGAAGTTGCTTACAACTTGAAAGAGTAGTTCTACTAAACTTTATTTTCTAAGCCTATGCTCACAAACTTCCTACCCAATGTGTTTGATGAAGGAGTATCTGAGGGTACTACTACTATTGCATCAACAAAAATAAATGAAAAATTTATGTGGCATGGATTATAATAATTTTTTATGACATATTTTGATTTTCTTGTCCAAAAATCAGAATTTGAATAATTGGACTGATTTTTGGTTGCTTGGTGTAATTGGAGTTTGAGCTAGAAATTGTAATTTAAATGTTAAATTGGAAAAATTAAAACTTAGGAGTGGGATTTTTTGAGAGTTATGAATTTTTTCATATTATTAAATCTTCACTATTTTCCATAGGTAAGAATGGGACACCCATTATGTGCAATTTGGGAAAATTTTGAATTTTTACTCCAAATTGTGAAGGCAATGAATTAATGTGATGGCTAGTGGAGACCTATCTCTCTTGAATGGTGAAAAAATGAATTGGATAGCTACACATTTCAAATTTGATGAAATTTAATTTATTTCTAGGTTGGGTGTGGAAAGAGAGACTTTCAAGTTGTCGGAAGATAGTGGTTGCAAAAGGGAATTTTGACAATGTTGTTGGGAATCTTAATTTTGAAAATTTGGGAGTTGCTGGAGGAGGCATAGCTTTTAATAGAGTATTCTTGTAGACATTATAGTGGTATATTAGATGTGTTAATCAAAATAAAATTACTTTTCAAGAATATTGGGAAGTGTGCCATTGATTTTTTTGAGGAGATTGCAGGTGAAGAAGAATGAAAGTTCAAGAAGAGGGGAGATAGATGAGAATTGACTTGTGGTTGATTTCACTAAATGTAATAGACCTATGCATCTAGATTTTAATATTATTCATCAGCCCATAGGGCTTCACATGTTATCTTGTCAATTTGGTTACAATTTCATGTGTTGAAAGAGACTTTGAGTAATAAAATTCTCATGTGTGTGTTGCTGATTTTGATATTGGTTTAATTCAAATATTGAAATGTCCATTGTATGTTTGAAAGGTTTTGAGAGTTTTAGGAATCCATTTCATCATCCTAAGAAGTGTGTCTTTCACATCACATATAGGAAAATTATATGCTTCATTATTTCTCAATGAGGCATAGAATTCGACCCCATGAAATTCACTACTATCTTAGATATCCCACCTCCATAAACACTAAAATGGTTATGCGAAATTCAGGGAAAATTTTAAACTATTGGAAGGTTCATCATACAACTTACGAATAAGTGTCATCCATTATCTCATCTATGAAAGATGAATAATTCCTTTCCTTGGTATGAATCTTGTTAATATTCATTCAAAAAAAAAAAGAGTATCTTGCATCACCACTATTTCTCATGCCAATAAACCCAAGAAAACTATTATTAGGTTACATATATTTGTTGCAAGTATGGAAGTGTTTGCTGGTGTTGTCATTAATGTTGTAATTGATGTCAACACAGTTTATTTTGATTGTAGATGGTACTTGTATAGTTGAGATACTGTAAAAGTGTTTAGAGTACATGGAGCTATATTTATGAAGTTGTAGTTATGTTTTTTCCAAGTTCTTTTGAGAAAATTAAGAAATAATGAAGTCTATATGGTGTGTGTGTTCAGAGTGTGCTTCGATAATATGCTTTGCATATCTTCTTTGTTGATCCTATGCTTGTGCAGATCTATGGTATTTTTCATGAGCTTCTGGATTGATGGAGAGTGAAATATATTTTCACCGGTGTGTGAACTAGTTTGGTAGAATTATTTGTCTATGGACTGGGAGAAATGTTTTTGCTCCTTAGTCTTCTAGTGTTTTGGTTCAGATCTTATAGATCTAGAAGTAGGTTAATGTTGATGTTATTTATGCCCTAGAAAATGTTCTTGTGGTCTGGTGCTTCGGAGGACTTGTTCTAGAGCTCTTGTGTGTTTTTGCTTGGTCTGGTTGGATTGTTGAAGAATGTTCTATGCATGAAGACTATTGCACTAGTTGTGGATGTATTTGAATGTCTCTAAGAGATTTTAAAATGTCTAGTGAAGTGTGTTTGATGATCCACGTGTGATCATCTTGCTAGAGATGCGTGTACTTCAAAGATCATTGGTGTTTTCATTAGGTTTGTCAAACTTGGTGTCTACACGTTACATAAATATTTTTAATCGAATTAAGGAAGCATTTGATTGATCCAAAATTTTGTTTGGGTCCTAATTAAATGTGTAAATGGTACTCTCCCATTCTTATCCACCACATGAATGTTGAGTACCTGACCTAATTTGAATTTGAAAATAGAAGGATGTATAGTCACCCTTGGAGAATGGTTCTAGGGCTGAAGATAGTATAAAGGCAAGCCAAGATGTTGTGAAGTATGTGAAAAGAAAGTGAAGTGTGTGAAGAAGTGTTAAAAGTAGAGTGTGTAAGAGCGAATCAAGGCAATAGTACTTTGATATGTTAGATTCCTGAAAGCTATGAGTTGATGGTGTCTTCAATCTTCTAATCAAGCTATGAATGTGTGGAACCTTTTGTGGTGGATCTTTATTTATCCTTTCTTTATCTATAGGTAGTGAGCCCTATTGTATCTAGGAAGTGAACCCTCTGGTAGTGAGACTATTTTGTATCTGATATTGAAATAACTATATATATATATAGTGAGCTAATCCTCACCGTGGTTTTTCCCTCATTGGGTTTTCCACATAAAAATCTGGTGTTCATGTGTTGTGTGACTTCATGCTTTGTTCTTGTTCTTCTCTAATCTATGCATTAAAGTAATTGATGGTGTTTTCTCAATAAGAGAAAGAAGATACTGATTCACCCCCCTCTCTCAGTATCTTGAAAATTCAAAAAAATGAATTAATGATCAAATAAGAAATTTTGAAAGGTTGAATGGTTGAAAGGTTTTGAAAATTTAAATTTTTGAAGGTCTGGAAGATTTTGGAAGTTTTTGGAAGAGTTGGAATTTTTCAATTTTGAATGTCACCATGTTTACATCATTTTCTTTTTATTTCACCCTTTTCCATTTATGTCAAAGGGGGAGAGAAATTCATGTGCAAAATTTGGAAAAAGAGAGAGATTCTTGTAAGGAGAAGAGAGTAGAAGAAGTAGAAGAATTTTTATGTTGTCTTTGATGGTTTTTCACATCATGTGTTTCCATCAATGACAAAGGTGGAGATTGTTGCAAGTATGGATGTGTTTGTGGTGTTTTCATTGATGTCAATACAGTTCAATGTGATTGTATATGGTACTTGTATAGTTGAGATATTGTAGAAGTGTTTAGAGTACATGGAGCTATATTTATGAAGTTGCAGTTGTGTTTTTGCCAAGTTCTTTTGAGAAAATTAAGAAATAATGAAGACTGTGTAGTGTGTGTATTTAGAGTGTGCTCTAGTAATGTGCTCTACATTTCTTTTGTGTTGATCCTATGCCTGTGAAGATCTGTGGTATTGTTCATGAGCTTCAGTGGATAATGTATCCTATGTTTTAGCTTCTGGATTGATGGAGAGTGAACTATATGTTCATCGGTGTGTGAACTAGTTTGGCAAAACTATTTGTTTGTGGATTGGGAGAAATGTTTTTGCTCCGCATTCTTCTAGTGTTTTGGTTCAGATATTGTAAATTTGGAAGTAGGTTAATGCTGATGTTCTCTGTGCCCTAGAAAATGTGCTTGTGGTTTGGTGCTTTAGAAGACTTGTTCGAGAGATCCTGTGTGTTGCTTCTCAGTCTGATTGGACTGTTGAAGAATATTCTATGAATGAAGATTATTGCACTAGCTACGGATGTATTTGAAGGTCTCTAAGAGATGTTAAAATTTCTAGTGAGGCATGATGTGTGATCCATGTGGGATCATATTTATGGAGACATGTGTACTTCAAGTATCATTGGTGTTTTCATTACGTTTGGTCGATCTGGTCTCTACATGTTACATAAATATTTTGCATTAAATTAAGGAAATGTTTGATTGATCGAAGATGTTGTTTAGGTCCTAATTAAATATGTAAATTGTATTCTCTCATTCATATCCACTATAGGAATGTTGAGTAGCTGACCTAATTTGAATTTGAAAATAGAAGGATGTATATTCGACCTTGGAGAATGCTTCTAGGGTTGAAGATAGTATAAAAGCAAGCCAAGATGATGTGAATTGTGTGAAAAGAAAGTGAAGTGTACAAACAAGTGCAAAAATCAGAGTGTGTGAGAGTGAATCAAGGCACCAGTACTTTGATTTGCTAGATTCCTGAAAGCAGTGAGCTGATGGTGTCTACAATCTTCTGATCAAGCTGTGAATGTGTGGAACCTTTTGTGGTGGATCTTTATTTATCCTTTCTTTATCTATATGCAAGGATCCTCCTTTTGGAAAGTGAATCCTATTGTAGGTAGTGATCCTTTGTATTTGGGCAGTGAGCCTCTGGTGTATCCATTATTGAAACAACTATATATATTGTGAGCTAATCCTCACCGTGGTTTTTCCCTCATTGGGTTTTCCACATAAAAATATGGTGTTCATGTGTTGTGTGACTTCATGCTTTGTTCTGTCTCTTCTTTTCTTTATGCATTAAAGTAATTGATTGTGTTTGTTCAATACGAGAAAGAAGATACTAATTCACCCCCCTCCCTCTTAGTATCTTGAATATTCAACACTATACAACACTAGTTTCCTTGGGGGAAATTTTAGAATAACATGATTTAGAGGATCGTAAAAGGGAAATCTACTAAATTAGTAGGAGATTATTGGGCTATGAGATTAATTATACACACATTTAATATGCATGTTTATATTTCTTTTTTAGCTATAAAAAATTATTACGCTACATGCTAAGTCATGATACATTACATTTCTCAAACTAACCTACTCAAAAATCTTCTTTAAAATATATCTATCATAGGTCATATGTAGAAATGGGTTATATTGCTCAACGAAATCAATATAGAATATTATAATATAAAATAAATCAAAGGATAGATCATGGTAGATAAACATATATAAGAACCTCATAGAGATAGCCATCCTCTCATTATGAACTTCCTTGATGAGTCAACCTTTACTCTAGATTTTTTAAACTCTTGTAAATTATATTTTATGGTTATATACCCACAAAGGATAAGGTGTGGAAATAATTTTAATCACTTATTAAATTTATCTTATTCTTAAATATTTTAAACTATAATTTCCATGTTCAAACATCATATAGTATGTGACCCTTATTAGTGCTCTCAAAATAGTAGCCTAGTGGAATATAAAAAATATTTTGGTTTATCACAATTCTAAACTTATCATAAGGAATTGCAATAATGAATATAAAATAAAATAAGAAAAAATAATCCATTACAAAAGGATGGTTGATAGTTTCAAGGAATAATTCAACTACATTCCTTCATCCAATTTGAGAATGTTCCTGTACTTAACAACAAAGTAGTATATTCCATTGATAGCATATGTTTTCTCTTGGATATGCTACAATACATTCCTTGCAAATTCTTTTTAAAAAGCCCATTGGTCTTCATGTTTGATTCCCTTGATACAAAATTTATTATTGAACTTGTTGGTCCAAAAAATCCTTGGTATCATGATATGTATGGATACTTTATCCCTAACTCAACACAAACCGTTTATGCTATTTTCATATCACTTCACTATCCCTACTAAGAACCTATACTAAATGATATTTAATGGTTCTTTATGTAGGTTCCTTAACTCAAAAGATATATCTCTTGTAATCGAAGAGGTTCATGATGGTATCTATGATGCATACACTAACTTGTTATTATAATAAATACAAAACCCTTTGACAATAAAATACTATTGGATTGCTATGAAACAAGATGTTTAAAAACTTGTAAATAAAATATTAGCCTTTTCAAAATTTGAAGATCTAATTCACATACCATCATAGGAATTGTAGCCTATTACTACTCCTTGGAATTTTTATCACTCTGGTCATTAAATCATTAGTAATATTCATCCATCTTCCTCCAATAGTGATAATTTCATCATCATTACCACCAAGTACTTCATACAATAGGTTGAACCTATTCCACTTAAATACACTAATTTCCAAAAAATATCTAATTTTATTTTTCAATCGGTTAGGTCCCTAACATTCTATCTAATGTTATGACCCCAATATCATATATTCCTAAGTATTATAGGTTAAGTACTTGTGGCATGCTTAACCTTAAAATTAATATTAGTTAAAACCATAAATACTCTTTATTAGGATGAAAGGGTATGTTTCCACATAGCTAAGCGTATAAATGAAGGGGATATGTGTTGTGCAATTTTTGCACACACGCCCCACTCAAAGTGGGGACCCTCGTTTTTCGCTTTTTGGTGTCTTGGCCCTTCTTTGGGGTGGGTTTTTTCTTGCTTGAAGCCTGTGCTTTGATGTTCATCTTGCCAATTGGAGTGGTAAATTTGTGAATTTTATTGAAAATCTTAAGTTTCGAGTGCATTTCGGGCTTTTCACCATTTTCGAGAAAATCTGCCCTGACCGGATTTTCCCAGTTTTCTTTCAAAGTCTGGAAGTGATTGTTGTTCGACCCAGATCTGGGGAAATCTGTTGTGTACATATTTCTCTAAAGTCTATGCCTCTGTTGGATTTCTGGATTTTGGTCTTGCCTATCTTGTCAATCGCATTAATGGCGATTGCGCGAATTTTGGGGGTAATGATATATTGAATTATGGGAAGTAATTGGCCATTTTGAGTTTGTTTATTTGCTTGTCATTTGAGTTTGGAGTATTGGAGCTTGAGGTGTTTTTCTAGATCATGCATTTTGAAGTTATTTTGAGTGCAACCCTTGAATTTCATGTGCACTACTCATATCCTATTTGTGGTTGGGAGTTGTTGTTGGCATCACCAGTTCTAGTACTTTCTACTCTTATGGTATGTAGATACACTCTCCTCCTCTGCTAGTTCTCAATTACTTTGCTTTGTGTTCCTCCGTATCATGCATTGCTTCATTATTTCCTTGGGTGTGTGTGTCATGTCCAGGCATTTTGGGGTTTTCATTGTTTTTCCAGTTCACTTGATTGAATCACTGAATATTTATTTTGGTCTGGTATTTCACTACTTTTTTGGCACTTTCTTGCATTTATCTTTGAAATTTTCATCTTTTTCTGTAAGCAAGTTGTGCCTTGTTTTTCCGTGCTTCCATGGCGGAGATTTTAGGGTTCTTGACCTAGGGCATAACCAATCCCTCTCAGATCATTGAGAGGTGAGTTTTGAATGCATATTTGATCCTTTAGAGGTCCAAGTTAGGTTGTTTCGAGGTACAAATCCTAGGTCCATGGTCATTTGATTCATTTTGATAAAGACGAGAAAAATGTGAGTGAGTTCGGGTTTTCGGAGTCTTCGTGGAATTTTGCTTCCTTCGGATTTCCTCGGCATTTCTGTTCTTTCTCTTTTTCCACCTAAAACCAAACTTTTGCCTCCCTCACAGAAATTCGCTTCCTCTGGATTTCCCTAGTGTTCGTGGTCAAAGCATTCTGCCGGATTCATGCTTTGATGGTAATTTATCTTATTCCTACTCAAATCTGCCTCCTCCAGATTTTCCTAGATGGTTCATGCCTTCTTCGTTTTCTCGGGTTGATTGAAACTGTTGTCATTTTTGGGAAAATCTGCCCTAGTTAGATTCCTCCAAAGTTTTGTCGAAATGTTACATATGGTGATTATGAGGAATTTTCTCATTGATGGTATTTTTAATTAATCAAATGAACTTATGCTAAGTATTTCCAAGGTTATTCCTTTATTGAATTGATGGATTGAAATGATATTAAGGGGTTTGTATGATTATTTCGCCAGAATCTACCTAGTCCAGATTTCCATGGAATTCCTCTCCAATCTAGATTCCATGAGAGGGGCTAAATCTTGAACTTTGGAGATATTGTTTTCTAACACTTGTTGTTTCTTTTGGATCTCATTTTGGTTGTCTTTACTTTATTTCAAGCAGGATCAGGACAGGATTTTGCTAGTTGTGGTAAAGGGAAGGCAATGGATCCAGGTGCAGAGAAGGTAAACTTGGATATAAGGAGTAGGATTCCTAAAAGAAAGTTGAATTATATCTAGTCAGGAATCACCAATACTAATGTGGGTATGTGGGATTATGAAGAGTTTAAGGCTGAGATGGAAGTGCAGAGCCCTCCTTTGTTGGCTAGAAGAACTGTGGAGTCTAGATTGGCACATGTGGCAGGTTTCCCTTCCACTGTGCAGTGCTATGAGTTGGTGCTTGAGTGTGCCCAAAATTATGATAGAGGGACACAAAGGATAATTGGTCCCTAGGGAAGGATTGTGGAAGGCTTTAGTCCTGTGTCCATTGCTATGACTTTTGATATGCCAGACAGGTCACATGTGGTGGGTTTTGATATGGATGGTGCTAGGAAATACTATGAAGAAAATGTGGTCAAGTCCTAGTAGGTGATCAACTCTTGGTTGGAGAAGCCTAAGTCCCCCTTCTCCAAATTGCCAAAGTAGCTATTCAGGCTCAAGTTCAAAAGGGAATACTACAATTTCATCACTCCTCTCAGCACACTAGTAGGGTTGAAGAGTACAGGGGTGTTCGAGAGATAGATGTTTAATGTTATTGCTTGGATGGAACAGGGTATATATTATCATTGGGCATGCACCATAAGTGTAGTGATCCATGAGTAGTTGTGTAATGTCTTGAAAACCAATACTTTCACCATGATCTCCTACCTAGTGTATGCATTTGCAAGATTTCACCCATATAAGGGGTTGAGCGCTAAAGGTACATTTGGACAAGATGCAACATATGAGGTATATCCACAACTGCACCTAACTGGAGGAAGCTATAGAAGAGAAAACGATGCTTTCACAATGTACATCACCAACTTGCTCCAAGGTGTAGAGCATGTGAGGATTTCTGACAAGGCTAAAGAATTGATAAGGAGATATAGGGGATGCTTCATCCAATTCCCCACCTTCTCTTACATTAGGATTGATGGCTATAAAAGGGATCCTTATAGGCTCCCAAGGTATCCTACTGATCATATTATATTGTTGGAGGTCACAAGGCAGATTTGTGACTTTGACATAATTATAAAAGGAGATAAGCATAAAATAGGTTTTGGGAATGATTTTCCCTTGAAAATAGGAATGAATGAGGTCTACCCTTCTATCCAATCTACTCATGCTTCTGAGGAGGAGATGAGTACCTTTGGTATCTCTTTCCATTCCAAGAGAGCAAGGTTTTACATCACTAGTGAGGCTCAAAAGAAGGCCAGTAGGGAGTACAACCATAAGGCTAATATTGAGGATTATTGGGTCAACCTTGGTGATGAATTTAAGGTAAGGAAGAAGAAATTCTCCAGGTTTCCAGTGGACTTGGTAAGGCTGTACAATGTGAAGGCCATCCTTGACCAAGTGGAAGAGGATGGAAATTTAATTTAGGGTCATGTCTTCGAGGTGGTAAAAGATAAACCAATTGGGGAGATTGACTAGTTAGAAGAAGAGAAAACAAAATTGGACCAAATCATGGCTCTAGTGATCAAGTACACCAAAATGTGGCTGAAGCACAAAATTCTAGAATTGGAGAGTGAAGGTTTCCAATGCACTTATGAGTTGATGGGAGACTTGGAGTCTCATTTTTCTTCTGAAGAATCACATGAACAAGACCCTAAAGGTAAGACAAAAGTAGATTCCCCATTCAATATTTAGGTTAGAGATGTTCAAATTGAGAAGGTGGTAGAGGTAGGTAAATAGAGGAAACCTATTGCCAAGAAGAGGAGAGAGGCTGAAAAGGAAAAAGAAGAGGAAGAAGAAGTAGAAGTTACTCCTCCATTGACAAAAAGAAGAAATCTTGTGAAGCTATCACAAAAGCAGGATCAAAATCCTAAAAATGATAAGGGGGTTGAACCACCAGTGGTAGAAGTAGAGAGTTCAGGGGAAAGAACACAAGTATATATGCGGAGGTCAAGGAATCCTTCCCCAAAGGATGCTGCAATGAAGGAGGATGTTCCAGTGACTGCTCCCATTGTTGAATAGGAAAGTATCTCCATTCCTTAGGATATTGGTAGTGTACAAGAAGAACTAAAGAAGGATGAAGATCCTAAGGACTTGGGCAAGGAGGAATTTCAGGAAGGAGAACTCTACAGTGTAGAGCCAGAAATTGACAAGGTGATTCAGTTTCCCTTGGTAACATATGTAGATTCACTAGCAGAAGAACAATTGAACAAATCTCCTCAACAGGAGGAGATACCAGCTAAGACCCCTTCACCAGCACAGGTTGTTGTAGAGGAGCAGTTGCAAGACAAGGAGGATCCAATCATGGATATCCCTAGTATGTTGAGTGTTGAGAAGGATGCCCCTAATGACTAGTAGGAGCAAGATAAGCAAGATATAGTGTCAACTAAGTCTAATGTTCTAGGTTGGCTAGATAAAGAATTGAAGAGTAAACTGGTAATATTAGAAGATGCTCCTCCTAATTGGGATGATTTAATGACTAATGTTGAAAAAGGAAAGATTAAGAATAAGGCTAGGGTTGTGTCCCAGTTTGAGAGGGATAGGTCAGGCAACAGAGTGGATCACATCGCAACCCATGCTCTAGATAAACATAGAGATAATGTGACTGCCAAGGATTATCATCTGCAGACTATTGACCTATGGCATGCTTCTGTGGAGGAAGATATTGAGGAGCATGAAGGCTCTAGTGCTATAATTGTGGGTAGATTGAAGAAGGCTATGCAAACCCAACATGAGTTAGAGAGAGAGAATGAAAAACTAAAGAAGTACTTGCAGGAGTTGATTAAACCCTTGCAATCTATTAGCTCTTCCTCCTCTGCTACAAGTTTCTTGGCTCAGGAAACAATCTCTGATCTTGAGAAGAGGAAAGGCACTACACATGCTAAAGTTGCTTGGTTGCAAGAAGTTGAAACTAAAGGAGATGGCACCATCAAGGATATCTTGTTGACTGCAGGAGATGCCATAAGGTTAGTGGACTAGTTGAAGACTAGGTTAACTCAAGGCAAGCAGGATACTGACCTTCTACTATAGAAAACCAGAACAATCATGGAGTTCACTAAAGATAAGTAGGTAAAGAGTGGGATTCTTCCTTTTCCAAGGGTCTCTGAACCTTTGGAATGGTTCAAAATCCTGAAAATGAGGCAGAAGGCCTTGAGGAAGATTCATAAACAAGGAAGGCAGATTGAGAACACTTTGACTTGTATTCATGATAAGTGTATTTCATTCTTTGAAATCATGACAGGAATGAAGAATTTTGCTCCAAAGCATCTTAATCTGGAGCAACTTAGGAAATGGTGGAGAGATGTTTATTCTCCAATCAGTGAAGGTCAAGTCACTGAACATCGGCTAGATGATGTTGAAACCTATATTGTAGTTATTGACAGATAATTAACTAATAGGGCTGATTGGGATGGTACAGTAAGGCAGGCAAGGGATGACATTAAGTCTCTTGAAAGAAGAGTTAAGGTTTTGCTTGTACCACGTGTTGCTGAGTTGGACACAGTATTGTTGGTCGTGCATGGTGAAGAAGATTGAGGTAAGGACAAGGATGGGAAGTAGCTATATAGGGCTACATTGAGATTTGTACTTCCCATTACTCACATGCATTGGGCTGGCCCCTTTTGATGCTTAGGCCGACTTGGATGAAATTGGTGCAAATTGCACATTTCATGTTATGTTCGAATATCTTTTGAGGCCGACCTCTTGTGTGGCATGTTTTTATTGTAAATTCCTATTTTTGGGCCAACCTATCATAGGGATTCTCTATAAAATGGGCATGCTGCCTCATTTAAAAAAGAGATAGATATAGATAGATAGGTGATACTTGATATGCATAGAGAAATAGAATAGAGATTTCATATTTGAGCCAGTTAGGGTTTATTTGCAAGCAAGTATTGTAACAAAAAGCTAGAATTGTTGCCATTTTGGATGATTTTAATATAAGAAAGGATATTGTGATTTGGTATCTCTCTTGTGGAGCTTCATCTGGCATGGTTCTTGTTGTTCCATCTTTAAAATTTCCTATAAGTTTATAGTTAAATAGTTTGGTGATGCTTAGGGTTTCATGTTTGGAATATTTGCAGCGATCTCTAGTCCATACTTTTTGCAGTTAGCTGATTGTTAGCTTCTTAGCAAAGTTAGCCTAGACTTAAAATTGTGCTTAGTTCAATTACAAGGATTTGTTCATCTCAATTGCAGTAATATTGTTTGAATGAATGTTTTTGATTTGAAAATCTTTAAGTAACTTAGAATATTGCACTATTTCTGTGAAATTGCAGATTTATCTGGGTTAAACAGAAAGTAGTTTATGAGAGATTGGTCCATTTTGAGCATTTTATCTTTTGGCATTATCAATTTTAGGGTTAGAAGTAGTCTTAGAATTATATCTGAAACCTTCATCTTTTGCTATTTCTTTATTATCTGGGTTCCATCAAAGATTCTAAATATCAATTGATTGTTTAGATCTAATAAATTCAAAATCCAGTATTTGCTTGTAGTAAGGTCCCTTTGTGATTACCCGCATTTTCACATTTATCACTGAGTTGTTTTATTGCATTGTCAAGACCTGACATTAGAGACCTTGGGGTTATCTCTTTTCCCATAGAGATTTACCTTTCAAGAGAGATAGGATATCATTTTCTATGTGAGTTGTTGCCATGCAGAAAACACCATCAACAAAACACTAATTAACAAAAAAATATCTAATTTTATCTTCCAATCGGTTAGGTCCCTAACATTCTATCTAATCTTATGACCCTAATATCATATATTCCTTAGTATTATAGGTTAAGTACTTGTGGCATGCTTAATCTTAAAATTAATATTAGTTAATACCTTAAATACTCTTGATTAGGATGAAGCGGTATGTTTCCACATAGCTAAGCATATAAATGAAGGGGATATGCTCCTCCCAAATAATAATATAATCAATTTTTTGAATTCATATCATATTATCTTATTATTGGAGGTTACCTGCCTAAAGTGGTCTACTATATTTCTGATTTATTGCAAATGTTTCCAAAAAAAATCATAAAAGGTGCTATCAAAGCTACTATTTGGGCCAAAATTTTTGTTTCTAAACAACCAAAATCAATTCAATTTAGGGAAAGAGGATTCCCCAATAGGGTCATAGGTTTTTTCACCTAGGAGCAAGGTTAGAAAATGGACTCTCTTTCGCACTAAAGGTGTTCATGGTGAGTTCATTCAAAGAGGGTTTGTGATGTGTGTGATTATATGTTTATAAAACTGGAAATAGAAGCTAACTATGAATGTAAAGCCTAGGAAATGCAAGATGTATGAAAATACATTATGATATACAAGTATGTACAAGATGACCTAAGAATTTACATTTAACTAAAAAAAAAGGTTGGAGATGAAAGAGGTGCACCTAGGAATGAGTTCCAGACTAGATTAGAGGCTAGAAATGTTGTTGATACTGAGATTCTGGTCTACTAGGACACTTATGCCATTCTGGGTGACCTAGTCCTAGATCTAGAAAACTTCACCGGAGCCCATTTTTGCCAAAAGGGTATTGAGATCTACCAAAATATCTGAAAAATAGGTTCAGAGGGACTGGGTCACCATTGTTGGTGACTTAGTCCTCTTCTAGATTTTTGAAGATCAGAAACTGGAAGTGGAAGCCCTCAGTCTATGCTTTTTGCTCCTCTAGGTGTTTGGTCTTGAAAGTGAAGAATCTAGTTTGTATATTTCCTCCAAGCCTCAATTGGGGTTTCCCCAACTTTGAAGAGATTTGACAAGTTGTTGAAAACCTTTCCAACTTGGTTCTTTTCCAATTCTGCACACAAGACCTACAAATCACACAAAGACGGAAAACTTGTTGATTGTTAGGGATTAGGGATTTTCCAAGGTCAAACCCATTTTGAGTAATCAAACCAAAAATATGAAATAAAGTAATGAAGCATGAAACAAAGGAGTGGTGGAGTTTACCTTGCCTTGATGATAGATCTTGAATTGCAACAATGGAGGATTTAGCCCTCTAGATGCTTCTTGAGAGGGATGTCTTGGTGACTCGGACTACTCAAACCCTACCTTGCTTGAGAAGAGTGAGAAGGAAGTGAAGAGTGAATAAATGAACTAGGAGCGAGCCCAAAAATGAGGGTGAAAACCCTTATTTATACAAGCTATTCCCTAATCTCCTTGAAATAACACCATACAGGATGTCCTTAGGGATTGAGAGACAAAATCTCGAAAGAAAATTAAGTATATTTTAATTTTTAAGTCACATAGAACTAGGTCACCCAAGGTGGCAACCTAGTCCACCTAGGCACTTTCGATTGGTTTTTGAGGATTAAAAGGTGATTATTAATTTTTGTCAGGATTGTCTTCTAAAACACACTAAAATAAAGCTTTTAAGTGTATTAAGGGGTCATTATAGCATAAGAAAGGGTTGATTTAGTGATGAAAAGCCTAAGAAAGTGTGAAAATGTATTGCAACACCTTACAACACTTTGGTACAAGGCTTGGAAAGGGGTAAAATTATGTCCAAAATCTATAGGCAAAGGCCCAAATGAGTGAAAAGTGCCAAGGCTACACTTTTTGGTGACACATTTAGCCCCCACTTTAGTGAGAGGATGAACTTGCTTCAAACTCACACTAAAGTAGCCCAATGGAGATGGTGGAGAATGATGAAGATGAAGAAGGTGGTCAAGCCCCCAAGATTCAAAATTGTAAGTCAAAATGAAATCAATGCAAGAAGACATTCAAGGGTGAAAGATTGCACCAAGACAAGATACATGATCATGCAATGACAAGGACTGAAGGAAGGATGAGAATGAAACTAAAAGGGTGAATCAAGCTTTGACCATTTGTCCAGCTAGTTGTGGATCAAATATAGGTTTCTTGTCCAAAAAGGTGATGTGTACTCACTCTGGGGTGATGAAGGCCCAAAAGGTGAAAAACATAGGTGTCTATGGGGAAATTCATGCCACTATTTCGGCTTCCCAATCAAACCATACCAAAGTTATACCTCTTGATAAATTTGATAAGGCACCACAAAAGACAATGAAAATGATTTGTGAAATGCTGTTCAAGTGGATTTTTCTTAGTTCGTGTAATGTATCATCTTAAGGAACATCATGTGTAATGTCTCCAAGAGAGGAAAAGTGAAAATGGTCTCATCTTGTTTGTAACATAGGATAAATGCAATGTCTCATTGTGGGAAACATTGCACCTAATGTTTCCAAGAGAGGGAATCGCAAGAAAAATAAAATCGCACAATGAGATGTGAGTGTCGATGTATGCCCCCACTTTAAAGTGGTTTCTAACACCATTATTGTGAGCAATTTATTTAAAGTAGAAGAGGAGGAAGAAGGCATGAGAGCTTTTTTGGAAAGCCCTATTCCAAGTCATATGTTTCCGATAAGTTGTGTCATGAGAAGGGTAGTATGTCACATGCAAGTCAACTTAAGAAATGTTGTCCACATCCTAAGCCTGCTCTTATATGTTCATGAAAGGTTAACAACTAGTCAAAAGGGACAATTACAAGTGACATATGAGGGAAAAGGCTAACTAACCCCTTGCCCCCACTCAGTGTAGGACAAGAGTGAACCAAACAGATTGGTGAAATGCTAGGTAGAGTGAAAATTAGTATCAATTAGAGGAATTAGGTTCCCCCACAGAAGGAAGAACACCAAACTCTTTAAGATGTTGAATTTTACTACTCAAGGCCTTACACTCATTAGTGTGATGACCATGAACTCGGTGTTAGGCTCAAAAGGATTTTTTTTTTAAACATTTCTTTCAAGTTTTGGGAGGAAGGGAGATCAAGTGATCTTGGAGGAGTCTCAACAAGATACCCTCTTGATCAAGGGTAGAAGGTGTTCCTTTATTGTGTAAAAAAGAAGTGTCTTTCTTAGTATAGGATGTCATAACTATGCAAGGTGCTATGGATTATGAGATTTTGTACACTCTCTTAGAGGAGTGTGTAAAATATGAATCAGTAGTGTGTTGCGAGATGACATTGGTATTAAGAAAAGAGTCCTTTGTTGGTTTCACTTGTTGCAAATGATCACTTTCTAAGGTTTGGTTAGAAGATTTATTTGGGATGGTGTTGATGTTGGAGGAAGGTTTGACGATTTCGATGAAGGGAAAAAATCCAAGACCATGATTAGTTGTCTACATGGGAGGCTCAAGAGGGTTGTGGATACCTTGTTCATTAGCACCACATACTTTTCCACTATAGCTAGGTTTTTTCATGAGTTCATAACCTTTTCCATAGAGTTTTTTCAGCACTTTTGGATTGGGTGAGGGTTTGTTGTTGGCTTTTTTTTCTAAAGTAGTTGAGGGGGATACTTTCAAAGGATCAACTGAGTCTTGTGTTGACAAGACTACATTTCCATTTTTCGAGTCTTTGTGGGTGATATTGGATTCTCCTAATAAAGGAGGTGTGAAGTCTAAGTAACCCCAATCATCATCTAGGGATGCTTGTTGGACGGGTTCCACTTGGGCAGTTGGTGTTATGGTGTTGAAGTGATTCTCTTTGTATTTTTCAATGTTTAAGCAACAATTGGGTTTAGGGTTGGCTTCAAGTGTGTACACTTTGTTGTTGTAGATGTACTTCATCTTGCGATGAAGAGTGGAAGGCATTCCATTCATAGCATGAATACATGGCCTGCCTAAGAGAAGATTATATGAAATTTCGTGAGGCATAACATAGATTTTAGTGTCCAATGTGGCCATTCCAACTGTAAGAGGTATAGTGATCACACCAAGCAGCTGCTTAGCGACATTATTAAATCCTTTTATAGATAGAGAATTAGGTTTTATGTGGGATATATCAATGCAAAGCCTATCCAAAAGGCACACAAAACACACATTAAGAGCAGAGCTAGTATCTACAAGAATTCTCTTGATCCCTTTTGTTTTGTATTGAGATATTATTATGAAAGCTACATTTTGTTTTTATACTTCCAAAGGAGGGATTTCATTTTGGTGAAAAACAATATCAACATTAACTCCATGAAGAATAACTACTATGTCATTTGGTTGCATATTAGAAGGGATAGGAACTTGTTGTAGGGTAGCCTGCATCATGTTGTGATAGTGAGCGAAGACTTGAATGAGATCCCATAATGATATTTTTGTGGGAGTATTCCTTAGCTGGTCAACAAGGTCATACTCCCTAAGAATTGAATGTAAGTGAGGACCATCAGGTAAGATGGGATTAGGCAAAATTAAAGGTGTTGAGGGTGATTTTTGTGGTTGTGGGTTGTTTCTTGTGTAATGTGTATGAGTAATGGTATTGTGACTCAATTTCTGCAACACATTATTCTTATGTGTGTATATGATGAGTTCAAGTTTGGTTGGAGTTTGAGGTTTGTGCAATTGGGGTTAAAGGAAAAGTTGAGGTTGAATAATATTAACATCCCTTAGGGAAGTAGAGTCCAACGGGGGCTCGACAACTTCTTCTAGGGGCATAATATTATTACTGTCATTTTTGTCCTTGTTTAGCATCATGATAGCCTTCCTAGGAGAAGAGATTTTAGGAGAACTACAAGCCTCATGTTCTTGAAATTCAAGGATTTGTTCTTCTAAAATGACTTCCTCACATGTAGGGGAATGATCAATGAAGGGATGACTAGGAGAGGGTTCTATTTTATTGCCTTGTTTTACGAAGGTATCATTCTCTTGTTCCATACTATCTACCCTAGTATGAGAGCTAGTTGCAACACAGGTAGGCGAGGCATCTAGAGAAGGACCACTATGATTTTCAAATATATTGTACCAAATGGTAGGATCATTAGGGAAGGGAGGGTCAAGATTCTCATGACTTGTAAGAGGTGTATCTTCTAACACCAACCTATCCTCATTGCATTGAGCAGGGATATTAGGAGATGGACAATCTTGAGGGTTATGGTTAGGGAGAGTAGGTAAGGAAATGTAGAAATATGTGTTGTTTAATGTTGGGCAAAGGGGGATGAGGAGAGAAACAATCAAAATCTTCAAATATTGTACCTTCTATCACCAAAATACCTTCATCACTAATAGGAGAGGTATAGGTAGAAGCACAAGTATGATTGTTATGATTTTTAACACAAATATCCTCATTGAAGGGTAATGTAATGTTAAGAATTGTGTCAATGGTTTGGTTATTAACATGTTCTTTAATTAATTCATTATTGTAATCTACATTGAAATCATAAGAAGGAATTTTGAATTTATGCAATCCATTTGAAACTAAATCAAAGCCACATATTTTAAAAGAAAACATGGTATGAAAAGGGAAAGAGAATGCAATGCAATGACTTAAAGTAAAATGTTGAAATGTAATATTTTAGATGGGAAACAAGGTAATTTTCTAATTACACTATACAACAATCTAAAAAATAAATGTATTATATGCAAAATTGAAACTAAGAAATGCATGAAATGAGCTAATTTAAGCTGATTTTAATGAAATACATGAACATAAACACAACCAATGGATATAGATAGATACTGACACAAAACATAAACTTGAAAACAAGGTTTTTAGCTTTATAAAAGGCAATTTTAGGGGCCTAAAGGGACTAGGTCGCCCAGGGTGGAAACTTAGTCCTGCTGGTGTTTTTTTTGAGATTTTGTAGAATATTTTGATGGATTCAGGTGGTTTTTGTATTGGGTGATGTAGACCTAACATAAAAATGCAAACTTTCAAAGATGTGTAGTTTTCTAAGATGCAAAAATGCAACCTATATGCACTTTCACTAATACAATATTTAAACCCTAGAATACAATGTAAACAATGCAAAATCCAATGCAATGCGAACCTAGGATCAGGATGGACTCCAATTCAGAAAAGAGGGTGCAGATGTAGGGTTCACCAAAATCAACCACCAAAAATAATGCAATTTAGGGAAAGAGGATTCCCCAATAGGCTCCTAGGGATTTTCACCTAGGAGCAAGGTTAGGAAATGGACTCTCTTTTGCACTAAAGGTGTTCCTGGTGAGTTCATTCAAAGAGAGTTTGTGATTTGTGTGATTGGATGTATCTAAATACTATAAATAGAAAATAACTATGAATGTAAAGCCTAGGAAAAGAAAGATGTATGAAAATACATTATGATATACAAGTATGAACAAGATGACCTAAGAATGTACATTAAACTAAAATAGAAGGTTGGAGATGAAAGGGTTGCACCTGGGAATGAGTTGCAGACTAGATTGGAGGCTGGAAATGCTCCTGATGCTAAGATTTTGGTCTACTAGGACACTTACGCCATTCTGTGTGACCTAGTCCCAGATCTGGAAAACTTCACCAAAGCCTATTTATGCCAAAATGGTATCCAGATCTACCAAAATCTCTAAAAAATAGGTTCAGAGGGACTAGGTTTCCATTGTTGGCAACTTAATCCTCTTATGAATTTTTGAAGATCAAAAATCAGAAGTGGAATCCCTCATTCTATGCTTTCTACTCCTCCAGTTGGTTGATCCCGAAAGTGAAGAATTTGGTTTGTAGATGTCCTCCAAGGCTCAACTAGGGTTTCCCCAACCTTGAAGAGCTTTGGCAAGTTGTTGAAATCCTTTCCACCTTGGTTCTTTTCCAATTCTGCACACAAGACCTAAAAATCACACAAAGAGGGAAAACTTGTTGATTGTTAGGGATTAGGGGTTTGCCTAGATCAAACCCCCTTTTGAGTAATCAAACCAAAAAGATGAAATAAAGTAATTAAGCATGAAACAAAGGAGTGATGGATTTTACCTTTCCTTGATGATAGATATTGAGTTGCAGCAATGGATGATTCAACCCTTTGGATGCTTCTTAAGAGGGATGTCTTGGCAACTTAGACTACTCAAACCCTCGCTTGCTTGAGAAGAGTGAGAGGGAAGTGAAGAGTGAATAAATGAACTAAAAGGGAGACCAAAAATGATGGGGAAAACCTTTATTTATATAATTTATGCCCTAATTTTCCCGAAATAACACCATATAGGCCAACCTTAGGGTTTAAGAGACAAAATCTTGAAAGAAAATTATGTTTATTTTAATTTTTAAGCCACATAGGACTAGGTTGCCCAAGGTGGCGACCTAGTCCACTTGGGAACTTTTGATTGGTTTTCAGGGATTAAAAGGTGATTATTATTGTTTGTCAAGATTATCTTTTGAAACACACTAAAATAAGGCTTTTAAGTGCATTAAGGGGTCATTATAGCATAAGAAAGGGTTGATTTACTGATGACAAGCCTAGGAAAGTGTGAAAATTTATTGCAACACCTTACAACACTTTGGTACAAGGCTTGGAAAGGGGTAAAAAGAGGTCCAAAATCCATAGGAAAAGGCCCAAATGGGTGAAAAGTGTCAAGGCTACACTTTTTGGCGATAGTTTCTACCATAACTTCCAAACTAGTGTGAATTTGCATCTGACTTGTTTTGGGTTTTGAGGTATCTATTAGATAAGCTCTAAAAAAAATAGACTTTTAAGGTCATTTTTCTCAACTTTATTCATATTATACTCTTTGTTATTTTTTCTATAGTCTGAAATTTGAAGAATTAAAAAAATATTATTTTGAAATGCTTATCAAAAATTATGTAGGGTTAGTTATCTATAATTTACTGTTAAAAATAAAATAAATTCCTTAATTTAGTGGTCAAATTTTAGTCAATTTTTTTCAATTATTTTGGCTTTATTTTTATAAAAGGAATAAGCTTGTATATATTATATATAAGATATAAAGGTTACAAAATAGTTACAAAAAGTAACTAGATCTACAACTCTAGTCAAATATTTTTTCTATAATATTGTACTTATATGATCAACCAAGGGGAGGTGAATCACATACTTAAAGTTGCATTTACAAAAGCAAGACAAAATGGACATTGATTTCAGAGGCAAACAAGTTGGAATTATAGACCAAATACAAAATAGATTATACAAACCTAATTTTAGGATCCTGAGAAAGGTGTATGAAAATATTCGTTAAAACCTTCGTTGTTTTTCCTTACAAAATGCTAAGTTTATGATTTTTTTAAAAATTATTTTTTTTGAAAATATTATAAAAAATCAAGTAGGATTAATTCTCTATAATTTATTGTTATACATAAAATAATCTCCTTAATTTAGTGGTCAAATTTTTAATCAAATCATAGATTTCAAAACCTATCTTAGCATATGTTTTAAATTTGTATGGTTACAACTCGTGCTAGATAATATCATCTCTTAATCAATAAAGAGGAATCTATAGTTAAAAAAAAATTAATTCATGTCATCTTTAGGATCATGGGACTCTTTTATGAATGTGTAAATGGATGACCATCTTTATTTTCCATCGCCAAAAATTGAGGGAGTAAGTCTATTGAATTGTGAAAAAATGGTACATTTTATTAAGAATAAATTATTTGACTCATTTAAAACATCCTTAAATGAGGGATTATATAGGTTTGAAAAAGTTAATATTATCAAAATTGAGAGGTTCAAAAAGCCACCAAGGTGGGTACAACCCTAATAGACAAAATCAATCAATTGGGAAATTTTTTCAAGGTCCAAAATTAAACCTACCCAAAATAGATATACACGAGCTAGATGGTACATATGTAAATTCATGGATAAGTCTCATGGAACAATATTTTAAACTCCATAATATATCAGATGATGGAATGGTTGATATAGCTTCACTACATTTAGAATCTTAACCTTATCATTGGTACTGATAGATGACGAGTGAAAGACAAGGGAAATTACGTAGAGATAATTTACAAATGACTCAGTAGCCCACTACTAGCAATCATGGAATGGGAGCTATTTTACCCAACTTACAAATTTAATACAAATAGGGTATATAGAAAAATACAATGTTGAACATATAATATTGGAAATTCAAACTCAAGATGTGACACCTTATCAAATACTACAACTCTACATCATTGGAATTAATGAAAAATTTAACATTATGTTTGTTTATTGGAACCTTGTATAGCTATAAAAGTAATGCAAAAAGTATTACATAATGAGCAATGAAACCTTACTACAAAATATCAACACAAGGCCAAATAGTAGGATGAAGAGATAAAAATTTCACTAATCCTACTAACAAAAAGGGGGCTAACCTCTTTAGCCCAAAACAAATAACTAAGTTATCTCCTCAACAAGAGGTAGAGAAAAGAGAAAAAAGGTCTATGTTGGCATTGTGATATTGAATGGACAAGGGGCCATAAATGTGGTAATAATGAGAATAAACTAGTGATTATTGAGAATGAGGTTGAAGAAGAGGAAGAAGTATCTATAAAAGAACCAAATATGGAGCTAAAGAGAAAATTTAGATGAAGAATATAGTTCTACTATCTCCTTACATGTATTTAATGGAGCAAGAAAACTACAAAAACTTAGAGTTTTTGGTTATATAAAAAAGAGAAAGTTAATAATGTTAATTGATATAGTAGTACACAACTTTATTAATAGAATACTAGCTCATGAGCTCAATTATTTTGTATATCCAATCTCTAACTTCCAAGTCATGATATCTAATGGGAAATAAATCTCTTGTTGTTGTAAGTGCCATCATATAAAAATTTCAATTAGAAATTCCCATCTAGATTCAAAAATTATTTTTATTCCAATAGGAGTAGGTTTAGTTCTAGGAGTATAATGGCTTAAATAGTTGGGAATAGTATCCTAAAATTTTTAAGAATTATTTATGAATTTCAACTATAATAAAAAAACTTATAAAACTATAGGAGTAAAATCACTACCAACTCAAATTATTTTCTCCCATAAGATGTAAAAATTACTTAATAAAGGTTCCTATGGTCTAGTGGCACAACCAATTTTTTTATAAGAACAAGATGTGAACACTTAGTTGTTAGATTCACAGGACAACTGAGAGGGGGGTGAATCAGTTATATACTATAAAACATTCAAACCCTCAAATATATTTTCAAACCTTGATCAACCATTAAACCCTTAACATGCATTAACAAAATGTAAACATGTAAAGAAATTATGCAAACATATAAAAAAACCAAATTACCATGGAAAATGAAAGAATGGAAAAACCAAAATGAAGATTAGATCACTAATATATGAAATGGAACACCAAATATAATAAGGCTCACTGTTGAGGGCTCACCGCCTAAAAAGATAAAGAAAGGCTTACTACCAGTAGCTCACTACCAAAGGACTCACTGTCCAAATGGAAGAGGAATATAAGAATGGGTGGCTCATTTCTAATTTGAACTACTAATAATTCATCTCTCATATTCCAAAGGTATAGTTCCTCTAGAGAAAAAATAACTCATGAAATAGAATGAAATGCAGACACCTTCTGCTCACTGCACTTGGAAGTCATAGGCATTAAGGCTCACACTTAGATCATCACACTTAATAACATTCACATATTTCATATAACACACTATGCTCTTGATCCACACAATAATTATCCTTGCATTTATACCCTCAATGACCTAAAACAATCTCTATTAGGTCGGCCTAAATGAAAGGTATACATGTCAATCATACAATATGAAATAGGTCAGCACCAAACACTTACATGGTGGAAATAAGTGAGGAAATACCATGATACTACTTAGCTAGGACCTAAATATATATTGGCAAGCTTCTCAACACTTCCTCAAACAAGAAATATCCTCTGCAATTAGCACTAGCACACCAAGTCATCCAAACCTACACTAAAACTAAAAAGAAACTCCAAAAACACCTCTCTAGGTTTGGAAACATCTCACAAACTACACAAAAATATTCTACATCTTAAAATAGTCACCACTACTACTACAACCACCTAAAACTTAAGGACACCTCCAATATGTACAACAAACAATATTGGCACAAACATCCAACACACCAAAAAACTCTACAAAACAAATCAACACCTAAACATTCAAGGGAAGGTAGATACAAATGATATAAGGATTTTCCGAAATCTACAAAACTATAACATTCACTATAGAGAAATGTGGAGAGATCTCATTTGTCCTAGACACCCTGTTTCACTAGACAAACATATTGTCAAATACATCTTCCACTATACTATGATATAAAACCTAAAATTTTGGATATGACACCTCTCAACACCTGTGATCATCGCATCCAAACTACATGATCTTATATTCAATCATGAAGAAATGTGAAACAAAACACTAAACACCAATGTGTCACACTAAACCCCCTCATATTTAAAATTTCTCAAAAATACTTAGAAACCAAGCTAACCAAATTCATCAACAACATTACTAACATCTCTTTAACACATTAGAACTACAAAAATATCCTTAAACACAAGTTAGGGCAACAATCTTTGAAATTATACTAAAGTAGGACATCAATGACGACACCAACATGTGATGACATCAATACCAACAATTCTAGAAACATCATCAATACCAACAGCATTACTAAGCACTCTTTATACAAGGTATTGAAATCAATGACAACACCTAAGAAAATCACAAACAACTCTTGAGCTTCCAAGATCTCCAAACTTCCAACAATATCCCCCTTTTTTCGTTGATGGGAACACCTACTTTCTAAAAAACCATCAACAACAAAAATAACCAAGAAAAATACTACAATAAGAAATATTCCCCTTGATTGGGAAAAATATTTACTCTTCATCCTCTCTCTTCATAGACTTCTCCTACAACACTATCAACACTTGCATTTTAGATCACTCTCCTTCTTTTCTCCTCAGACAATATTTTCCCCTATATACACATTTTTCAACATGTTCTTCTTTCTCCCCCTATGGTTTTTCAACCACTTTAACTCTCTCCCACTCTAAAATCAATGGAAGAGGTTCATCATTATTTACTCTCCCCCTAACACCATCAAAAAAATATTTTATTTCCTCTACACTCATTTTCTTTCATACTCCCTCTTAGGGGCACACAATATGCTCCATTTTACTGCACCATTTAACAACCACTGCTACCCACTCTCCTCGAGAGGTAGCCTTCGACATCATTCCAAGACCAAGAATGTATCCTGAAATGATTCTTAGATAGATGCACACACTTATGCATCTAATTGAAATAAGGAGGGGTAATAATGCCTAATTTCTCCCAAAGATACTCAAAAATATCTTTTGGAAGAGCCATTGTGAAAATATCAGCAACTTGATCATTAATAGGCACATACTCCAACTTCACCTCATTTTCTACAACTTTCTCTCTAAAGAAGTGATATTGGATTGAGATACATTTTATTATTGAATGCATTACTAGATTCTTTGAAATATTGATTGCACTTTTATTGTTATACATGATAGAAATAGGTTTTGTTACTAAATTTTAGCCTCCCGCTTAAATTAGTGAAGTTTTAGCGAGAAATTGTTTCATGGGGTATAATGTTTTTGATGCATAGACCATCCAATGAACATTTTTCTTTCTGAATGAAGGGTTTTTAATAATTGACTTATCAGAATTATGCAATAGTTTGTGTGAAACTATTGAACTATCCAGACAAAGCAACAAAAAAACTTCATTAAGAAAACAAACATTAAGAGGTGTGAAGCTAAACTATCTTCTGCAATGTATGTTATTGCTATTTATCTTAAAAGAATTGCAATTCTGGAACAAGGTATGTGAAAATTAAAAATTCATCTTGATTAAAAATCATGTTCTTCGAATAATTTTTATTCATTTATTTCATATTGTGTAATTGAAAACAAGTTCAAACGAATACACTAGTCATTACATATTATGAAATAGTTGATTTATTAAAAGCAATATTTTTGTAATCCCACACAAGCCGTGGGAGTGACTAGGTTGATTTAATGCAAAAATGAATATAAAACTTACACCTGAAGATCAATTAAAATAAAAGACACATAAGAGGAAGTCATGTCCGTCATTTCCTTAAGGGAAGATGTACGGTTGACTCTTTGATCTTCAACTTGATATTCAATATCTTTAGCTCCTCTTGTTCCCAATTTCCATATGCACCTGTAGATGATTAAAAGGTTTTTTTAGAGCTCAGGGCATGAAGTCCAATTACATGTTTCATCAAAAAACATATAATTTTCATCTATTATTAGATTAAATCAACTTAGACATTATCAGAGATATAAATGCAAAAGTGTCAGATCAAATCATGAACAAACCATAAAATTCTCTATTTTTATCTAACTTGTTTGCTTCTTGTGTAGATATAGGTAAAGTCTTTGTTACTATTTATTCTATTAAAACACGTGGGTTGAAGTGTGTCTCCCACAAGGGTTGAGCCCAACATGTTGTTCTTTTATGACGATAAATCATTAAGATAGTAGAGTTTTCTTTTCTACAATATTATTTAGTAGATATTCATCATTTATAGTAGTGAGTTGTTAAAGTTCACTGTTACAAATAATCAATACATTCTAAACAAGGTTGTATGAAAAGGTGATATCTAATCTTAGATAGGAAAATCAAAGTCAAGGAATAGCATAGTCCCATGAAGACATCATGTATTTAAGTCATGAAGAAACAATGATCTTAATAGCCATGAAGACATCATGTGTTTAAGTCATGAATAAATAGTGATCTTAATAGCCATGTATGATATATGAAAGGAGTGATTTTATGAGTGTTTGCAATAACAATGATATCAAATGGTAATCTATAGCATGGTCACTATTAAACACAATAAGAAATGGAAGTATAATTTTTTCTTAAAAAATTCTTCACAGGTTCTATTTTTAGCCAGAAAGCTATCAATGATAAGGGTCCATAACAATCATCAGTGATATTGAGTGTGAGTTCATGAAATATGAAGACAGGTAATGTCTTATATATATCAATATTTTTCATGATTTGAATGCAATGATAATGATATTAATATCAATGGAGAGAAAGTGCAGTTTTTGAGGCATGGATATAAAGAAAAAGTGCAAAAATGTTAAACATTGATAGTGGTATTACTTTCAAAGATTTCCAATGCAGTAATCACAGTCTACAACAACTAAATCCAAGTGAGATTCATTCATAATGATGTCATGTTCTTTATAGGAAAGGACTAGTGAAGACACATGGGCAACTTTGGATAGAGGTTTAGGAGCACCTAAAGACCTAACTCAACTCATCACAAAGGCAGGATCCATATACAAAACCAAGTGACAGTATTCCAATGATGTCAAAAGACAAAGTGTATAAAGATTTTGAAGAATAGATTTTTCATGCTAAAGAGGAATACTCCTATGTCAATCTTAGATTGGGATAACAGAGAAATGAAATACAGAGATGCTTTCAAGAGCCCTTGATTGAAAAATGGAAATGAGCTCTTGTTAGTGACCCGTAACAAATGAAACCCTATTTTCTATAGAAATGCAGGCCAAACATGTGGAAAATAAAATTAATACATAGAGAAAATAGAAGAAAAGTTAAGAGACTTTTCACCAAATTGTAGAGATATCCTCACAATGAGGGTAAGTTTTGGAGAGCCCAAAGAGAAAAGAAAGCACATGTAGTAGAAAGGCCTAGCCCATTAAGCACAAATATCCAGAGGTATCAATATATGTATTTTAAAGCCATTTCATAGTGAGGCCGCGACTGCTAAAGCATGGAGGATTCTAGAAAAGCAATGAAAAAATGTGTTACAAATGTTTTTCTCATCTTACAAACTAAATGATTTTTAAATGGAGTTTCTTTTATAGAAAAGAAGCAAAATATACATATCGAGTACAAGATTTGGTACCCACAGGCTTGTTGTTCTAAATATATTTAAAAAATGAGTTTTTTCCAATAGTCAGGAGCTCCAACCAAAGTTATTCATGGTGGCACTGAATACATAAATAATAACAGAGAAAAATAAAAAGAAAAGTTATCAGAACATTTTGCATGGTCGCAATCGAGAAGGCTTGAAATGCTTTCAAAATGGAGAGTAAAGTACATATTTCAAGTTGAGAAACACTTACCATACAACCTCTACAAGATTCTTCATAAAATCTTGAAAAGACGACACAAATGGCAAAGAATTTTTATGCTCAAATTTCAAACCCTAAGGTTATCTATGGTGGCACCCTCAGAAAAGCAACAGAGAAGAAAATGAAATAGGAATCAAATGTTCCTTGTAGCTTTTGTCTTTAGGGTTTAGAAACCCTAAGGGCCAATAAAGAAAAAAGCATTATTTTCTTTCTTTTTGTTTTAAAAAAAAAAATCCTTCCTCATATTAAAATGAATACTATACTTTTATGCCTTGTATTTCTTTTTGCATATAAGACTTAATCAAATTAGTCTTTTCTATATGCCTTTCAAAATACTCATATTTTTATTATTGCATTTAATTTTGAAAATTGTAAAACTTTATTTAAGTGATGAATATAAATCACTTTAAATAAATGTTACTTAAAATGCAAGACAAGATGCCACTTTTTATGCAATTTTCAAAGAGATAGTCAAAAGGGAGTTTTTAAAAGCTTTAAAGCTTTTGCATGCATTTAGGGTTGTTTGAAGAGATTGGAAAATAGGTGGAGCACAAATAGGGTTTTTTGGTCACTTAATTGAGAGTTCACTTTTAGTTGAGAGTCCAAATGGGTGGAGTTTCAGTCAAGGAGAAATTTGAGGCACTAAACTCATTGTTTCAAATAGTTACAACCCTATTTTCGAGGGGTTTTCAGTTTTGCATGACCCTTTGGGTTGTTTTCAGATTCAAAAATCCTTATGCATACTTGGAGGATTTTTATTTTAGTCACATGCTTAATTTGAGGGAGAGGTTGGAGTTTAACAACACATCATGCCAATTGGAGCCAAAATTGAAATTTCAAATTCTTGGAGCCTTTTGTATAAGTCTTCTTCTTCTCTCATATTTTCTCTCTAGTTCTAGGTTGGGTAATCCCTGCATGAGCATTCTTCACACTTTGTAACTCATTCCTTATGAGGTTTTACAGATTTTTAATGCAAGTGTCTCTTGATTTTCAATAAAGAAGTTTATTTCCTTCTCAAATATGTTTTTTCTCAAGCATTGTATGTGAGTCTTTAGATTGAAATATTGTGATTTCTATTAGGAAATCCTTCATTTTATCTTATTCCTTCAGTGTAGTGTTTAAATGCAACATGTTATAGTGTAGGTCATTGACTGTGTATCTTTTCTTTGTTGAATTTTTGTTATGAAAACATCATTTTTTTCTTTTAAACAAACTTCAAATAGTGAAACCTTTCATATGAATCATTTTTGCAAAACATATTAACCAGAGTAATGAATGCTTATAGCTTAATTTTTTGAGTGATCTTGTGAGCCTTGGATGCATTGTCTAGTTTACTATTGGTGTATCACCTATTAGTAATAGGTTTTAAAGTTAAAAGAATATCCTTCTCACTATTTTCCTTGTCATTATTTCAATTTTTCCAAGTTATCTAAAGGGAGCCAACCCATAATTTGGAGGTCTTCTTTAACAATAGGATACCCACAACCTGAAAGTAGTCCAATGTTGCATGGGATTGTTAAGTTTTCAACTTGGAATTAGGTTCAAATCTTTGTGTCAATAGTTTTTGGCATGCCTAATGGGAAATTGAACTGATTCTTCAGCTAAAAAATAGCTTCATTTTTTTGTTGTTATGGTGTGAGAAATAGTCTTTCAGCCTTCAAGAAGGAAAGTTTCACACTTGGTGACTCCATAACTTTGGTTTCAATAGTTTTAGTGAATAGGCATATGAGAAGTTATCAAACTAGACAAAGTGTTGATCCTATTAAGCATTCTGAGCTACCATCAAGAAGTACTAGGGTTGTTAGGAAGGCAACAAGTCTAGTTGAAACCTATAGTAATTCTCTATTTACAAGCTCTACAAATTAAATACCAATAAGTTCCACTATTTCTGGGAGTTCAAATCCTCCAATAGTCACTATGGATCACCCACCACCACCTAGGAATCAACCCTTTGTCTCTTTTGATCAAGGAATCTCCTTAAATCTTGCCCAACATAATGATATACCAACAACAACTCTTAAGAGCTTACCATTTTTCATGGGAGGGGATCAAACAAAAACCATAGAACATATTAGAGATTTGGTTTCATTGTGTGGATTGCATCACATTACTAAAAAAGATGTTGTAGTAAGGCTCTTGGTAGCTTCTCTCAAGGGTAAAGCCATCCAATGGTTCAGAGGCCTTGGTGTAAATTCAATTGCTACTTGGGATCAGTTGGGAGAGAGGATGAATAAGAAATTAGAGGATGTCAGATCATCTTTCACTAGTGGAGCAGCTCACTACCATCAAAAGAAATGCACATGAACATTTGGTGGACTTCAATTATCGCTTCAAGAAGACCTAGAATAGAATTCTAGCCTCGATAAAGCCTTCTAATGATTATGCATTCTTGTTTTATATAAAATATTTGAATAGCGATATTGTGCTTATGATATAGTCTATGAGTGGGAATACATTACCAACAACATTTTATGTTGCTATAAGGGCTGAGAGTAGTTTAATTCAAGCTGGAAATATAGCACCTAGGCCTCCAATGCCATATTTTGTTGAGATACAACCAACTGCTCCTATAATACTACCTACTATAGCTATTGTCCCTTCATTTCCAACATTTAATACCCAAGTTGCAGCTCAAGAGCATGTTATTCCTAGTCAATTCCAAGAGCTAATTAGTATTAAGGAGAAAAATGGCAATATACAAAATACTTTTCAGACCTTTGGTAATGAGTTGGTTAACATGAAAAAGTAGCAGTATCAGCCACCTTACCAAGCTCCTTACCAAGCTTCATACCAGCCTAATCCTCAAGTTCAAAGGAGGAACTTTAATTAAAGGCCTTTCTAGCCCTATAACCCCAATACACCTAGCTCTTCTAAAGAGGTGGTACTAGTTCAAAATAATATGGCATCTAATTACGAGTGGTGTTTTCCTTGTAATCAGCCACATAACCAATCCACTTGTTCTAATGGCATTTTGAATCAAGCTTTAATGGCACAAAGTAGTGTTGTTGTTCCAAGAGATTCATCACAAAAAGTTCATGAACATCAATTTGTTCATGTGGAATAAGTAAATCAGGATGTCACCTTATTGAATTGGCCAAGTAAGGATTTTCACAGGGTCAATAATTCACAAAATCAGTCAAATACTCCTATAGCAGTCAATACCAAGTCTAAGAAAAGAGTTGTTGACTTGGGACAACAAGCTGATGAAGGTAGAAATCAGCCATCTACTAGTTCACAAGGCCAAGTAAGGCCTTCTTCTTCATAGAACATTCAGGTTCTGCCAAGAGCTCAACCTGCAGTTGGAAAAGATCAGCCTAAGGCTCCAACTCAACCATCACAAGTACAAGGGAATGTTGTTGTTCCTAGAGGATAGAAGAAGGTTAGTACTAGTAATTTCAATATTTTAGATCATATGAAGAAAACACATGTTAATGTTTCTATGTGGGATTCTTTAGCTCTTCCTAGGAAAAAATATTTGTTACATGAGGGTATGTGTAGGATCATCATGGAAAAAATAGGCCCTTAAGTGGCAATAAAATTCAAAAAATCAGAGTTAGGCAAGTTGACGTAAATTTTTTAATAAGTTATCTATATTATTTCAAAAATATGTAAGAATAGAATCTGTAGAAAATTGAATGTAGTTTCTAAATTACTAGGTTTATTTTATTTATTTTTAAATCTATTTGGTGAAAATTTGAAATTTCAATGCAGTAGTACTTAAATTTCAGGGAAAAAATAAGAAGTAGGTGTCTGTTTGACCACCCTAACCACAATAAAATGATAATATTTTTTTATAAGATTTTAGATATAAGTAGGAGACTCATGTCCTGATGTGATGCATACTTTTTTGTAATTTTGTTCCAAGTAAATAATTAATTATGATTTTTTTATTACAAATTTTAAAAAATATAAAAATTTGTATGTCTAACCACCTTAACTTGGTCAAAACTTCATGAAATTCATTTTTTTTTTTTAATCCTATATTATGTGAAGCATAGAATGTGACGCATGTTTTGGATTAAAAAAATGTGATACCATTTGAAAGCTATATATTTTTTTCAATTAGCCTACCAATCAGGACTTTAGTCATAATTCAAATAGAAAATGAATAAGAATTATTTATTAAATTCAAAGTAAAGCATAATTTATATTGGTAGAAAGCTAAGAATCTCCTTTAAAAACCCTTTTGGTTTCATCAATTTTGGGTAAAAAAAAATACGTCAACCACATGGGCTATCATATCACTTAGATATCACCACTTTTTGGCCCATCATGATCCTGCACATACCCATGAGGCATTGTAAAAGTTTTCATTGTCATATGGAGTGTCTAACCAACAAACCTCTAAATTTGTACTTACCAATGATTCTCAAGAGAAAAGAGAACAACATACCAATGTAGTCAAGCCACCCCCATTTTATGTAACTTTAATTGTTGGTCAGAATTTAGTGCATAATTGTATGATTGACTTGGGCACTAGTAGTTTTGTAATGCCCAAACAAGTTGTTGATAAGTTGGGAATTAGGTATGAACCATTAGAAAAGGGGGTAGTCCAACTATATGGTACTATTGTTAATATAGGAGTTATCAAGAATTTGAGTCTCACCTTGCATGCATGTCCAAACTTCTCTTTACCTCAGGATATTTATGTCATAGAGTTTCCCCCATATTTTTCCATATGTTTATCAAGAGACTTCACTGCTAAGATTGGAGGATACTTGTATTCTGATTGGTCTCATATGCTCTTTAGGACAAGGTATGGCACTAAGGTCACTATCAAATCAGAAATTGTCTCTAAAGACCATATTGAGCTCTATAATCCAAGTGTTATCAATGCAATAGCTTCTATTAATTGCACTCTTTTTTATCGTGAAGAGGTTCCTGCAGGAAGTGAGGCAAATATATAAATTGAGGATATCCCTAATGTCCTTCTAGATGAGTGGGCAACTGAGAACGTTCATAATGTCTTGAATGAACAACATGAAGAGTTAAATTTTGGAGTTTATTTGATGCATGAATATGATTCTTTCATGCGTAATCTTGAAAAAAGTGTTGAACATCAGTCTGATCAACAAGTAAATGAATTATGGAATTTTTTTTCAACGGTTCAAGGAGTAAAAATGACATTGGAGGTGGTTTCATTCTCATTTCTCCTAATGGTGATAAGCATTACTTAGCCTATAGGTTCACATTCAGCTACACTAATAATAAACTAAGTATGAAGCTTTGATTCATGGTCTCCAGTGTTCTAAAAAGAGAGGTATTTTCTATTTACTAATAATCAAGTAAGAGGTCTCCATAATACTAAAATGGATCTTTTGAAGTCTTATAAGCATAGAGTATGGGATCTTATAGAATATTTTCAAGCTTTTAATTTTTTGTCCATACCTAGAGATGAAAATAAACATGTTGATAGACTTGCAGCTATAGGAGATCAATATGATATTCCTAATGAGATCAACATTTTTAAAGAACAATGGTATGTTAAAGTGATTGTTAGATCTTTTGTTCCTAACAATAATGAGCATTGGAAATTTTTTGGTAGTGATTAGAAGATCATAAACTTCTTGAGAGAAGAAGAAAATTTTTCCAATGATAATCAAGAGAAACTCAGACAGCAGTATGAAGATCAAATCATACAACTGAAAACCAACAAATTACCCGAAGGCTTGGTTACATTGGAGTCTATTTTCAATGCTGATGACCAAGTAAGAAAAGAAAAAGCCATCTTGCACATCAAAGAGGATCATTATCAGAATATTGAGATCTTCAAGGATAAGCTCTTGAAGCTTGGCAAGGTATGCACATTAGAAGAGAGGCATGCATTTGTTTTACTTTATCAAGAGTTCAGTGACATTTTTGCATGAGAATATTTAGATTTGAAGGGTTTTGATCCTACTATTGTGAAGCATACCATTGAACTTGAGCCTAATGCCAAACCTGTAAGACAAAAACATAGGCCACTTAATTCCAAGCTTGAGCCCCTCATGGTCAAAGAGTTGAATAAAATCATTGAGAGCAGTATAATATTTCCAATCAAACATACCTCCTAGGTATCCAATCTTGTTCCAGTGAGGAAGAAAAATGGTGAAATCTGACTTTATGTTGATTTCAAATACCTTAACAGAACTTCCTTGAACAATCATCACCCTTTATCCTCTGTGGAATGAATCCTGCAAGTTGTTTTAGGTTGTGATAGGTTTTCTTTATTAGATGGCTTCTCAGGATATAAACAAATTTTAGTTGAGGAGGATTTGTTTAAAACAACATTTTCAACTAAATGGATCACAATGGCTTACAAGAAAATGCCATTTGGTTTGTCAAATTCTAGAGCTACATTTCAGAAATCTATGGACATGAATTTCAATGGTTTGGTGTATAAAATTGTACTGGTTTATTTGGATGACATAACTATTTTCTCAAGAAATCCTAATGAACACTTTTCTCACTTGAAAATGATATTTGAAAGGTGCAAAGAGTTTTATATATCTATCAATCAAAAGAAGTTTGTGTTTGTTGTCCATGAAGGTAAGTTTTTGGGATACATTGTATCAAAACATGGTATCACTATTGGTCCAAAAAGTGTATGTGCAATCCTTTCTCTTCCTTTACCAGCACACAAAAAGGGTTTGCAAAGTTTCTTGGGTAGAATCAACTTTGTTAGAATATTTATTCCAGATGTTTCTAATTTATTAATTCCTCTTACTTCAATGTTAAGGAAGAATTTTCCTTTCAGTTGGACCAAGGATGGAAAAAGGATCTTTGAGCTCATTAAGGAAGCACTTGCAGCTACTCCTACTTTGTTAAACCCAAATTTTTCAAATGATTTTATATTGTATGCATATGGGAACATTGATAGTATAGAAGCTATGCTAGTTCAGGAGAATGATCATGGTTTAGAGCAGCCTTTAGCCTTTTTCAGTCAAGGTCATAAATTTTATGAACTTAATTATTCCATTGTTGATAAGAATTTACTTGCAGTAATTAGAAGTTTGAAGAAGTTTAGACACATGCTTTCTAACAGAAAAGTTAAAATGTTGGTTGCTCACCCTTCAGTTAAAGATTTTTTGTTGAGTAAGGATTTGGATGGTAAAAGAGTTGGTTGAGTGAATAAGGTGATGGAATATGATATTGAGATCAAGGTTACCAAACTGATTAGAGGCAAGGATCTATGTGAGCAACTTACTGGTAATGGTAACAACAGTACAAAAAAGGAAGAGGAGCCTATCCTAGCTCTTGAGGATGAAGAACAAATAGATGTACTTGTTTCTTCTATAGGTTGGGTGCAAGAAATGACTCATTTTTGTTAACTGGTGAGTTCCCTCCTAGTTTGAATAAATAAAAAAGAAGGTACTTTAGGCTACAATTTATACCTTATGTTCTTTTAAATGGTTTTATTTTTAGAAAATATTTCCATGGTTTTTTTATAAGATGCATTGAGACTGATCAAGTTGATAGAGTTTTACATGACTTTCATGAAGGATCAGTTGGAGGAAATTTCTCACCAAGGGCTACAAATCTCAAGATAATTAAAGGAGGATACTATTGGCCTAATTTATTCAAAGATGCACATTCATGGGTGAGAAAATGCAAGGAGTGTGCAATATTTACAGGAAAAGAGAAGTTGGTAGCTCTTCCATTGCAACCAATTCAGATTGAACAACCCTTCATGAAGTGGGGTTTGGATTTTATTAGAGTCATAAATCCAACTTCAAGTGATGGCCATAAGTGGATGCTCACAGCCACTGATTATTTATCAAAATGGACTGAAGTTGTAGTGCTTTAGGAGGCTAATGAGACAGTTGTTCTGAACTTTTATGAGGAGTTGATAATAAGGTTTGGAGTTCCTAAATCAATAGTTTTAGATAATGCACTTAATTTCATAGGAACTAGAGTAACTGATTGGGCTGCTAGAAATGGTGTTTATCTGAATACATATTCTAACTACTATCCACAAGGAAATGGACAAGTTGATTCCTCAAATAAGAACCTTCTTAGGATTATTAAAATAACTATGGAAGGAAATCAGAGAGCCTGACATACCAAGTTGAAATCAGCCTTGTGGGCTGATAGAATTACTCTAAAGAGGTCAACAAGACTATCACCATACATGCTTGTGTATGGAAAAGAGGTAAGGCTTCCTATATCCCTTAACTTCCAGCCCTTCATCTAGTCAATCAGCTTGACATGATTGAAGAAGAACCTATGACAGTAAGATTGGCTTAGTTAGTTGAGCTAGAGGAGACTAGAGGAGAAGCAATGAGGAAGATAGAGGAACACCAAGCACAAATGAAGAGATCATTTGATAGGAAGGTATCCCCAAGAATATTTTAGGAAGGTGATATAGTGCTAAAGTGGGATGAACTTAAAAGAAAACATGGAAATCATTCCAAGTTTGATGCTTTTTGGAGTGGGCCTTAAATTATTACTGAGTAGAAACAACATAATGCCTTCCAATTGTCTAAGTTGGATGATGAAGTGGAGCCAATCCCAGTGAATGGGATTCACCCCAAGCATTGCTTCTGAGGTATGATCTGATTTTTTACATATCTGAGTAGGCTATAGGTGTTAAATAAGTGTTGTTGTACATAGTTTAGTTGCAATTTTCTTTCCCTAAGTGCTGATTTTCACAGTTGGTTAGTTTATTTTGAGTTTTTGGTGGAGTAAATAAGGAAAAAAGTTATTGTTAATCATTATATTTCAATGAAATAGAAATTTATCATTCATAACATGGAGTGGAGAGTTCAATATCATGAAAAACAAATATTCACTCAATGGAACTATAATCAGTTGAAGCAATGATACAAATAGTTACAACAATGTGAATGATATTTTTACTAAGTTTTTGAGTCAGAAAAGGTAGAAATAGACTCCATACCCAATGGATAAGCAAGGAAATTGGCCTTATTTTTTTAGTAGGCAAACACCCCTGGGAGGTTGCCAGAAATGTTACAAATTTTTAGCCTCCTGCTTAAATTATTGAAGTTTTAGCGAGCAATTATTTCATGGGGTATAGATTTTTTGATGCATAGACCATCCAATGAACATATTTCTTTCTAAATGAAGGGTTTTTAATAATTGACTTATCAAAATTATGAAACACTTTGTGTGAAATTGTTGAACTATCCAAACAAAGCAACAAAAAGACTTCATTAAGAAAACAAACATTCAGAGGTGTGAAGCTAAACTATCTTTTGTAATGTGTGTTATTGTTGTTTATCGAAAAAGAATTGTAGTTCTAGAACAAGGTATGTGGAGATTATAATTCATCTTGATTACAAAACATGTGCTTTTAACAATTTTATTTAGTTATTTAATATTGTGTAATTGAAAAAAAGTTCAAATGAATGCACTAGTCATTACATATTATGAAATAGTTGATTTATTAAAATCAATATTTCTATAATCCCACACAAGACATGGGAATGACTAAGTTTATTTAATTCAATAATGAATGTAAACCATACATCTAAATATCAATTAAAAGAAAAGACACATAAGAGGAGGTCATGTCTGTCATTGCCTTAA
Organism: Sequoiadendron giganteum; assembly: GCA_007115665.2. NCBI lineage: Eukaryota > Viridiplantae > Streptophyta > Pinopsida > Cupressales > Cupressaceae > Sequoiadendron > Sequoiadendron giganteum. The sequence continues at coordinate 225,833,579 of CM021108.1, read as the reverse complement.
GGGTTGATGTAGGGTTGACTCTTCGATCTTTAGCTTGATCTTCAATAACTTCAGCTCCTCTTGTTCCCGATTTCTAGATGCACCTGTAGATGATTGAGAGTTTTTGTTAGAGTTCAAGGCATGAAATCCAATTACATGTTTCGTCAACAAACATACAATTTTCAGCCATTATTAGAGATATAAATGAAAAAGTGACAAATCAAATCATCAAAAAACCATCAAATTCTCTATTTTTATCTAACTTGTTTGTTTCTTGTGTAGATATAGGTCAAGTCTTTGTTACTATTTCTTTTGTTATAGAATGTGGGTTAAAGTGTGGCTCCCAAAAGGGTTGAGCCTAGTGTGTTGTTCTTTTATGATGACAAATCATTAAGACAGTAGAGTTTTCTTTTCTACAATATTATTTAGTAGATATTCATGATTTATAGCAGTGATCTATTAAAGTTTTTTATTACAAATAATCAATACATTCTAAAAAAGGTTGTATGAAAAGGTGATATCTAATCTTAAAATAGGAAAATCAATGTCAAGGAAGATCATAGTGCCATTAAGACATCATGTATTGAAAAGCAATGAATAGGAGCAATACCTTATGTTCAAGTCATGCAGAAACAATGATCCTAACAACCATGTATGATATATGAAAGGAGTGATTTTATGAGTTTTTGAAATAACAATGATATCAAATGGTCATCTACAAAATGGTAACTATTAAACACAGTAAGAAATGGAAGTATAGTTTTTCCTTAAAAATGCTTCACAGGTTCCATTTTCAGCTAGAAAGCTATCAATGATAAGGGAACATAACATTGATCAGTGATATTGAGTGTGAGTTCATGAAATATGAAGATAGGTAATGTCTTATATTGTAACACCCCACCTCATAACCCTATAGGAAGTTGCAATAACTACAAAAATGTACAATTTTTTTTCTTTTAAAAGTGCATTAATAACAAGAAAGATGCACTACACTACCGCAATGTCCTCTAAGGAACACAACTAAGGATACATATAAATACCATAACATATAAATTACTCAAATATAGCATTTAATTAATTACTAACAACAATTAAAATACATACATTCAAAGCATTAAAATTACATCACATAGAATAAAAATACATCAAGATCCAGATTACATTAATTTTACAAATAAGGTTTGCAATACTCATTCCCAGAATGAGGAAGATCATACCTATGAGTTACAAAATAAATGAGACCACCTCGAATACAACTGAGGGGTAATAAAATTACAAGAGCCATCTATAACAATAAACAATGCATGAAATAAACAAGATGGAATCCATGAGCTCTCCACTAGAAAACCTCACCATCACGATCTGAAGAAAGGGGACCCAACAAAGTAAGGTGCATGTTCCACCCAGCCAAGTGGTACCTAAAGGCCCACCCCCATGCTAGGAGATAGTAACAAAGTTTCCTAGATAAGACCATCTACCACTAGACATAGGCTAACACCAGCTAAACTTTAAAAATACCATTACAACACAACTCAAAGGGTACAATGCTACCAGAGTCAAATAACTAGTTACACCAGTGAACCATAAATACTGCTGACCTAGGAGAAGTTTCATAAAAAAGGTGCATGGGTTACCCTAGTAGATCTTTTAATACCCTGAACCCCATCAAGAATCACTCTCCTACTGTCAACACATGGAACAAAACCACTCCAAACTTAGGAGGCAATACAAATTAAATTTCCACTCCAATCCTAGGAGGCAAAACATTCTCGTTCGAGGAAACTGGGTGACTCACTGAAAATGGAAAACACACTACCCATGGGAATTACAAAAGACAAGACAATAAAATACAACCCCCCAAACATTAACTCACCTCAACTAGAAGACTTACAAAACCTCATCTAATACTTCTATTCAATTACCTTGAAACGCTACATAAGAAATCACATTCCAAAGGAAATTCAAAAAGAAACAAATCTATCCTTCGGATTTACTAAATCTAATTCCATTGCAATGAAAAAAAATATTAACTTCATTGCTTAAATAATTCTACCTCAGTACAATTTCTATTATAGGCAATATAAAAATCAAATCCATTGGGTTATATCAATTTCCCAATTATGTCCAAAATAAAAAAATCATTTCATCCTCATTGACATTATTACCTTAAAATTATTTGACCATGTATTTAATGTATGCCCCTATGAAAGATATTCATTTAAAAATATACAAAATGATATATACATTTAAATATATATACATATATATTAAATATATACATAGTTATATTATCAAGGTTAATTACAATCTTACCAAAAAATATTAATATATATATATATATATTATATATAAACATATTCATATATATAACATATATAATACATGTATCAATATATATATATATATATATTGATAAACTTCAAAAAAAAAATTCCTTGACATGGAAGCACCCAGGACACTAAAATAGCTCAGAGGTCTATAGAGAAGGCTCCAATCCATCCATAGATTCATAGCATAGCTATCGGATAAACAGATGTCATATTCTCATCTACTCCACAAGGGAGTAGCATACAAGTGGGACGACAAGTGTGATCAGGAATTTAGTAAAATCAAAGAATATCTACTCATGCCACTAGTTTTGATGCCACCAATCCCAAGGAAGCCATTAATCTTGTATATTTCGGCAACCATGGTAGCTCTCGGCACTCTCCTAGCTCAACAGGATGAAAATAGAAGAGAAAGAGAAATATACTACATCAGTAGGACAATGGTAGGGCATGAGCTAAACTACACACAAATAGAAAATCTTACCTAGCAATTGTGTTTGCATCCCAAAAATTTAGACACTACATGTTGGCTCATCAGATCAAGATGATTGCAAAGATAGATCCACTAAAATACCTGCTCTCTAAGGCCACTCTCATAGGATGAACAACTAAGTGGGTCATGATATTGAATATGTAGAGCACAAGGCCATCAAAGGACAATCGATTGTAGACCAACTAGTAGAGGCTCCAATTCATGCCGAAAACCCACTTATCTCATAATTTTTGGGCGAGTCAATTTTCAACATAAGTATAGAAAATCATTAGAATATGTATTTTGATGGGTCATACACACAACATGGGTTAGGTGCTGGAATCTTCTTCATCACTCCCCAAGGAGACTATATACCCAAATCCTACAAACTATCTTTTCAATGCATGAACAACACAACAAAGTATGAAGCTCTTGTAATAGGATTAAGGATTGTAGTACAATGGAAAATCATGGCTCTCAAAGTCTAGGGAGATTCACAACTCATCATCAACCAAGTCAATGGTGAGTACCAAACAAAGGATGACAAGCTAACTACATACAAGAAATTAGTGGAAAGCCTCAAAGAATTCATCATTGATGTCACCTTTGAACAACTACCTAGAGAAAACAACATAGTAGTAGATGTTATGGCCACAATTGGATCACTCTTGGAAATCCCAAACAATGTTCCAAAACAAGAATTCTTAGTAGAGAAGCTTCTCATCCTAGCATTCGAGGTACCAGAGTCTGAATTCGTGTGTAAAATCATTGGTCCTGGTGACCCCTAGTATCATGACATCTATACCTACTTGAGAAAAGGATTCCTCCCAGCTAACATTACCCCATACGTTAAACGAGCCTTTGTCAAAAGGTCCTTACATTTTGTCATCCTAGGAGAAACCCTTTATCGTAGGAGCATTGAAGGAACCCTATTGCATTGCTTAAATCCTAAGGAAGCCCTGGCTGCTCTGAATAAGGTTCACAATGGCATTTGTAGTTCACACTCAAGTGGTATAACCTTGGCTAAGAAAGTGTTGAGGAATGGGTACTATTGGCCAACAATGGAAAGAGAGGCACACAAAATTGTTAGAAAGTATTTATAGTGCCAACAACATGGAGAGCTTATTCATGCACCAACTCAAGAGCTTCATCTTATTGTTAAACCTTGGCCCTTCTCATAGTGGGGGCTCAATCTCATTGGAAAAATCACACCCACTTCATCCAACGACCACAAATTCATCATCATCGCTACAAAGTACTTTACAATGTGGGTTGAAGAAATTCCCATGACCTACATAATTGGAAAGTGGATATCCAAGTTCGTCCTGAACTATCTCATTTGTCGATATGGTGTCACTCAATCCATTATCTCTGATAATGGGACACCTTTCAAGAATCAGGATGTGCGTGACCTTTTCCACAAATTTAATATACAACATCGCTTTTCCTCTTCGTACTACCTGCAAGGAAATGGCCAAGCAGAAGCTACAAACAAAACTATCTTGAAAATTCTTAGGAAAATAGTCAATGACTCTGGTTATGACTGGCATTTGCAGCTAAATCTCACCTTATGGGCATACCACATCAACATCCGCATGCCAATAGGTGCCACCCCATTCTCCCTAGTCTACGAATCAGAAGCCATCCTCCCAATTGAGATTGAGCTCCCATCATTAAGGATATCATTGCAAAACCTCATTTTAGATGAAGAATATCGGGTTTCAAGGTTAAATGAGCTAGATTTATTAGATGAATGGTGTATGGATGCCCTCCACCATCTACAGGTCTATCAAAACTGCCTAAAGTGCAGCTACAACAAGAAGATCAGGAGACACACCTTCCAAGTCAACGAACTTGTGCTAAAAGAAAATTAGAAGAACGTGCCAAATCTAGAAAGCAAAGGAAAATTTGAGCCCAACTAGTTGGGACCTTTCATCCTCACAACAAGCTATAAATCAAAGGCATATTAGTTTTCAACACCAAAAGGTGAGCCTCTGTAGGAGCCCCTGAACAACTCCCATCTCAAAAAGTTTTATGCCTAAAAAAACTTGCAAGGTATAAAACCGAAAAAAAAAAATCAGAAAATGTCCTGAAAAAATGGTCACCCAGATGAAATCCCGGCAAACAGGCATCTTGGTGACAACGAAAAAATACAAAAATACAAAAATCAGAAAAAATTATAAAATAAAAAGTAAAAAAAAATCGTCCTCTAGTGAAAACCACTTCGGTGGCGTTTTGGACAAGTACCTTGGTGAAAACCTGGCAAAAAGGTGCCAAGCATAAATAAATCACTCTCCATCCACCAAGATCCTCACGGCCTATTTCGTGCACTCACTTATCCATTACGTTCCATCTATCATTCCATCATCCATTCACAACCGTACCATAGCTTGATCTTGTGTTCGTATCATGTTCCACCCTAGTACTACTTGGCATATTCCTAAGGTTAGTTTGTCCTACCTATATCAAAGTAGTCTATCGCATTGCACTAGGGGCATGTTCATGTACCTACATCAGATTAGATTCATGTATATTCTTGTGATCTTCCTTAAACATCGAAAAATCCAAAAAAATTAGAAAATCTTGTTAGAGTAAAGGTTTTAACTTAATTGTGTTAATTAAGTTGCCTTTATTCCTCTCTTAAGATTTCACTTTAGTTTGCATAAAGTGACATTTAATAATTATATTAATTATTAAATTTTTTCCTATTAGGGTTTCTTTTAGGGTTTGCATGATCTCCTTCTTAAGGATTGATCCATTGTATATTCATAATTCCTTTTTGTTTTGATAAGATAATTTCTCCATTTTTCAAAGCTTCAAACCCTTATTTGTTTTCTCCATCCATTCTCTTCCTTGTGACAGGTTTCCATTTGCATGTAGGTGTTCTTGGAGTCTGAAGTTGGTTTTGACAACTTCTATAAATCCTTCAAAAAATCCAAAACATGTCAAAAATCTAAAAAAATAAAAAAACCAAGTCAGTGGAGTGATCATTAGGTCAAACTATGTCATCTCTAAGCTTGAATGTAGGCAAGGCTGATCTTCGATTATCCCCCGAGACACCCTAGGTGAGTCCTTTAGGCATCTGTCACAATCTAGCAATCCTTTTTGCCCATATCTCTCATCATTGAGTCAGGTTTGTTGTTAGTCAAACTATGTGATCTCTGCGTATATAACGTAGGAAAATCTAATCTATGGATGAGCTCTCGAGACCCCTAGGATAGGTCTTTGTGACTTATCTTATTTTGTGCTCATTCCAAGGACCTATCAATGATGCCTAAACAAAACAGGTTTAGAGAGAAAGGAATGGGGCAATGATCATTATCTTTTTTATCTGATGTGCTTGTGGGATACTCTTTTAAAATAACTTAGTCATGCTTTCTTTGTTTGGTTTGTAGGGAGGGTTTTTAAGGTATCTTGTTGACCACATAGGAAGGCTTTATTTTCTATGTTTTGGTCTGAGATGCTTAGAATATTTGAACTACATCCTGAACAAGGTTTTGTATGCTAAGTGTGAATAGGAATACTCTTATCTGATTGTCAAGTAAAAGCCCATCACACTAGGAACAACTCCATCCTAGTTCTTTATACCTTGATGCATCGTGCCTATGTGTGTTATCAAACATAAAGTAATTGGCCCTTTGAAAACCACGACTCCTGGTAAGCAAATCATCATCATCTTAATGACTTTTTGGATCTCTTCTCTTCTATCTTCTTTCCATACTAACATAGTATCATGATAGTTAATCAGAGCTTTGCTAATGCATCCACCCTGCATCCATAAAATCATCAGCATAAGTTTATATCATATCATATAGATCATACCACATCATATCATCTTGAATTATCATCATCTCAAGTTATGAGGAATAATATACATGTTTTATTCTAAGTATCTTAAGAAGTCATTGCATTACATTCATTTCACATCATACATGAATCATTAAAAGACATAATTGAAATCATTAGCATCCATTATCATTACATAATCAATTATGAATCATTTGAATCATAATCATTTTCATATCATTTACATAATCATTTGCATATAGTACATCCATACGATTGTCATCAAAATGCATAGAAAAGTACAAAAAGAAATTCCTCCATAATCATCATGTAGAAACATACATCATATTGGATAAGCATAAAACATTTCATAAACATATCAGTGCACATATGAAATAAAAATTCATCCATACACCATACATCATAGAACATCTCATAAGTAGGACCATCTCATATATATATCATCAAATTAATACAACTATCATGATACAAAAATTGGATCAAGTGTATACATTAGAGTACATGATACAATAGGGGCAATAATCAAAGACCATGGATAAAAAATGGATAAAATATCTGTGATTGAAGAGATATCCCTCCTGGTTGTACCCCTCCCCCTCTGGCCTCTCACCATGATCCTCTAGAGGCCCCATCCCTGTTTGTTGTGAAAATTTTGGCACCCGACCAGCTGGTGGAACTGCCTACCTATAATGTTGTCGATAGTACTCGACCTCTCTAACCACCTCCTAGTATACTCTCAAGGATATTGTCTGACCCTAGGTGGATGAGGTTGTACTCTCCAACTATCACCTTTGGTCGATCTCCTGATCCCTCTTGGTCTAGGTCTGGTCCCTCTCAATCATAACTGCCAAAACCTGCTGATGAGCTTGGTCTTGCTCAGCCATCAAAATATGTATCTACCCCTGAAGCTACTGAATCAGGGCATCCCTATGGCCTAGTTGTGTGGGTAGCTATTGCTACGGTACTTGGTCTTGTACCAATGCCTGGTCTCACGGTAGTGCCTAGTCTTGTAGTGGTGTCGATGCCCGGGGTGGTGCCTGGTCTTGTGGTGGTGTCTGATGTGGAGGAGGGCCACCTCCTCCCCTATCCCCATCACCATCTCTATCACCATTGCCTCTACCTCCCTATCCTTTTCCCATGCTAGTTGATCTACCTCTCGGCCTCCACCATGGGAGAACTGTGCCAGGAACTATCAATCAAAGAGAAGGCCTAAACCAAGCTCTGTAGGCCTATGTAACCCCTACATCTACTGACCCCTGGTCATATGGCCATGGCCTGGCCACTAGCTATCTAAACGAGGCTACTTCCTCTAGTGCTGGAATGGGTCGGACCCATGCTGTCTCTCATGACGAATGGGATAAGATCGCCACATACTAGACATTTGGCCTATCGTGAACCTTGTCAAACTATCGGGTCACCCTATCTAGAAGGTATCACTCTATCATAGTGTACTCGAGGCCCTGCATCCACCTATCCTAACAAGAAAAGAATAGCTACTCGTGATCATCGTACCATGGGCCTATATCCATCCAAGCCTCCGAACAAACTCCCACATCTCGTCGAAAGCCTCGCTTATGTTGGGTGGATTATTGCAAGGTGTGCACCCTTGGTCTCTTTCTGTTGTGCAACACAATGCTCAAGTTTGTGACATGGCTTAACCACCTCCAATGGATTCATTAACTGGTAGTTGTATCAAGCATTAAAAAATCAATATTTTGGTGCAATGAGTACCATCTTTGCAATAAAGGATAGTAGATAGGTAAGGTCTCTTGGATAATTTTGTTTCCCTTAATTTCGAAGGTTGAAAGGTTGATTTAGGCTAAGGTGTTTATCCTAGATACCCCATTTCACCATCTACCATTTTGGTTAACATGGTGTATCTTACAATTGTAGTTATTCTAATATTAAAAGCATATATCCTATAATCTAATCAAGAAATTAGTTTATTTGATTATATTATTTCTCATATGTACTCATTGTATGTTTAGTTTTGAAAATAAAGTAGTGTACATCTTGGTAACCATATATTTTGTTATTGCACAACATAAACTTAAAACACATTTTATTCTTATAACATATCATCCACATATCTTTCTTTCCACTTCCAATTTCCTTCTAAAAATGTTCTATTTTCTTAAATAATTAATTGATGTTTCCTTTTTTCCTTTGGTGTCATTTCTTCAAATGGTGATGAGGCTCATGATTTTCCCTCTCCTAATACCTATCCTACATGTGAATATATCTTGGTAAAATAGGATAAACTCATTGTTATGTTTATTAATACCACTTTACCCACTCTTCATCCTAATTTTGTTCCTCTTGTAAACATTGAAAATATAGATGAAGAGTCCAAATTTACATCCAATCCCCCAAGGATAGATGTTAATCAAAATACACTTTATAAAATCTATATTTTTATTCCCACAAAGAACCTATAAAACCTATAAAACCATCACTTCAAAATAGTGTTCCTTATTCTTCTAAAATAAGTCTTTATGAAAATGATGTCTCTTTATATTTAATCCCTCAAGGATTGAAGATTGAATCTAAGATTGACCCTCCCCATCCTGAAATCTCAATGCTCAGAAAAGATCTTTCTTACAAAATAATTTATGTTTAGTCTCATGTCAATTCTACTACTTCTCTTCAAAAAATGATCACACTTATCATTTAAATACTATTGGTAATGTGGCCTCTCTTCCTCCATTTAATTTGGAGACACATAATGATCTTGGCTTCAAAATTATTTCTAAACATGGATACAAGGGAAATACTTTAGGATGTATGGATCAAGGAGTTAAGGTTCTTATAAAACCTACATTACATTTTTTGTAAATAAGGTTTAGGTTACCAACCTCTTCCATTGTTTGCATTCCCTTGTCCATTATTTAAAGTATTTATGTCTTCCTCTTATGAGCAATCAAATTGTTCTTCAAATGATAAAGGATTTCTTTGTACTCCTCATCCTCTATCTAAGAAAGAGAATTTTTTAGGCTTCTTAAAGCCTACTTATTTACTCTTCCTCCTCCAACACAAAATAAATTTCATAAACATTATCAAGAAAGTATTTCTTTCTACATATCATCAAGTGCTTGGCCACTCCACTAGTCAATGCTAGACCTTGTGAAATAAAATAAAATAAATTATTGACTCTAGTTGCATCATTATTCAATTTTATAATGCACCATTCAGTCATCAAGTAATAAACTTTATTAGGTTCCACCTTTGTTTGTTCCTTCTAAATAAAAAATTATGTTTTTCGTCACTTTGTGGAATTTGTAGCTCTAGTTTTCCACTCATTATCGTTCATGTTGGTACAATATCACATGCATTAATACTCCATATATGGTAGCTACACAATGGTCTCTATAATATCTATCCTCACCTATACAGTTGGAAAGAAGTATAACTAGTTTTGGAGGTATGCATACTTCTTGAGGATCCACTCTATTATTTTTCTCTCGTTTCTTTTCCTTAAAATATCAACATAGTAAATATGCTAACATTTAAGGGGGTAAATATCACCTATCCATTTATGAATCCACACATGCACCCCTTTTTATTCATGCATCTTAATATTTGGATTTTTGATATGCCCCATTTGTGGTGGTGTTTTTCATAAATTCCCTCAAGTCATGGTTATCAATTCATCTCTTGAGAAATTGTTCATTTATTTTTCCCCTAAGGCACAGTTATAAAATTTTCAACTGAGACATTTCCTACATTTATGAACTCCTTGAGGTGAGACTTTCATCCCCTGTGATGTTATTCATTTGTATGCTTCCTAAGGCATAATTTGTATCCCTTCAAAATTTTATTTATATGCTCCTCAAGGCATCATTTTAATCCTCCATGACATTGTTTATTTATATTCTCTCCAAAGTGAGATTTTATTCCCATATGAAATTATTAATTTTTACATTCCCTGAGGCATTAAATATACATTATCATGTAGAATTATGCAACTTTCTAGCCTATGGGATTTATCTTTCACACACATAGTCACATAACATAAAATAACTTGCTATCATGTAGTACATTGGGGATTTATAATGTGAATGATCCCTAGTGACAAAGAAAGCTAGTGTTCATATCATGGACCTATAGAAATGAAAAATTGACCAATGCACTTGATCCTAATTACTAACATCACTTCTTCCTAAATCATACTCTCAACTTATCATCACTTTTCATCTCTTAATTAGATAAACCATTATTTATTTAATTATGTTTTTCTCCCCTCTTGATTAAATTAATCAATTTAATTTAATTAATCCTCTATCTCTGTTCATTTAAATAATTCATTTTATTTAAATTAAATATCTAAATTCCTCTTACTAAATTGAATAAATTAAACCTTATTTGATTTAATCTAACATTATCCCCTTTAGTTAAATAAATCAAAACATTTATTTAATTAAACCCTTACTCTCAATTTGATTTAAATCAATTCATAAATTTAAGTCTAAATTATTACATCTCCTAAATTCCTCATTAAATTATTTAAACTTTGATTAATTTAATCTTAATCTATGTCACATTCTCTAGAGAATGTAACTTGCACATTAAATCAATTACTTTGATTTATTAATTCTCCTATTTTCCCTCACATGGCATAAAAGAGGAATGTTCCCCCAAATTTGAATTCAAATTCAAGTGGGCTTGGTCCTTCCAACAAGGCATTTATTTCACCTTACAAGTCCTTTTGCCTTGATCCAAGTGGCCATAACTCCATTTTCTTCCCTCTACAACATGTCATTTCCTCAATTTCAAATTCCACCTAATATAGTTTATTGGCACTTTGATCAAAATGTGCACAACCTTCAACCATTCACATTTTGACAAGTGGCACTTGGCCATTGGATTTTGAATGATCCCACATTGCTCAATTTCACTCTCTATTCCAATTTGGAAATCTATAAATGAGAGACTCTTCCTCTCATTCTATCATCCACAAATTGAGTAAAATTACTATACTCAACTTTATCCTCAAGCATATATACTTTCATCCATTTTATCAAGTTCTTAGCTAGGTTATGTAGGTTTTTCATCATTGAGCTTGATTGAATGTGCATCAAAATTGATCACTCATCAACATTGCATCACAGGAGTTGGGAAAGGGCCAATTTCTACACATAATTGGCACCAATTCCCCCATGGGATCAAGAGTTTGCATTGCTTAATTGGGATTTCATTTATCTTTTGTGTTTGTTCTTCATTTTTTCCTATTATTGATCATTATAAATGGATTTCATGGGGAATCTTAGTTCTAACTTGCATATGAGCTTACTAATGTGTTTGTTTCTTGTGTTTATTTAGGTGTAGGATTGGGGTTCATAGTACCCTTCCTTTTTTGTAATTATTTCTCCCCATCTATTTGTATGCATTCCTCCCTTTAATAAACCGATGGACTTTCTATATTCTTCTCTCCCTTTAGAATTCCTTTATTTGTTTTTGTATTTAAGGGATGACACTTGGTATCGAAACAACCTTTCATATCGAGGTATTCTTATCTTATTGACTCATATTTTCATTCTAGATAGTATGTATAGAGATTGTCATTATATTCTCTATGCCAAATGTATGTGTCATCAATAATTTGTTTATGTTTTGTATATGATTTATGTGTACTCTATTTTTTTTTTGCATATGGTTTATGTATGTTTTTATTTTTTCACATGTATTGTTTCCTTTATCTTAACATTGTAGTTGTGTAGGATCCTAAGTCTAGGATCTATCACATCTCTTAGCTTAGTTTTATCTTACCTCTTTAGTTTTTTGACAAAAGGACTCTTTGTATCCTCTATAATTTAGTGTGAGTATGAACATAAGCTCATACCCTTACTAAATTGAGGGCTAAATGTACTGTCATAAATTGTCACCCTTGATAATTTCACACTATGTTTGGCACCCTTTATACTACCACTTTTGAGAAATTTAATTAAATTCATATTAATCATAATTTTGAAGAGTGAAAAATTCTTATACTAGGAAACACAACACCCCTATTCCATCTAATCATCCCCAAATATTCAAATTTAATTATTGGGGTAAGTGCAAGAAGTTGAGTCCATGAAATGTGGAAGTTTTTGCCTTAGCCAAAAAAATGAAATCGGCACTGCAAAAATGGGATCCCTTTTAGGCTCAAGATCCCAAGCCTAAAATCAAAAAACGGGATCCCGTTTTGAGAAGAATCCATTTTCAAAAAGTTTTCAAAACGTGATCCCGATTTTTAAAATTTCAAATGTAGGTCGGGTTTTTTCTTTGTTTATAGGTTCAGAAAATGGTTTGGGGATCCAAACCTAAGCCCTGGACCTGGTTTGACCTGCAAGTTGAAGGTCCTAGCAATGTCACAAAAAAATATTGACTTTGGGCATACGTCTGAAGGCTTTCTTTGCAGAGTTTTTTGATGAAATTAAAACCCATTATAGATTAGATAGTTTAGATTCCAAATATATAATTTTTTTACAATTGGATTTTTTTATTTTTTTCATTGAATTTATAATTAAACAGGTCCATAAACTTGAATTATCAGTTATTTTTAGTATTTTAATAACTTGTTATCAACATAACATTTTTATGAACGGATTGCATGAGAACAAACTTTAGACAATTCTTTTCAATTTAAAAAATAAAAATAAAAATGATAAGTTTAGGTCATCTTATGCGTGTCATACACGATGATTTTTCAAAACGACAAATATGCTTAATAAAAATTTAACAAAAAAAAAATAATTCAATAAAAAATTACAAAAATATATCAAAAACAAGCTTCAATGAGTCACAAATCGTTTCTCAAAAGGATTTAGAAAAATACAATAATTTAGGTCAAAATATGGATGTCGTACACGTGCATGGTATGGTAAAAAAAAGTGACTTTTAAACAATGGTTTTTAGAAATGCCTATTGAAACTCAATTTGTACAATCTGGGTATTGAAATAAATTATATATTTTGAAACTAGACTCCGAGTACTACATTTTATGATTAGTGACATTTTTGAAGATTCCATCTCTAAGTGCTTCAAATTTTAAGGTCAAAGTGTCAAATTCTGAAAATCAGGGAAAACACTTCCACTTTTTGGCCAAAAACTGGACTCAACTTCTTGCCAGCACCCATTGGAATTAACATGTGTAAGAATCAAATTCATTTGTCACCCTATCATAAAATTTAATATGAAATATTTTTAGATTCATACATATATATATATATATATAAGTTATTCCCTTCTTTTTTACTACTTATCAATTTTGTTGAATCTAGTAATTTAAAGGTAATTAATGTGAATCCAAGAGTATAAAGAGAAGAAGATCAATAACATAAGTAAATTCAATTACAATCTACAAATCCATCAATAAATTCATGTCCATGCATTATAAGATGTTTATTGCTTATGCTTTCTATTATTATGTGCACTAAAACTTGTAGGATATCAAAGTATCTTCATATTTATCCTTGTGTGTGATGAGAAAAGAGACCAAAGACATTAGATTTCCACAATCCATGTCATTAAATTATTTAGTTTCTGGATTCAATTGTGTATTAGTTTTTGGATCAAAGAGAAAAGAGATTTCAATCCTACAAGGGTTTTAAATCTGAGTGGTAATACATCCTTTTCTATTTCATTATTAATTTTCATTTATTTTCCTCTTCTCCTCTGAGAACATACACTCTTTATCATCAGTCATCATGGCCATTATGGAAGTGGAAACACCAAAATAAGGTCTAACAAAGGAAAGGCCTTATATGGTACAACCCTTTTCCCCTTGTCTATTTTACAGGTTCACAAGTTTGCTAGTTATTGAAGAGAATTTGAGATCTCAAAGCCTAAAACCCTAATTTGTGTATTCATGGGTGTATCATCAATAAATCAAGGAAAGTTGTGTGTTCACACAATGTCATACTTTAGAAATTGATCTTGGTTATTAGATAAATTCAAACACTAATACACCTATGAAAGATCTAAATCCATATATTTCAACATTTTTGGACTAGGGTAGTCTATGCCCTTTTCCTTCCAGTTCAAGATTTGTTTTTTGTATTAGGTTCCTCTCTATCTGCACTCTCCAAATATATCTTTTATTTCTATACTTATGTTCTGTAATTTCTAGAGTTTGTTATATCTAGTCAATTTGATCCTAATTCACCTAGTTCAATATATTTTATCAACAATCATTTATGCCCCACATACAAAAAGGGACCAAAACCTTGACCAGCCTATTTGGTTCTACCTTGAGGATATTGGCCAATCAAGGTCTCATGTTTAGTTTTGTGTCCCTTTATGTTTAATGCGGGAAGGTTTATTTAGGTTATAGTGTTTACCCTAGACCCCAAATTTCACCATCTAACAATAAGGTAATAGATGCCACTAGAAAGTGAAGAAAGAAGCAATCAAATGTAAACCGATATCTTCAGTTGAACTCTCAATATTTATAAAGGAAACTACGGAAGCCATGTAGCATATTTTAATACTAGGATCCATTTGATAGAGGAAACAAATTGGTGAAGAAAAGCCAAAGCTATTTGAATTTAATAGATCTTTGATGAAATATGCCTTGGAATGATATAGAGAGACCTATCCAAAACATGATAAAAACTAGAAATATATTAAGAAACATTTTTTGGAAAAAATTGACACTCCAAAGATACCAACTTAGTGTGTAAGTAAATTTTGGGATTTAGTACAAAACAAAGGAGAATTGGTTAAATATTATAAAGAGAGATTCAAATAAATCTCTCAAAAACTCAAGGAACCTTTGAGAGAGAAGACAAATATTGAATCATTCATTTTCATACTAAACAAATAAATCAAGTAGCTTTTAGATGGAATAATATTTTATAGTTACTTAGATGCAGTAACCATGGCCTTTCCCATAGAGGCACAACCCTAGAGAAGAGCAGATAAAGAGAAAGAAATTGATGCTCTAGAGAAAATGCAATTGGCCATAAACAATTAACATTGCACTAGAAAATAATGGAGAAAGAAGACACAAAAAAAGGTAAACAAAACATACGGTACGATTACTACTTAATGGAAGGACACATGAAAAATGACTATCTAAAAGAATAGGGTAAAAAGAGGGTCACTTCCTTAAGTGTAGAACTCCAAATAGTACCACAAAAGATTCAAATAGTGTATTATGGATTATGTTGTGAGTGGTATGACTAAAATACAAAAGATTTTCCATTTATGATTTTCCATGTTCAAAATCAAGATACAAACCATAATATTTGGTGCCTAGAGTACCATGATTTTTATCATGACACACATTAAAATATGACATATATCAAAGGGCTTGTAGAATGACTTCTCCACACCTGAGACCATGGATACAAGATTCCTACATCAAAAAAATATCAATATCAATATCATATAATACAACCCTCCACATAACTACCAAGAGGACTATAGATCCTCAATACATTATAGAGGAAGAGGACATGGAAGAGGAAACCACACAAGGGATGAGGAAAATTTCTTTAAATACGGTAAAATAGGTCACTATTCCATAAAATGGGAGTTAGATAAGAAGAATTATACTTTCTATGATAGCTCATACCATGATATTTTCACATGTGAAAGAGCTCAATAATAATTTTATAATGTCCTACCCAAATCCAAGAGTGATGAACTCCAAGGGTGAAATAGAGGGGTTAGAGAAATTTTCTAATTTATAATAAATCAACCACAAGGGGTAAGGAGGTGCCAAAAATAAAATAATTGGGTATTTGATACATTCACATAAGATGATTGAAATGATGAAAAAGTGGTTTGGATGCTATCATGCGGTTTTGGACATAGAGCATACCCACATTTCCAATTTCATTCAAGGATAACCCTTGAGATCTCAATGCAAGGGAGAAAGAGATCTTGCTAAGGGTTGTCCCAACGACTGAATATGATCTAATGAGAGGGGTTCGCCCTCAAGTAAGTACTTGGAAAGATTAATGTAGTGTAAGATGCAACACTAAACCCTAGTTTGATGCAATGACCTATAAAATGACCTAGAAAATTATATTAAAAAAGTTGCAAAATAGAATGTGTGCACTTGAAAACTTGTTAAAACTTGAATGGAGACTGGAAATGTTGCTGATCTAGAAATTTTGACATACTAAGACTCATTCGCCATTCCAGGAAAATTAGTCACAGTCCTGGACTTCTACATAGGAGTAGGTTTTGAGAAAATGCATATCCAAATCTACAAAATTCTCTAAAAAACACATATAGTGGGACTCATTCACTACTTGTGGTGAATGAGTCTAGTTTGGATTTTTTTGGAAATTCAAAGTATAAATCTGCTCTTATCAATATGCTCCTTTTGCTCCTGTAGGTTCCCAGATTTGAAACTCTGATTTTGGGGCTATAGATGACCTTTTAGTGAAGATTATGACCTTTCCAATGGGGAGACAACTCCAAAAAAATTGTAACCTAATATTCAATGATCTTTTATGCTCCAAGAAGCCTAGATCTACAACTCAACATGAAATAGCCATGAAGGATGCACATCTTGATCTCAACAATAGGTGTAGAACAATGCTTGATCTTGGATATTCAGTGCTACATCACAACACTAGCTCAAAAACATGATTGAGGCTTGATATTCTTGACATGATGATGGATCTTGAATTGTTGCAATGATTGATGCAAAATATTGCCCTCGAATGCCTAGAAATGATCTTGAAAGATATCTTAATGATATTGTGAAGACTTGGAATGCTTAACTCTTTCTTACTTGGCTTGATAACATGAATGGATGATGAAATAATGATTTTAAAGCTTGTTTATATAGAAAATCCACTCAAATGACTATTAATTGGATCCCTAAGGCTGACATAGGAGAAATTTCAACTTAAAACCCAGTTTTTCTTGCTCAAACCTTGAAAATAGCCCAAATGGGACTCATTTGCAGAGCTAGGTGAATGAATCCCACATCGATGGGACTCATTCACCCAAAGTGATGAATGGGTCCCACATGGGCTATTTTTCCAGCTAAGATGTTAGGGAGTCAAGAAACTAAGCTTATATGTTGATCTTGTCGGGGTTTTTTAATTAAAATATAGCTTGGGATGCACAATATGGGGTCATAGGGGCCTATAAATGATGATATCAAGGTCATAAATTAAATAGGGCCCAAAATACAATTTGAAAGTGTAAATAAATACACTTTACAACATTAAATCAAGGAAAAATTGCATCTATGGGCCCTAAATCCAATGTGAATGTGTAAAACACATTAAAACACCAAGTTAGGTCCACTTGATCTACAAGACCCCTAAATTTAATGTCAAGGTGTAAATAAATAAACTTTACAACATTAAGTTAAGGCAGAGTTAAGTTAAATCAGCTTAAAAAGGGCCCAAGACCTAATGTGGATGTGAAAAACACCTCACAACACTAGATCAAGGTGATATCAAGTCTAATTTATCATTAATTATTCCCAAATCAAGCAAGGAAAAAGGAAGACTCTTTTTTGTCATTACATTTATCCCCCACTTTAGTGAGAGGATGAACATGCTTCAAACTCACACTAAACTAGACATTTAAGAGAGGTCCAAGTGTACCAGTGTAGATGGTCTAGGATAACAAAGATCGAGGAAGTGATCAAGCCCCTAGGATCCAAGATCCTAATTCAACCTAACATAAGAAAAAGAGGACACACACAAGGTGTATGATATGCAGCAAAAAAAGATATACAAACATGCAATTTCAATAAAAATGAGGAGGATCAAACTTCGACAAATATGCACTCACTCTGGGGCCACAGAACATCAAGTCGTCTATAGGGTGATTTGTCCCAAAGAAGTGGTTTAGTGAGAAAGTAATGCCAATGTGTCGGCTTCCCACCATATAATGAAAAATGCATGCCAATGTGTCAGCTTCCCATCATACTAACCATACAAAATTTATCCTCCTAATAACTTTGATAGGAACCACAATATAATGCTTTGTGTAAATGCTTTTGTCATGTAAAAAAAAAATTAAATGGGATTTTTCTTTGTTTGTGTAATGGTATTCCTCTTAGGGAGAATTGTGCCTAATGTCTCCAAGACAAGACAAGTCAAAAGTGTCAAATCGTCACCCATAGGATAACTTGTTCACATCATGCCATGTCAGTAGATCATTTACTCTTGGATGGTATCAAACCTAACGACACCACCAAGAAGAGGACACATCTCAAGAAAAAGGAAAAATCATGCCATTATTTTTTTCCCAAAAGATGTCATCTATGTATGCCCCCACTTTAAAGCGGTTGCTACACCGTCACTATGAGAAATTGATTTAAAGTAGCCAATGCTACATTCTAACATGAAAGAAGACATGGTAGGAAACTTAGAAAGCCCTATGCCAAGTCATATGTCCAAATTGAACTACATCATGAATAAGTATGTCACATTTGAGCCAACTCAAGGCATTCCATCCACATCCCAAACTTGCTCTCATATGTACATGAAAGGTGATCAACTAGCCAAAAGAGATAATGAAAAGTGACATACATGGATAAGGATTTGTAACCCCCTTTCCCCCACTTAGTGCAAGACAATGGTGAGCTAGGAATGGATGATGATATGTTTCTCCTTGCAAAAGGAAATGAATGTAAAACATGTAATAGTTAGTATGCTATGATCTTACAACTATTGCATAGAAATGATCAATGACTAAGGTTATTTATTATGATGAGTAAATAAAGTTCTAACTTGACACATATTAAATGAGATATCTATCAGTTTTGGATGCATCAAAGTTAAGGTTGTCTTGGAAGAATCTTTTGTAATAGTTTTTACATTGAATGAAGGCTTTTATTTTGAGGGGAAATAACCAAAACCATTAGTCATTTCTTTCATTTCAGGCTCTATAGGGATATGACTACCTTGTTCTATAGCACCACATCCATTCCCAAGTTTTTCCATAAGTTCAAAACCTCTTCCATAAATATTTTTTATTGTTGTCAGATTCAGTGGTTGTTCAACTTCATCAAAGTTTGTTGTGTATGCTATATCTTCTTCTAAGGTGGTTGAAGTGGATTATTTTGAAGTGTGTATTGCCATTTCTAGTTTCTCATTTCCCTTTTTATACTCTTTTTTTATGATCTTGTATTCTCCTATGAATATATGTATGAAATCAAAGGTTTCTAAAGAATCTTCCAATAACTTAGTGGCTTCTTCAATTTTCTTTTGTTTTTCTATCTCTTGTATGGGTTTGACATGTGTGGTTGGTGTCAAGGGATGTATAATGTTCATAATTTCAAAAGACATATCCATATTTTCATGATCTCTTAGTGAAGAGGAATATATTTTTACTTCATCATCTTCATCTAAGGAATCCATATTACTATTGTTTGAAAGAAGAGTGTCAATTTTATCATTTTCTTGCACCATGATACCTTCCCTAGTAGGAGAGTTTTTAGGATTGTGAAAAAATAGATTTTCATGACATTCAAAGGTGGGTTCCTCTAAAATAACTTCATCACAAGTAAGGGGGTTATCAATGGTTGATTTTTTTGCATGTCAATGATGACATTTTCTTGTTCAATAATGTTTTCCTCATGATTATCACCAATTATATCTTGTAAGATCATAATATATTCTTGACAAATATGAGAGATATTAGGAGAGGGGGAAATTTGATTGTTTTCCATAATTTCATCCTTTTTCTTTAATGTATCATTCTCTTGTGCCATAATATTTACCCTAGTAGGAGATCTTTTAGTAAAGTGACAAAAAATAGGTTCATCACATTTCATGGTTAGATATTTTAAAGTGGCTTCATCACACCTAGGGGAGGCATCAAGAGAAGGATAACTATGAGTTTCATGGCTACAAATGATTAGAATTTTTTGTTCAAATAGGTCTTCCCAAATGATAGGGGCATCAAGAAAGGTGGGAAAATATTTGCATGAGTTTCAATAAGGATATCTTCTAACACTAAACTATCTTCTTCATGTCTAGAGAAGATATTAGGAGAAGGAAAGGTTTGATTTTCATGATTATCTATATTTACATCCCCATGTCCTATAATGTCTTCCCAAGTAGGAGAAGTAGGATTTTCATAGCTCTCAATTATTAGATCTATTAATATCAACATATCCTCCACATAAATGTCTTTGTCATGATCATTCAGGATTGTATCCTTATTCACTAAAGAATTCTCACAAGTAGGGGAGATGTTGGGAGATGAATGGAGAGTAGGTAAAGTAGTGGCCATGATCTCAACTTCATGTGTCATAATATATTTCCAAGAGGATAGACAAACAAGACTTTCATTATTCTCAATGATTGTATCTCCTATCACCAAGATACCTTCATCACTAATAGGAGAGGTGTCGGGAGAAGAACAATTATGATTGTCATGATTGTCAATTATTGCATCCTCTTGTATCAAAAATTTAGTGGATGATCTAGGAGAGATGAATTCATCAAGGGCTTCATCTAACATTTCAAATTCATCAATACTAAAGGGTTTGAATGATATTCTTTCTCTAAGGTTAACCATTTTTTATTTTTTTCTTTTGATGTTTTTAGTTTTTAGTTTTCGTTTTGTAATGAATGTTGAATGCAATCTAATCTAACTGAACTATGAACTAATGCCACAATTCCAATGAATGAAAATTATGCTAATTCTAATTATTTGAATGTAACAAAAATTAATCAAACTGAAAAAAAAAGGTAACAACAACAAACAAAAGCTTGAAAATTGGAAATTTAACTTTGTAAATAACAATTCGGAATTTATATTGGGACTAATTCGCCAAAGGTGGCGAATGAGTCCTAGTAGGGATTTTTTCAAAAATTTCTATTTTTTTGGTTTTTTTTTAATGTTTTCTATGTTGTATGATCTATATCTGAGATGCAAATTCATAATTTGAATGATTTTCAATGAAATTAGGTGCAAAAATGCAAGCTGTATGAGCTTTCACTAATGCAAAATTTGAAACCCTAGAATGAAAATTAACCAATGAAAATCCCAATGCAATGTTAATGCAAGCAAGATCTAGGATGAAAATGCACTCCAAATAAGAAATTTAGTGTTCTAAATGTGGGTTCACCAAAATGAAAGGATGAAAAACTATTTTGGATGCTATCATGTGGTTTTGGACATAGAGCATACCCACATTTCCAATTTCGTTCAAGAATAACCATTGAGATCTCAATGCAATGGAGAAAGAGATCTCATTAATGGCTATCTTAAGGGCTGAATATGATCTAATGAGAGGTGTTCACCACCAAGTAATAACTTGGAAAGACTAATGGACTGTAAGATACAACACTAAACCCTAGTTTGATGCAATGACCTACAAAATGACCTAGAAAAGTATATAAAACAAAAAAAAAAGTTGCAAAATAGAATATGTGCACTTGGAAACTTGTAGAGACTCAAAATGTTGTTGATCTTGAAATTTTGGCCTACTGGGAGTCATTTTCCATTTTGGATGAATTAGTCCCAGTTTTGGATTTCTATAGAGCAGGTTTCGGGCAAATGGGTATCCAAATATACAAAATCTCTAAAAAATACCTATAGTGGGACTCATTCGCCACTTGTGGTGAATGAGTCTAGTTTGAATTTTCTAGAAATTCAAAGTCTGAATCTGTTCTTCTTAGTGTCCTCCTTTTTCTCCTCCAAGTTCTTGGATCTAAAACCCTAATTTCAAGGTTGTAGATGAACTTTTAATGAAGAGTATGACCTTTCCAATGGGGAGACAACTCCAAAAAACTTGTAACCTAATCTTCAATGATATTTCAAGCTCCAAGAAACCTAGATCTACAATCACACAAAGAGAGGGAGAGAGAGAGAGAGAGAGAGAGAGAGAGAGAGAGAGAGAGAGAGAGAGAGTTGATTGTTTGAGAATAGGGGTTTGTCTTAGTTAAACCCCTTTTAGGTA
Source organism: Sequoiadendron giganteum (assembly GCA_007115665.2). Lineage (NCBI taxonomy): Eukaryota > Viridiplantae > Streptophyta > Pinopsida > Cupressales > Cupressaceae > Sequoiadendron > Sequoiadendron giganteum. Next base: position 225,811,117 of record CM021108.1, on the reverse strand, counting down.
ATTAAATCAAATGATGAGACAATGAAATGAAGGCATGAAACATGAAACAAAGAACATGAATCATGGACAATAATACCTTGAATGATGTCTTGTAAATCATGCTTTGTAAATCTGCAACTCGACATGAAATGGCCATGAAGGATGTAGATTGTGATCTTGATAATAGGTGTAGAACAATGCTTGATCTTGGATATTCAATGCTACATCACAATAGTAGCTCAAAAAAATTCTTGATGCTTGATATTCTTGACATGATGATGGATATTGAATTTCTACAACGATTGATGAAGAATCTTGCCCATGAAATGATCTTGAAAGCTATCTTGATGATCTTTTGAAGATTTGAAATACTTAAATATTGCTTGCTTGGATTGATAACATGAATGCATGATGGAATAATGATTTTAAATCTTGTTTATATAGGAAATCCATTCAAATTACTATTAATTGGATCCCTAAGGGTGACATAGGAGAAATTTGAACTTAAAACCTAGTTTTTCCTGCTCAAACCTTGCAAATAGCTAAAATTGGACTCATTCACCCAAAGTGGTGAATGGGTCCTATAGGGGCTATTTTCTAGCTAAGATGTCGAGGAGTCAAGAAATTAAGCTTATATGTTGATCTTGTTAGGTTTTTGATTAAAATATACCTTAGGATGCATAATATAGGGTCATAGGAGCTTATTAATGATGATATAAAGGTCATAAATGTAATAGGGCCCAAACTCCAATGTGAAAGTGTAAATAAATACACTTTAAAACATTAAATTAAGGCAAAATTGGGTCTATTTATCTTAGAATGGCCCTAAATCCAATGTGAATGTGTAAATTTTTTTACAAAACTAGGCTAGGTCCACTTGATTTACAAGCCCCATAAATCTAATGTGAAGGTATAAATAAATACACTTTACAACATTAAATTAAGGTAGAGTTAAGTTAATTAAGCTTAAAAGGGGTCCAAGACCTAATGTAGATGTGAAAAATGCCTCACAATACTAGATCAAGGCAATATCAATTCCAATTTATCTTTAATTATTCCCAAATCAAGCAAGGAAAAAGGAAAACTCTTTTCTATAATTACAAGGATACCTTAGGAGAATATTGCCAAGAGGAAAGAAAAATATAGAAAACAAAATTGTCGTAATCACTCTCTAAGGGACATGTATTTCCAAAAATATGAGGAAAAATATGATGAATAATAAGTAGAGAAATTAATACCTACTAAACAAAACCATTATAAAAAATCTCAAAATATAAAAACAATCATAAAAACAAAAAACGAATAAAATAAATATTTTTCAAAAGAGGATGTTACCACACTTAAATAATTGGCCACAATGCTACAAACATGAAACCTCCTAGAAAAATTAGATTTTTTTTGTAAATAGTAAAACAACCAATCCAATTCATAGCCACAAGTTCCAAAAATGCAATAAATAAACTAGGGCTAGAAGAATAAACCACTAGTGATTAAAATGCATATTAATCACCAAAAGTTTTGATGGAACTTCAAAGTTTTGTTCTATAAGTTCCATTTTGTCTTGCCTATGTTCTGGTTCTACATGATGTTTGAGAAAATCCTATGGTTGGGGTTTTTCATTTGTTCTCATTTATTTATGCAAAACCCTAGTGTCTTTATCTTATACCATGGATGGGTTATATTTGGTCGTTACTTTTGAAGGAGGGTTTTAAGAACTTATGCCTTATTGATTCATCTAGGTTTCGCCCCCTTTTTGGTCCATCATTTTATTTCTTTCGCTAGACTTTATTCTTTCCTAAGTCTAGGATGGCCCCACACTCCTTCTTTTAAAAACAACTTATGTCATCATTTGTCGTCAACCTAGTAATGTCCCCTCTTGTTTAACAAATGTTTTATATTTTGTAGAGGGATAAATTTTCATGACTGCTGATGAATCGGTGATTGATATCAGTCATTCCCCGCTATCTTGTGATGACCCCACCATGCAGTTTTGGTTGATCACGATATCATAGGCAAACACCACGTGTCACATCTAGTGAAGTCGAAGGAGTGAGAGGAATACTTTAATACATTAATCTAGATTTGATACATTATTTGGTGAGTTACTAAAGCAAGTATAAGATGCACATGGTTCAAATGGACGAAGATGTTTTAATCTCAGCAGGAAAGGTGCTTGATGTTTAATGACAAAGTTGGATGCTATTTTGAATGAGAAGGATCTTCGATGATTGAGATCCATGGTTGCCCACCATCTCGTGATCATAAGTTGCAAGGTTTTTACTGATTATGATATCATGGGCGAGTGCCACATGGATTTCCTCGGCGACACAAAATGTGGTGGGACATTTTTCCACTATAGATGGTTGTGTTAGATTGATTTGAAGGCAAACATTCGACGATCCAACCAAAGTGACAGATTGATGGGTAATATTTGAATCTGCATCAAATGCAATTGGATTTGTTGGTGCAGTGTTTGAGTGAGCTTTAATGGTGGATAAGATGTCTTCTGGAATGATTTGATTGAAATAAAGTGACCATTTTCCTATTCTATTGTAGCACAAAGCATTCAAGTAGTTTCATGGAGCAGTTTCAAAGCCAAGGATGAATTCACGAGCTGTTGCAGTGAGAAATTAGGGTTTCTATGAAGCACAAAGCCATAAGTTGAATTTTGCATCTCTTGGTCAAATTGTGATTTGAATTTGGGGGAAGTTTATGTTTGGTTGTTGGAAAGCTTGTTGAAAATTGTCTTAGGGCTATAGGTGAGCTAAATTGTGGAAAATTGCAAGGTATTTTTTTTGTAATTTTGTAGTTTCATGAAGCCCTAGTTTGTTTAAGGCCTGAAATATAAGGAACCCCTAGTTTGCTCAAGATGGCACCATTGAAAAATCATTCCAGCCAGATTAACTATTTGAATAGAAACCTGTATGATGATTTCCTAGATCAATTGTCATCATCAACAAATGATAGGAAGAAAGGGATTGTTTTAATGAGAGGAAAAACCTTAGGGGAGGGTTTAGTGTATAATTATTTCAATATAGTTGATGCTAGGGTTCCCCTTAAGGTTTTGGAGATGTTTAGACTATGGTTTGGACATAGAAACTTTCCTCAGCCTTTTTCAAATGGTTGGATGTATGATATGGGGAAATTGATAGTTCCAAATGTATTCCCTGATGTGGATTTTCTCAAGGAAGTGGCCGCAAGATATGATCTTGTCACATAGGTAGTTAGAGATAATGATGGAAAGGTTCTGTTAAATTCTAATAGGGAGGATTTTTTATAGGTTTTTGATTTAAGTGAGCCCAGCCCCTATTGATCTTCAAGGAATAAAATAGGAGTATGGGAAGATGAAATCTCTTTTCAGAGTTAAGATGCTCCCACCTCATTTGGCTAGGGTAGGAAGTTCCAGATTTCATATTAGCCCTAGCAACTAGGAGCCTTTCAGATTGGATTGTTTTTCCAAACACTTTTTCGCCACTTTCTATTCATTGTGCCAAATTTTGGGTTTTAGCCCTAATACAGTGATGCCTATAGCTTATATGTTCATGGGGGTGTAGATACAACACCCCAATTTATCTATAGTATATGATTTTTCTTCCTTCTTGGCTAAGAAGATACATGAAGGGTTGTTGAAATTGTAGAAAAATGATGCAGACACCCCCTTTTATTGGTATTCTATGTTAATGCACATGTTTTTGTTTAAGAATGCTGAATTTTTCTCTGAGAAGATGAGATTGAAGAAGTTTTTCAATGGAGAAAGGCTGTGAGTACAAGTGTGGACTGCTGACCTTTCATACAATAGGGAGAATGCTAGTTATGTGTAGTTTGACAACAATTTTGCATCAAGATTGAGGGCCAGATTGATGGTAAATTTACCTAGGGTTCTTGAGGAGTTGCATGATTTCCTTAGGCCAAAGGGGAGGAGACCACATTTGAAGATTTTCCATAATTGGGGTGACATTATTCCATACCTAGGCAATACTGTTTTGAGGGTATATGGTTTTCAGGGGACCCCACATATATTTCCTTATAATGTGCCACCAAGAGTTGGATTTACTAAAGTTATGTGGCAGATTGGATGTATCCATGAAGATAACCTTACAGGAAAGGGTAAGGGGACTTTTTACCCAGACTATATAGTGGTGTCTAATTTTGTATTTACAAAAGGAGGCTGGGTTTATTTTGGAATTTTTTTTGAAGTGTACCATTTGAATTTTGGTCCCAAGAGGCAACATGATCCTAAGGGTTTCTTTGCTCTATTTAGACAAAGAATAAAAGGTGCCAAATTTGTTCATGAGTTCAATTTCCCTAAGGACCTGGTTATAAATGAATTTTATTTAAATAAGCAAGAATTGAACAAAGAGAAATGGGTAGCTTATGATAATCTATTGGCTATTGTACACAAGATGGATAAAAAATATGATCCATTGATGGAATTTAGTCCCTATCATAAAAAGATTGATTTTTTGATGGATAATTTCAAAGAAATCATGAGAATTATTATGAACAAGAAAATAAATTTGGAGTTAGACTTGGGCATACATGAAAAAGCTGCAAGGCCACTTGAATAAAGGCCAACCTATCAACCTCTAGATGATAGGCCTATTTATAGGAGGAAAAGAAATGACAACAATGATGAAGAAGAAGAAGATAGAAAGGGAAAGTAGATAATGGAATTGCATAAACAGTCAGGTCCACATCTTAAGGCACTTGGGGCATTAAAAAATAATTGATCTAGAGTCATCACCTAAGAGAAATCCCTCACCGCCACTATCAGTTCCAAGCCCCAAGAGGCGAAGGATTGAGCAGTCCCGGGAGGACTTGGTGGATGAGATTGTTGTTACCGATCAAGATATGCAAATGGGCATGTGTTCTCCTCCAAAACTAGTTGAGTTTGTTTTATTAGACCTGGATTTGAAAGGTAAATGTGTACAAGATGCAAGGATGGAGGCTTGTAAAGAATTTTTAGATGATGATTCATTTGTGAAAACACTAGTCTTCTTCCAACTGGTATGGAGAATGAAGTTGGAAGAATATCAAGAGAAGTGTATGAAGAGAAGAGAACTAAGGCCTGATAAGTCATATTAGGAGAATGATGATGAGGTAAAGTCCAAGGTAATGAATGAATTCAAGAACATCACTCTAGATGAAGGGATAAAGTTATTCAATCAAGCTGGTGTCCTAATTTTACCTGAGTGGGATATTGTTGATGTAGTAGCTTTCAATGCTATCTTGAAGTCCAAGCATCCCCTCCAAAATTTTGAAGAAGAGGTCAAGGCAGCATTGCAAGACTCTGCCTTTAGTGAGGAATATGAAACCTTGGCAATTTGGGCTTTGGCCCCCCAAGGAAGAAAGCCAAATATTATTGATATTAACCCAAATTTGAGAGGGGGGTTAATAGTAAAAAGGGCTTCAGAGACCTCAACTACAAAGGCCACAAATTTAACCATGAATGTGGCCAAATTGGAACAAAATACTATAGAGAGAGAGGAAGCTGAAAAAAGGAGCCTCATGGAAAAGTATAATTTTATGATTGGAGAATGTAATAAGGTGCAACAAAGGAATATTGAATTGCAAACAGAGGTGGATAGGTTAAAATATAGGTAGATTGGGGAAACATTAGTTGCTCCAGGGATTAATTCATTGCCTTATGTTTCCCCCATTGTCTCTTCATCAGGATCTCCCAGCCAGACTCCTTCCCTCAACCCTACATTGGAACCAATTGAGGAAGAGATAGAGTGCTATGTTGATCCAACCAAGAAGTAGTTAATGCAAAAAAATTTAGAGCTACAAGCATCTCTAAAGGTGAGTGAAGAGGGTATATTTTCAAGACAAAGGGAGATTTCTACTGCTATCTTGCGGCATTTAAATGAGAAGGTTGATGGTAGATTATCGGTTGTGTATTCTTCTTATTCTTTGTTATTGAATGCAATAAACAACATTGATAGGGATCAGGAGGTAGCAATACCATTAATTGAGAAGTGGATCCATAGGGCCAATGATTTACATGTAATGTATAAGGCCTCAAGGTTTGATGTCAATAATAGGCCCTAGTCATTAAGACCTACTCAAGTGTTGGTTAAGTCATTGCAAGGTTTTCAAGCCTTACCAGATAATTTGAGTAGGAAGATCCAAGAATTGGTAAAGATTTTTGATGATTGGAGTGACACACTACTGCCTAATATAATTGATGATCAGGGAAATATTAGGTCACTTCAACAATGGAAAGATTGGGCTAATGAGGTCATCGATGCTCAAATTACTCTAATTTGTGATGACTCAGATTTTGATTTATTAGTGAGCTGCATGGATAAAATTATCAGCACTAGCTCATTCCTCGAGTCTTTTGAAAGAGAGGAAAACCAAGTGGTAGTTAAATATACACCTTATAGTGTCAAGGTAAATGAGGTAATCGGTTTTAATTGGCCAAGTGATGAAGGGTACCAGCAATGGGTGAATATATATTTAACTGAGGAGGAGTGAAAAGAGAGTAGGTTGCTAATAGTTAACTAACCAACTATTGCAGTTATAAGAATTTCCAGTTTTATTTTGGTGGAAGTCTAAGCACGAAATTCTTGAAGATTTATTGCTGCATTAAACTGTTTTCAACGGGCAAGATGGGAATGAACAAGAAGATTCTCTAGAGAAGGTTGTTGTTCTAACTATTTTTTGAAATATCACAAGACGGTCCAAGTGGCTGGTGACATGTGTGCTTTTTGGCCTGATGCTTGTTTTCTCCTTCATTTTCTATAAGAATGTTTTCAAGGCTAGAAGTACGAGTTATCAAGTTAGAGTGTTTTGGTCAAGTCTAGGTGAAGTTGTAGAGCAATTGTAAAGTCTGATAGCTATAGAGAAAATGCAAGTTAGGTTTTGAGTCATTTTTGTTGTAGGTTTTGAATTCATGGAGATTTAATGTTTTATGATAGTACTGGCATTTGAATTAAATTGATTAATTCGAGCTCATGTTTCTCCAGTGTACAAGCATATCTAAATTTTGAATAAAATGATCAAGGGTTATTCTATTCATCTCACTATTGTGGTGTGTGAAATTATTATTTTAGCTTTAATTCAAAGAAATAATTAAAAATACTTAAATGGGATTGTAGGTTGATATGTTCTATACAAGGATTTTATAAGTATTATTGAGTTTGGATACAAATTGGTGATATTGTAAGGAAATTTCATCAAAGATCTTATATGTTGTGTGTTGAATTTGTCTTGAACCCTTTGATGTTTATGAATTTGACTCCTCCAATGGATATGATGAATGGATCTAAGTTGTATCTATTTGTGAGATTCAGTATTTTGTTTGTGTTCACCTGGAGCTTGCTACAAATTTAAAATCAATGAACATATTTTATTGTGAAGTATTGTTGTGATTATCTCACACTCCAAATGGTTGATATTATTGATGAACAACCAATTCTATTCAGTATTATCATGTTTTGTTGAGCTATTAAGTGAGATTATCTTTTATTGTTGGTGTTGATTATAACTATGGTGCAGAGGTTGTAAACACATTAAGGGATCACCCTCCCAGGTCTTGCAGAGGCCAAAGTGTAGGAGGTCTTTAAAATCCTCGTCAGTTGGTCCAGGTCCTTTGAGCTTCCCTTGATTGTAATTGGAAATTCCATAGGTAGATTAGAGGATCAACCTGGTTATAGTAGAAAAAACTAACAAGTTCAAATAAATTATGATAGACTTAGGAGAAACATTAACATGATACCAATAAAGAACTAGAAAAAAAATAGGAAAGCCTAGATTGAGAAATACCCCCTATCAAATCAATCTAACTAATAGTTCATCCATGAAAACCATAGGAACATGGAAAATGAAGAAGTTAATGTGCAAGGAATGAAATTGATAATGAAGAAAAAAAATTGTCCATGATATAATTTTTATGAAGATAATATTCTCATAGTATGAAAAAATTTCATATGTGAGTTACAAAAAAATGAATCACATGTCACAAATGTTAGAAATAAATTTAAGATTGAAACATTAATAGAATCTAAAGATAAAGGAAGATAAGAGTCCATGATGTAATAATATACATGTATCCAAAAGAAATTGAATTTCACAAGATAATACATAAAACATGTAAGAAAATAATAAGAGTAGATAAATTTAATCATAATAAACTAAAATATGATTTAAATAGGAATATTTATCCAAGACTAGATACTCAAAAAAATACTAGTGTAGCGAATGGTGGGTAAGCTAGACAAAAGTGATCTCACATAGTTAAGAACATAGATTTGGAAAAATCATATAGAATTAAACATTAATAAATAAGAGTATCAATCCTAGTGATATCTAAAAAGTGAATTTAATAGAAAAATATAAATACAAGAACCTAAAATGGTTTTTGTATAGACTCTAAAGAAAAAAATGATGAGTACACACTTATACTAAGAGGGGGTTGAATTAGTATAAGAAAATATTTTTTTATTTTCTTTTAAAACATAACAACCATAGAAATATCAATCACACAAGATCTAACAATTATGAAACACAAGAACATGTGATCTACGTAGAAACCCTTGTGAGAGAAAACCATGGAAAAATATTGCTTATATAAAAATTCTCTTACAATATTCAGAGGCACCAACCCATTAGAGACAACAATCCCAAATTAAAATATAATTAGGCACCAACACATTGGAGACACCAATGCCTACAACTAAGCACTAACCTAGCAAGAGACACCAATCTCTTCTAATGAGATGCACCAACCTCCTAATCTCCTCAATTAGGAGGCATCAACCTCTAAATGAATATTATGTTTTCCTTCTTGATTTTTACTAATTAAATATGCTTCACAAATATTCATTAATACCTTCAAAAAAAATTTATATAAAATCCCTTACCAATCTACTCAAAAACCTTCATTAAATTTCTCACAACTTTGGAATAAATCTACAATAGCATACCTCAAAATTTCTACTCATATCATCAACAAATGTTTCTCATAAGTATGCTATAAATGATATTCTATAAATCTTCCCTTGAATCTCTTTCATATCTTTCTTAATTTGCTATAAATATACCTTAAAGTTCTACTCCAAATCACCTTTAGGTTTTCTCATAAATAGGAATGACATTTAAAATAATTTCTTACTTTTAAATGCACTCCACAAAATCTCTTAAATACCTTCATCCCACCCCTTCAAATACCTCTTAACCCAAGAGACGTGACTCTCCTAAAGAGGTTGGCCAAATTTTAAATATAAAAATAAATTATTTTAAATATTAATTCCCAAAGTGAGGTTCCTCTATGAGGGGGGTCGACCTCATCACATAATTTAACTGTAATTTATTTTAAACACCTCCCACAAGGAACACTTACACTCAATAGAGTCGTCCATCCTTTAACAATTTAATTTAACATCAAAGCGACATCTATATGAGGAGTAGTCATCCTTACCAAGGAATTATTTTATTTTAGTTCTTCAAAGTTAGCTTGTATTCAACTAATAAAATATCCTTCATGAATTTCTACTCTACAAATCTTGTGATATTAATAATAATTATTTCCCTTATAATAAAGAATTGTTGTTAAGTATAAAATTAGTCACTACACTTAAGAATATCAACAATCTTTATGAATCATTGTCTTGGACACTTGAATGATGTTGGTACTTTTGCGTAGGATTTATACATGAGGTCAACCAATTTTTTTATCCTTTTGATGATACAATTTATTTCCTTTGGCCTATAAATAGTTCCTCTTCAACCTTTGACATCAATGACAACATCACATCAATGATAAACTATTGTTTCCATGCCCCTTTGACTTCAATGATAACATTAGTAATGAAAAGCTAGGGATCAAATAGGTTAAACAAAATTGAAAAGAAAAATTAAACTTTCCTACTCTTATTATAGGCTAATCAAATAAGATAAATACACATGACAATACATTAATATAAGTTAATTAATTGATATTTGAGGGTCTTTATCACCATCTTATAACATAATAACTAAATGAGGATGTGTTATATTATTAATCCATGTATTATATTGGGATATCTACAGCTAACTTGCACATGGCTAGCCATAACCCTTAATTAAGTTATATGATTGTTCATATAGTTTTCTATTAGATTTTAGTCCACCATATGAGGAATCCATGCTAAAAGGTATTGGTTAGTCTATTACCATTGTATTATGTATTTTATTCAATAACACTATTAGATGCAGTGCCCTTGAATTGGACCACTTTTGTATGTTGACCCCTTAAAAAGGCTTATTATTATTAGTAAAACATTTCCCATTATATTATTCTCTTGTGCAACTTATTTTATTAAAGCAGTATCATATGATCATGCATATAGAAGGAAAGACACAAGGTGATTTTTTTCCAATTGAGGAGGTTGGACTCAAAGTGCATATATGTTTTAATTTGATGATATTTTTCAAAACTTGGATTGTTGATCAAGGGAATATCAATTTTTTACAAAATATATTTGATTTTACTTGAAATAGTTTTGAATGGTCCATTAAATAATTAAGTTTTTAACCAAATTGACTCTTAAGAAGAGACTAGTAAATTTATTAAATATTTTTAGAAAAGTTTGTTCTAAGTATAGATAAGGTATATGCATTGTTTTAGCTTTTCTAGATTTATTTTTATATGTTATTGTTAAATATATATCGGATGAATCATGATGGGGCCTCAAACTAAATGTTAAGCCAAAAAAATATGAAAATAAGAAAAACTTCCAACAAGGAGGTTTTTGAGAGAAAATGGAAATAAAAGGATATTGTGTTCTATAATTTTCTTAAATATATCACAAAATTATCTATATTTAGTATAGTCTAAATAAATATGAGCTAATAACATCAACAAGAGTAACTAATTATATGAGGTCAAGAAAAGATTCAATGAGTGATTGAAATTATAACTAAATTTACTAGATTAACCATCCAATATTAATATGTAACCCAATTAAATCCAAAAAAAAATTTGGCCACTCCATTAGTTGGTACATATTTAGGACCATATAACTCAATGAAAAAAATTGTAATGTGAAAATTTTATGGGATGGACCCTATCACCTAGATCAGCCAAATGGAGAATACTTTTATTTAAATGTTAGATTAAATGTGTGAAAATTGTGGTAATCAAATCTATATATTTAGAACTTGAGAAATTCATTCATATTAATTTCTTTGTGCTCAAAATAACAAGGACCTAATTTTTATTTTTTTGATCCATAAACAATAGCATAGCTGCATCAATTTATATTAATAGATAAAAAAATTATATCTGTTCAGTTTCTCATAAACTGAGTTGCAAACTAGAACCCGTCAAATCAACCCATGTCATATTACATCACCCCAAGCCCAGCTATTGTAACATATATGTCAGTAGTAGCATATATGAATTTTCAATTTCCAATGTGAGTTCATATGAGGTGGAGCTGCAAGCCCAATTTGAAGCCAATTTAGATTTAGATAAAGGGAGCCCCATGTGTCAAGAGCTAGCTAGGTTGGCCTAGTCTAAGATTCCCTTTTGACTCATGGGAAAATTCCTTATTCTCCTTCTGCTCTAGCATTCGCTAGAGCATCAGCTTCCTTGTTTCCTTCTCGATATATGTGATTGATTATGAAAAGCTCAGAGGACTTAAGGAGATTTATTACCCCTGTTAACATGGCTTGGAGCTTCCAGTTGGGTGTTTCACCTTTCCTTATTGCATTCACTACCAGTGTCAAGTCACCTTCTACTAAAATTTGTGTTTCCCCGATCTCCTTGCACAGCCTAAGCCCGTGTGTCACTACTAGGAACTCAGCTTCATTATTTGTGCCTAGGGGGATATTTTTGGATGATAAAAAAATTATCTTGCCCTACCAATCCTTGATTATGTAACCTACGCCTAAAGGGCCCAGATTCCATTTAGATGCTCCATCAAAATTAAGCTTGAGCCACCCCAGAGGGGGAGGAGACCAAACCACATTTTCTCTCTCTTCTTGTGTCTTAGTTCCCCCAATACCATACCAAGTTGGGATTCAAAGAGAGGTCCATAAGCTCCTAAGCTAGGCATCCCATTCAGAGAAGAATTTTTCCTTGATTGCTCTTTGTTCCAGTTTTGCATTCAATGTCTCAATCAATACCACTTCTATTTTGTTGCAGAGGGAAGCCGCACTCATCTTCTTGCCTTAGAATAGTCATTTGTTTCGTTCTTTCCAGATCTCACAAACCATTATTGATGGACTTATTGTCCATATGTCACCATATACCGATTTCTTGTTCAATGATGGCCAAGACTGGAGCCAACTGAGAAGGTCCAATGGCAAGGCACACGACCACTCTAATCGTGTACAAAGCCATTTCCAACATTACTGAGCATAGAAGCATCCAAGAAGAAGGTGGTTGGTTGTCTCTTCGTTATGTTCACAGAGAGCACATCTCGAAGGCCCATTGAAACCAAGGTGAATGAATCTATCTGCAGTAAGAATTTTGTTCTTAGAAGCCGCCCAGGTAAAGGTTCCTGCCTTAGGGAGGCAAGAGTTGCTCCAAAAAAGGTGCAAAGGAAATCTCTTTGCATTTATTTCTCTTCCTTTACTCAAAATTTTATAGCCATCTTTTGCATTGTAGCTCCCAGTAGAGACCCCGCCCATATGAGCTTGTCCGAGCCCCTTCTCAAAACCAATGTTCTATTCCTCAAAGTTTTTGTCAAGTGTGAAACTTCCTCTTGGGGTAAGTTCAGGTTCGAGCAGTCCTTCCACTTCCACTTTGTGCCTAACGTGCTTCCTTCTATGGTGATGTAGTCTTTTACCCGAGCAACCCAACTGGTTTTTAACTTATTTTTCACTTGTTCCAACCCATCAAAGCTATCCAAGCATGGATATTCGGCCCGAGAATATTCCCAAAATAGGGCTTTGTTTCCATCTTGTATATCCCATGCTAGGTAGTCGCATACCACTGATTTGGACCTTTCCATGAAATTCCATATGCGGGATCCTTTCGGCAGGTTGGAGATTGTTAAGATATCCCCCTCTGTGTCTTCCTTTAGATACTTTTGGTGCAAAATTTTCACCCATTTTCTTTGAGGTTCTTTGTACATTCTCCACACCAGTTTGGCCCCTAGGGCCTTATTTTGTAATTCAAGTTTTTTAAATCCTAGTCCTCCATTGTCCTTTGACTTGCAAAGCTTCTCCCAAGCGATTAGTGCTATCTTTCTCTTCTCCTCATTTCCTTTCCAGAAGAATTGCCTGTAAATTTTAGTGAGATTTGCTACACATCCATTTGGTATGCACATAATAGACATAAGGTCGGTAATGTTGAGAGGACAGATTTAATCAATGTTATTCTGCTTGCCCAGGATAACCATTTAGCCTTCCATGTATTCATCTTAGCTCTTGTTTTGATTTTAAGGGGATCCCATAACCCTTTTGTCCTTACTCCTTTTGCTAATGGGATAATGAGGTAGGTGCATGGCAACTTTCCCTTTTTGAAACCCATAATGCGAAGAATTCCCATTTCTTTTTGTGTTGTTGTGTTGAAAAAGAAGATTTCAGACTTGTATTTGTTCACATTTTGGCCGGAAGCCATGGCATATTTCTCCAAGATGATGTTCAAGTGTCTACCCTCCCTTCTCTTTGCTTCTCCCATAAGTTTCGTGTCATCAGCGAATTGTTGATGAGACACAACCCGTGTCTCGCTGGTGAGACAAGGACCTAAATTTTAATCACTTATTTTGTACTAATTAATTATAGTTGCACTACCATACTATCATTCTATAGAAATATTTGAGGTTATTAGAAAAATTGTGCCAAATAGGATTTGTCAAGTACTGTATTTGATAGTTTTTGAATCTACCAATATGAGTAGAAATAATAAAAATATAAATTTGAATGATTTATTTGTAGAAAACCTCAAGGATCACAACTAATATAATTTTTTTAGAACTAAGTCAAAGGAAAAGGAATAATCTTTGTTTGATACTAATATTTGATCCCACAAGAGTGGAAATTAGTTCTCTTTGTTCATACTCTACATCTCTATGGAGTTTTTTTGGTGTCAAGTATGTAGGATGGGGTATTTTCCACACAAATATATCTATCATTATTTCATGTGTGTATAATCCTTGTGATTCTATGATATTTCTCTCTAATACATTGATTTTTCCATTTTATTATCTCTCATTTAGACTGCCAATATTTATGAATTCATATAGATGATTATGGATACCACTAAATTAAATGTTATCATAGATTAATTCTTATAAAAATATTGATATTGTAGTCATTCCAAGACAATATAAGAAATAATTTTTTAGTTGTTCAAAACTTCTAGCATGATTGTGTGGATCTAGATTCATTTTAGATTCTCCAATGTAGGTGATCCTAGAATGATCTATATTGAAAAGGAAAAGGCAATAGTTTGAAATAATTCGAATTTAAATTTTACAAAAATGGGGATGAAATCCATTAGTAAGGGATTGAGAATAAACCTAAATAAATGAATTGGGACATATAAATGGTAAAGTCATACTCGATGATAGATATTTGGGAATGGGTGCATTGATATGAAAAATAAATGCATGTTTTTGGATTGGAAAGTACAAATGTGTATTCTTAAGGATAAGTTAAGAGATAAGTGTGTATGAATGTATGAAGAGATATGGGAAATGGTATGGGGAAAGGAGACTAGTTTCATACAATATTATTTTATTTATCAAGATTTTTATCTATAAAGTTATTCTCATAAGATAAACACAAAACTAAATAAAAATTAATATAGAGATGTAAATTTGATAAAAAAAAAACTATTAGTATAAAAATTATAAATAAAATAATCTGCTCTATACAAATTATGCCTATTTTTAAATTTCTCAATATCCCTTGTCACTTCCCCTACTTGATAAGGTTCATTTAAATTTAATTACATGCATTGAACTAAACTATAATGAAAACTTCCACAAGAGAGGAATACAATATGAAATATTATGCAAATACTTCATAATAATTAAGAACGAAAAGCAACTTTGACTAAAAAAACCTTCATATATATCCAATGAGAACTCAATTCACAATCTCATGATAATAAACTTACATATGGATCCCATTTATAACTAATTAAAACTTCGATTCCAATTAGAAAAATTAGACACTTAAAAATAACATCTAGGATGAATAAAATGTCTAAATAATAATATAATAATTATCATTTAACCTAATTAAGAGCTAAGTTAGGCACAAATTGACTAATAATAACTTTATGTACACTCTAGGACAAAAGGGATAGAATGGCCTCCTCTTTTGAGAAGAACTATCTTAAATGATATTCAAGTGTAGATTATTTTATCCATGAACTCATCATCCTCCCATGTGTCATCCTTAATTAGTACATTCCTCAACTTAATGAGATACTAAGTGAGTCTTCTAGTCCTCAACTTCTTTGTGCATGTCAAAAGAATAAAATTTGATTTAAATATGATTCTTCCTTCTCCATATAGCTCTACTATGGATAACTTATTGTTATTTTTTTGTTTATTTAGTAACATATGCTTATAAGGTTGTAATCTCAAGGAAATATACTACCCAACTTAAAAAATCCTTTCACTATAACTTGTTGATTAGACTATTTCTTTATTCGATTTTATGTAATGGATAGATTATCCTTAAGTCCTTAAAGTACCTTTTATTGATGAAGCTTGAACTCATTCAAAAATTAACTCTCCATGCTACCCTCAATGATGATGTGATGGATGTACAATGATACCCATATAGTTCCAAAAATAGATACATTGTTGATGAACTATGGAGGGAAGTGTTATACCCCCAGTTTTCTAGTGGTAATCAATATATGCATTGAAACTACTTATTTGAAGTGAACAAACATATAAACCCTTCCAAGAACTTATTCACAACCTCATTTTTTCCATCATGTTGAGAATGGCATGAAGCGATATGACCTAAGTAAGTACCTAAAAAATTTTAAATTTTTCAAAATTTATTATTGAAGATAAAGTAACAATCACTGCCAATAGCCCTAAAGGCATAATGTAGGTTTTCTATATTCTCCAAAAAATATTTTACCACTATACTTGCTAAAAAGGATGAGATAATGAAATAAAATTATGATACTTAGTGAGGTGGTCGACAACTTCCATGATGAAATTGCTACATTTAGATCTTGGAATCCCTATGGTAAAATCCATGGATACCTCTTTTCAACACTAGCTAGGAATAACTAAGGGATACAAAAGAACAAGAATCTTAATTGTCTCCCCTTTATTTATTTCACATACAAAAGTTCTACTAATTTTTTTCAAACATCATATTCAAGTTTATAAAGGTAGGTGAACCAACCACACCAAGGCTCTAGGTCATGGAGAGCTGAGAGAAGAGGGCTTCCCTATCTTACCTCAAGCTAAATGGGTGTTTAAATCAAGGATAGAGAATGAAGAGAACTCTCAAGTGATTTTGTCATTCTATAGATCCAATAACTAGAATGGGGCTAGACAATCAGGTCTCTAGAATCCAAAGTACACCTTAGAAAGCTCTATGCTCAAAGATGACAGTTTGGGTCAAGGACAATAGCACAACACGCTAGCATCTCACTAGTACACTGGTGTTCGTACGACTAGAAAGTGAAAAGTGCAATGTGGGAAACCAGAAAACCTACTAGTAACCTAACTAACAAAGTTTAACAAAATAAATAGAACTATAAAGTATGAGGAATAACTATATAAATGATAAAGGAGAGAGATGAAAGTAAGGGTGATGACAATCCACTCATTAAGACTCCAATTCGCCAGCGAGCTCCATGCACATGTTCACCTACACACAACCAAGACAGGGAAAAATGTTGGGTTGTATAGGGGTTTTCCTTAGTCAAACCCCTGCTTTGATGCTTCCACCTCCATGGAAAGCCAGGAAAGCCACAAATTAGAAAATGTGATAAAGGAAAGAAGAATATCAAACACTACAAAAGATACAATGCTACTCTAATAAACCACAAGAAGAAAGGAAAGTGAAGCAATACCACCTCCACCCAAAGGCTCTCAAGGCCAATGAAGGGAGAATGCAAGACAACGAGCATGGAAAATTTGACATGGCCACAACAACGATGAAGGGAGGTCTCACAAAACTGCAAACTCTCAGCTTCTATTGTAGCACAAGGATATGTGTAGGATCATGATGGGCCAAAAAGTGGTGATATGTAAGTGATATGATGGCCCATGTGGCTGATGACATTTTTTTACCCAAAATTGATGCAATGAAAAGGGTTTTTAAAGGAGATTCTCAGCTTTCCACTAATATAAATTATGCTTTACTTTGAATTTAATAATTATTATTCATTTTAATTTTTGAATTATGACTAAATTCATGATTTATAGGCTGATTCAAAAATGTCTATAACTTTCAAATAGTATCACATTTTTTGAATCTGAAGCATGCATCAAATTATATTTTTGCATACTATAGGATTAAAAAAATAAAATGGAATTTAATGAAGTTTTGACCAAGTTAAGGTGGTCAGACATACGAGTTTTTATATTTTTTAAAATTTGTAATACAAAATTCATAATTAATTATTTACTTGGAAAAAAATTACAAAAAAATATGCATCACATCAAGACATGAGTCCTCTACTTATATCTAAAATCTTATAAAAAAATATTATCATTTTATTATGGTTAAGGTGGTCAGATAGACACCTGCTTCTTATTTTTTCCCTGAAATTTAAGTACTACTTCATTGAAATTTCAAATTTTCACCAAATAGGATTTTTTTTTGTAAGAAAATCTAGTAGTTTAGAAACAACATTCAATTTTCTACAGATTTTATTCTTACATATTTTTGAAATAATATAGATAACTTATTCAAATTTTTATGTCAAGTTGCCTAACTCTGATTTTTTGAATTTTCATCACCACTTAAGGGCCTTTTTTTCCATGATGATCCTACACATACACACAACACATACAAAATAAAGTTGATAGAGTAACAAGCTGTTGTAATGCTCAATGGAATGGTATGATCATTCTCAAGAGATCAAATGAATAGCTTAGATTATGAAGAAGATTGAGAAAATGCAAAGAAGATCAAGAATTGCTAAGAAGATCAAGAGAAGTTTAAAGATAGGCATTTGAAGACAAACATGGGAGGGAAAGAGCCATTTTCAGGTTGACTGGTTGACATAGAGGTGTTACGCTTCATGCCCAATGGAGAACGTAACACCCCTATGAACACTAGAGGTAGGAATTTGTTAGGGATGATAGTGTGTTGTGAATATGTTTGTGCACTACACTCGCATCCCAAAAAAAATTCCCCCATCGACACACAAGACAAAGGCCAAGTGGATGGAAGGAAAGTGAGTGATGTGGAATTTCTTAGTCGGGTTTGATTTTCTAAGGTGAGGGGATACAAAAGGGAAATTTACACAAGGGGTGAAAATTTTCTCCTATACATTTTTCCCCCACTTTAGTGAGCATGAGTGTCAATGAGTTTTTGGTAAAGTAGATCAAAGAGTTTAAAGATATATACTTGAAACATCGAGGAAGTAGACTGTGATTTGGTGAGCTCAAAAGTGTAGGGTAGGAAAATAACTCCATAGGTACTCTCTCCTGACAAGGTTCAAACAAAGGACTTCATAGCTTCTGAAACTACAGAGTTGAACAAAGTACACCGAAGGCCCATAAACCAATGATGGAAAAATCCTGCAAGATGCATGCGCTTCATAGGCCCTTAGACCTGCAAAGAAGGTGCCCCCAAGTACTCTCCCTTGAAGGAAGCCTAGCGTAAGGGGACTCCACAGAGATGGACTGGAAAGAAGCTTCATAGGCACACCTACAAAGTAGCATGTTAAATTGTAGATAAAACATGCTAGAAATAAAAAAGAAACCATGCAGGAAAACAAGAAAATAGTCATGCAGATAGTAAGAAAAATGAAGAGCTTCCAAAGGGGTCCCTTGAGAGTCCTTCAAAAGAAAATGGTTCCACTCAAGGGACAAGCTATTTGAAAGTGGGTCATAATGTTTTTCATAAAATAATTCAGCATCAAGGAATCCTTTCAAAATATGTTCACTTCATCAAGGAATTTGAAAGGAAGAAAATTCCCCCTCATGAGGGGAAGGTCGAGACTTCTCCCACAGGAAAATTTTCTCCCTCCTCAGAGGAAATTTTTTCAAGTTCTTTCTTTGCAAACCAATGATGAAGGAATCATGTTCCTGCAAGGCATCCTTGTTGAGAATGCAATTTTTGAAAAAGGAGTTAAACTTTTTTTGAGAAAAGATTCATTGGCCACTGAATGCATTTTTTGAAAATAAAATTTGACATGATATCCCCCCTTGGGATGGTGCATGTTGAATGTAAAGGCATGTGACCTCCTAAGGAGATAAAATCAAGAATGACAAACTGATGTTGTGGCCCATGGAAAATAGCGATATGTCTCTATAGTAATGTTGTCACACATGTGAGGGACAACACATGAGCACCACAACATCACAAAGAAAGCATGAAATATAAGAGAATAAAAAATGTAAAAAGATACAATAACATCACAAACAAGGGACAGGGGTGGTCTAATGTTTTAGGGTTAGAACTGCTCATAAATATATATATAAGTATAATGATAGTATATAGATTAATTTTCATCAACCCCTTACTAAATCAGACCATATGAAGAATGCATGAGAAGGAAAATTGAAAATAAAAAATTGGGTCATGGAAGGGAAGCCTTAATTCCCCCAACACTTTGCATTATCCCCAATTGTTGAAAATCAATATACATAATAGAGGAAGTTTTATGACATAAAAACACTCCTGTATCCAAGCACCTATGAGGGTGATCTCGAAACACATAAGACAAACATGGGGGAATACAAACACACAAAACCACACCCTACATTATAGATAAAGAAGAGGCACCCACCTAACACTCATCAACCAAGAGGTCATTGGCCTCACAATATATATCACTATACGAGGAAGGTAGATGAGCCTACAAGGGGGGAACCCTCTGACCCCCCCACAAGAGCTAATGAAGGAGACCCCTCGCAGTATTCTTCACTCAGTTCTTGTGGAGAAAAGGTCAGCAACTTTGCAAAGATCATTGACAAGGTCGAGACCTCATCCAAAGATTTAAACATGCACTTCATAAGAGTGCCATGTGTTACCTCCATGAACGAGGGAGGCAATGCCTGAGATTTAATGTTTGGCTCATCAAGAAACTCAAGAGAAATGATGAACTCAGGGGATGTTGAAACTTCGTCCATCACAAGGGTAGTACATGCTAGCATAAGACCACCCTATGAAGAAGGTGGACTCCTCTTACACCCTCCCATTAATTGAGGGGCCAACCTCCATCTTTTTCTTTTTGAGAGGATGCGAGTTCCCCATAGATGAGTTAGAAGGCATGAAGGAGGAGGAGGAGAAAACCACAATGCACAAGACTGAGGTGTTTGACATGTCCATAGTATTAGAGAATGGTGGGATGTATCGAATGGACATCAAGAGAGGAGGCTTGACCAAAGGAGCAATAAAAACCTACACCTTTTTAGGGTCAGGGGTATTTACGCTCACAATAGGAGCCAAAAGAAACATCGAGGTTGATTGAATTGAAGTAGAGGGGAAGGGAGAGGACACAACAACAAGCCCTAAAATAGGGGTGGTTAACTCCTCTTCCTTTCTTTGTAGAGCGACTTTCTCGACTACCAAAGCCTTTTACCAATGCTTGCGCTCAAGCACAAGGCGATTCCTATGACTCTGAGGACTAGAGGCCGAGAGTTGAGATGAAATAGAAGGCTCTTTCTCATCCATCAAAGTGTCCATCATGATCATTCTCAATGGAGGGAGTGAATCTTGGATGTGAGTAGGAGGGAGAGGTTGAGATGAGGTTGGAGAAACAGTAGGGGGAGTCAACTTTAATGCCTTAGCAATGAGCCTCTTCCCATTCACTACCTTGGGAGAAAGAGTGATAGGAGGCTGCAAAGGCTATACAAGTAGGGCCAAGGTCCATGAGGAGAATTAGGAAGGTCAGATACCTAAATCTTGACTTTATGCCATGTAGGTACCATTGAAATTGTTATGTAGAATCCAAGAGTAGCCATCCAAAACTCCTCTTCAGAAAGAGGGTAGAAGTGGCACCTTAAGGATGGGTAGGCCTCTCCTTTCCCTTTCAAGAGGAGGAGATGACTTGTTGTTGCACTATCAGAGGGGTCAATTTTGGCTATCCTTTTCCCCTAGTTTTATACTTTACATAATTTTGGTAAAGTGAGTCTATTCTAGGAGAAAGAAAATTAATTGGGGTGGGCTAAAAATGATCCAAAGAATATCCCCCATGAGATACGAATGGTTGATATCTAGTGTCATGCATGATGTGCATAACACCTTCAAGAGATAACTTTAGACATTTGTGAATAACGAAAGCGATTATGTTCATGGAAGCTAGCCACAAGATGCCCAACTTCACCTTGAATAGATCAGATTCTAGGATAACATCAAAAGTTGTATCTACAACCATAGGTCCAACTAGGATGGAAAGAGATAGAGCCATATGGCTTAAGGGAGAGATCATCATGCATATGTATGGTAGAATTTGTTTCTTCATATTCCTCCCTTTGTAATGAATTTAGCCATAATGTCTCTTCTGTAACAACATTCACCTGGTTTGCGAGGTTAACTAGGACTCCTATCACAATGTTCCCATTGAGGTGAGTAGGAATGTATAGAGCAAAGGGATTATTATTCAAGGGAAATTCCTACAAGGTGAATGCCACATTTGGTGAACCAGTCACAAGCTACGGGGGATGATTAATCAAAACCATGTTAACATATGTCGAGGGTCAAGGAGAAGCATCAGAGGGGTCAATAATCAAGTTTAAAGAATGAGATGGAAATAGGTCCATGTAAATCTACAACTCCCTATTGGCCTTCAATACCAATTTATTTGCATTTTGTTTCTTCCTGTCAAGATGGTGGTACCATCATCGATGTGATCCTCTATCTCATGACATAGGTGCATAAAATGCTCGATATCATGCTCGTTGACATGATGGTATTGGAAAAAGGCATTCACATCATACCAATTAGTGTAAGGTTCCTTTAGAGGTTGAGGGTTTTCCAAAGTTATGATCTTATCCTTCAAAAAAAATTGTAAAATGGAAGAATATGATTATGTTAACTTTGTAAACTTCTTGTTGCATCTGAGGTTGTGGTCATTAGTCGCGGTGACTACATTCACAACAACCTTACCT
Source organism: Sequoiadendron giganteum (assembly GCA_007115665.2). NCBI lineage: Eukaryota > Viridiplantae > Streptophyta > Pinopsida > Cupressales > Cupressaceae > Sequoiadendron > Sequoiadendron giganteum. The sequence goes on along the minus strand of CM021108.1, from coordinate 225,788,930 downwards.
TTTCCTGAGATGGATACAATAGACTTTCCTTCTAAACAAGAGCATGAGGAGGAACCCCCCAAACTAAACTACTATTTTCTAATACTCTCACAACATGCAACAAAGAGGTGTGAAAGAAAGTTATTTCATTAGGGAAAACTTCACCTACCATGCTCACTACAGGTTGCCTATGAACACCTTTTGGACATAAAATTTGGGAAACGGGTACGAGATTTGTGAAAACAACACTTGGTATCACACTATGAAGTCAGTTATATTCTTGTTATCTCCCTGCTTACATCAGATGAGATCTGAGAAGGTTATATTTAGAGTGATGTTAGCTTGGAACTAATGGAGAAACTGATTGAAAAGTTGATCAAATAAGAATAGAGAGTTATCGGGTAAGGAATAGTACCACTTGAGTGTTGTTTCCTTAAGAGATTGAGGAAAGAGTTTTTCCATTAAAGCATTGTGATGAAATAAATCCATACACATGGTGTTGAAAGCTAACATATTTATCTACGAATCCCCTTTACCATCATACTTTTCAAACATAGGAATCTCCATTCCCTACGGGAAGGGAGTAGTCAAGATCGCCACTGTCAATGGACTATGTCAGAAAAAGGGTTGGAAGATAGGTTGGGGAGAGGCTTGAGAGAGGCTCACCAAATGGTTTTGGAATTTGACCCATGTTCTGAAGTAGAGCATTGAGAATAGGGTCAGAGGATGAAAAAGACCTAGTGGAACCTCTAGAACCACTACCACCAGAACCACCTCCCGAATCACCTTTGGATCCACCATCATGAGCACCGCTAGAGCCCCCGCCACCAGTAGGGATTACACCAGAGAAACCATTGTTACAAAATCCACCATCATGGCCTCCCCTAGAGCCATGTCTACTATTGCCACCTCTGTTACCGAAGCCACCACAACTTATTCTACCAAAGTCCCCATCACTAGGGGAAGTAGGAGGGGTGAAATTGAATTCAAGTGGTACTCTACTTGTCTTGAGAGTAGGGGGATTTTGAGAATCATAGGAAACAATAATTAAATGGACTATTTAGGCCATGCATATAGATGTGATAGGCATTATGATGCCTATTTGTCTTTCATAGGAATTGAGCACCTCTCCTCAGGTAGTACCTGATCTAGTCTTATATGAGGGGATATAGGCTTCAGTCAAATCAATAAGGCCATGTAAGAAATCTATACATGTTTGATCCATTCCTAATAGATATATCACCTTGCTAGCATGTCTAGCAACTCTTTCCATGTTAAGTGCTTTCTCCAAGTGTTTCACAAGGTCTAACAATCTATTATCCAATGTTAAGAGGTTTTCCACATGGATATGCATAGCATCATCCTCATCCACAAATGAATCTATAGGGGATGCTAGACGAGTAGGAGCACAAGTGGTCTCATCTATGAAACCCATCTCATCGGTAAAACCTATGGGAAAACTAGTGGTAAAGTCAGTAGCTAGACCAATAGAAAAAATGGAGGTGAAACTAGAAGTGACCTTTGTCTTTTACATCAATAGGTGTTGCACAATTCTCCTAACAATGTATGTAGAATTCATGGACTAGGTTGTGATGCTCATAATCCTTAACAACACTAAGGTTTACTATAGTCAATAGGCATGAAGGAAAAGGTTTCAACACAAGTGAATGGATATACATTGTTCACGTCAGGTTCACCAAAATGTAAGGGTAGGGGGACCAACCACACCAAGGCTTTAGGTCATGAAGATTTGACAGAGGAGGGCTTCCCTATCTTACATCAAGCTAAATAGGTGTTTAAATCAATGATAGAGAATGAAGATCACTCTTAAGTGCTTTTGTCACTCTATAGATTCAAAAACCATAATGGGGCTAGATGAGTGGTCTCTAGAATCCAAAATGCACCTTGAACAACTCTCTTCCCCAAGATGGTAGCACGGTTCAACGACAACAGTGCGACGTGTTGGCATGCATATGGACAGAAAATGAAAAGTGTAGTGTGGGATACGAGAAAACCTACTAGCAACCTAGATGACAAAGTTTAATGAAATAAACAAAACTATAAAGAATGATGAATAAATATATAAATGATAAAGGAGGTAGATGAAAGTAAGGGTGATTAAAATCCACTAACTGAGACTCTAGTTTTCTAATGAGATCCACACACACGTTAACCTCCACATAACCAAGAGAGGAGAAAATGTTGGGTTGTATAGGGGTTTTCCTCAATCAAACCCCCGCTTTGGTGTTCTCACCTCGATGGATAGCCAAGAAAGCCACAAAGTATAAAATGTCATCAAGGAAAGATGAATATCAAACACTACAAAAGATACAATTCTACTCTATCAAACCACAACAAGAAAGGAAAGTGAAGTAATACCACCTCTACCCAAAGTTTCTCAAGGAAAATGAAGGGAGAATGCAATAAAATGAGCTTGGAAAATTCAACACGGTTGTAGTAGTGACGAAGGGAGGTCTCACAAGACTCCAAACATGCAGCTTCTATGGTAGCACAATGTTGGTTTTTATTTTATATGGGAGCCACCTAAACTCTGAAGTCCTCTAAAAGGGTAGCTAACCATTTATATTCAATAACATTCAAAGTTGGTGGCCAACAAACAAGTAAGGATTTAATTTCCCTTACTCCTACTCTTCAGGCTCTATGGGACCTAGGAGGGTGTTCCTAATCGTGTTCATTTTGATATCAAATTTATCAAGAACACTTCTATATGCAGATTAATTCCTATAGAATGTAGATAAATTCAATTCATTAAAGAATTTCCTAGTATTTGAAAAAATTAACATATAGTGCTAGGAATAGGTTATTACTTTAGGTCTATTTATTGTAATTGAAAGTTTCAATAGTTTGGTTCTCATTTCAAATCAATAGCCAGGAATACCCATAACCATTCACTCACAAGATTTACTTAACAAATAGACCAGTGCTTCATCAATTGGGAATATGAAATCAAATATATAATAACCTATAATATACAAGCTACTGATTCAAATATTGATGGATCGTTTCCATAGTACTTTGCAATATAAAAATTCACAATACCTGAAACAAAACTTCTTACCAAATCCTATGCAATTTACCATAAATATATAACCCTCTTTTATCATTTAATCCACTCTTTGAGATAAAGTAGGAAAAAGAGTCATACATCCAGCCGAACAACTAAAGATAAACGAGAATACCCTTGATATTTTGATTTATAACTTGCAAAAAGGTACATAGGAGAGTATATGTATCAGAACTAAGATTTGTTTCAATATTAGTAATTTCTATAAAACTAATTTTAAGACTATCACATATAAGACTTATACCCAAGACAATGTACTATTCTATTTATACTTATATTTCCATAGTATGCTCCTTTCTAAGCTGAGCTTCTACCTAAACTATATATGAAATAAAAATATAACCCATCTAATTAGCCTTGAAATCCCTTTTATAGAATAAGGCAGCAACAAGCATTGGGCTAAATTATAGTCATATTAACTCAAATTTAACTTTAATTTTCACTAGTCTTCAAAATATTCCCAAGGCAGTTGTAAATCATCATTTGCAATAGAGGGGAGAGAAAAATATCAAAACCCATTTGTTGGGGAAGCCCGCCAGCCTTCCAAAAGGCACAACATCACAACATCAAAATTGTATGTTCATGTCGACCACCTGAAGTCACCATCAACAGAAGACAACAAGAACCCAGATTCACACACACCAGCCCAAAGAGACATGTCAGCACAAAGGAAAAATACACTTGAGCATCAACTTAGGAGGGGAGCAGGGTGATATTTTGCCTAGTCAGCAGAATAAGAACGTCTTCCCAGTATCCTTATTTAAATTGGAGTGGCCATCACTATCTCATCCTTGGATTCAATCAAATCATTCAAGGCCATGAGATACTGGTGATAGCTAGAGTTAGTTTCATCTCCACTGTCAAATGGACCATCTCAAACTTCGATGGGAGATTGATGTCATCCCATACAAGCCTGGTGATACTTGTTTTTCCTTGTAGATTCTCTCTCAGGTTGTTCTACCTTCTTTTCCTTTCCTTTGACCAACTCCTCAGGTATAATTTGACTCCTTAGATGATATGCATGCTTGAGAGTAGCACGTGCATATTTCCTTTCAGCTCTTTCCTTCTTGTTTGGCATTATAGGAACCTCAAGCACATCCTGCTCCTCTCTGGGCTCAAGATTCTTAGACTCAAGAAGCATCCTGGACCTCTTTTTTGGGCTGATAGAAACACTTAACTTACCCATTATTCATGGAATAATTCACATAAAGAATTTCCTCCCACATAAAACAACAAGCTCCAACTTTGTAACACTCACAGAACCTTGTGCACTCACTCCCAGACTTTCAATTATCTCAAACAAAAAATGGTGAGAATAAAAAGCAAGGAGTCACCAATAAATAGGCTAGCTACAACATAAATTCATTAACATTCCAAGGAATCTCGCACAAGGGAGCCACCAACCAGTTGCCCTGATTTTTTAATCTGAGTCATTGATCACACACCGTAACAAAATCAATGGGTAATTAACTAGAGTGGTTAATTATGACACAAAATTAATTTTGCATGCATTTGATTCTCTTTCCTAATCAGATGTCCCAAGTGGATAAACACCACTCAATCTACATAATTAATCACATACTTAGCCTGATAAAACTTGTCGTGTCACATTTACCCATTCACTCATGGGAATTAATTTACTCACATATCACCTCCATAAGATAGGAGGAAGTGATCATGATCGATCCTCAAAATATCACCCATACACCATGTTGCCTCAAATTATTTATCCCATGTGTACCAACACCTGAAAAAAATGATGGATGCAACTACAAGCATATCCAGAATCTTGAATGCGTACCAAGGACCTGGTTGAAAGTTGGTGATATTCTAAATTTAATGTAGTTTCGGCCAAGTTTGAGAAAAATTTCTTCTCTGCTAAAGTTTATTAGACCATCTGAAGTAGTCCACATGGCAGTTGCCCACTTTCTCACTGAAAATTGGAGGCATAGATGGGGCCCTCATGGGATGGTGAGGATTGGTCAAAGTAGTCCACATCACCCGCCATCAACCATCAATCTAATACATTTCAAGAGTACCTTTCTTTACTAAAACTCAGTGCATCCCTCCATTAGAGTGATAGATGGTGACCATCTACCAGCCCACTCCCAATAATAAGCATTAAAATAAAGACCAACGAGGTGGCGAGGAATGATGGAGATCAGGCTTCATGTTTCATTGATCATTGTTGATTATTTTTGGTACCTCTTGTAGTCTTCAATCAAATACCGGGCCCAAACGACATGTTGCTTAAGCCCACCAACCCATGTGAATAAAATAATAGGGCCAAAAATTGGAACAGGCATGTGGGGAATGATCAAGATTCATTCTTAGTGATCGAATGACCATTATAAACCTTCATTTTTGCACATCCCAAAATAGTTATCTTTTAAAATAGGGCCACCATAAGGTCGACGAGGCATGACCCTTGAGAATTAGAGACTTAAATATTTAAGTCTTTAAACATGAAATATCAAGCCCAACTATGGTAAAAATTCAAAATGGCTAACCTGTAGATGGTGACCAATAAAGCTAACAAAAGGGGTCGGTATGGAGAATGATGATTTTAATATCTCAAGATGCAACTTAAGTGATTGGTAATTGGGTACATAGGTCAACAAAGGATTATAATGCTCATATTTGGTGCGAATACAAATTTTGAAGAGAGGGTTTATAATTTAAAACCCTAAGTCTTAACCCCAATCTCAGAAGCATAAAACAATGATATGGAAAGACATACCACAAATTTTCAAGAAAAATATGGGCTCTACCAATGGCTCATGGTCATGGATGCATACCACTGGTGGGTATGGTGAGAAACTAGATCTCAAGGTGAAGCAGAACAAAAGAACAAAACCAACAGTTTTCCCGAACAAGGCATATAGACCCAACAAAAGAAAACAAACCAATAGAAAGTAAAATATACAATGCACATACCTTGGAGTCTTAAGAAACCTTCCTTCATCAATTTCATAGGCTTCACTCCTCAAATTAGTGGCCCCAAGCCCCCAAAACTTAAATCCAACTTTTACCTCTGTCAAAAAATTTATCCTCTACTGTCTGTAATGGATCAACAACTGTATCAAGTCTTTCCCAAGGATCAAATTCATTGTGATTGACACAATCCACCATGTCAGATTGGATTAGGAAAGTGAAGCATTCATAATCAACCTTGTTAATATCATCACAGACTTTGATCTCATATTTAGTTTGCATCTCAAAATGAAAACCTTCATAAATAATTTGTTGTGTACCCTGTAAACAACCTACAGATTGATCAAAAAGGAAATGAGCATACTTAGGAACATCCTTGAATTGTACTACATTAGAAGACTCATTATTATCATGGGAATAGGGGTCATACACATTTGTAACATCTCATAACTGGGTAAATGCATTCATCTCAGGTTCAGTAACATACTCTGACTCATCCCCCAAATAATCATTCAACTCAAAGTGAAATGTCTCAAGAATAGACTTAAACAAATCAACACTCATAAGATCATCAAAGAGACATCCATGCACAAAAGTAAATTCATGTGAAATATCGGGTAGACCAACAAGTTCCTCAACATTATTAATTGATAATGGTGTTGATTCAAGCTCCATATACAAGTATCATGATGTACATTATGATCATTTAAAAATATTCTCTCATTCATGAGTACATCATCATCCTTTTCATTTATAGAAGACATTTCCATTTCTACTTTACACAAACAATCATAATCAATAGGGAGAAAAACACATTCATCTACCTGTTCATCATTTTTAGCTGTATGTTTAGGATCAACCCACTGAACACATACATTTCTATCTTCAAATTGTCCATTATTCACACAATTAATATGTTTCATTAGTTGTAAATCACCATTACATTGCATGCTTGCATCACATATCATTTGTACCCTCATCTATGCATGAACGACCTTATCAATTTCATATCACTGCACCCTCTATGTGAATAAAGTACCTCCTGATTATCTTCAAAAAGTTAATTACAATCCACAGAGGAAGAAAAAGAATCTTCATTCTCATGCTAATCTTTAGATTTATTGGCCATATATGTGTCAGATGTAAGGTAACCAGAAGCAATATCTTCTCAGATCTCATCAATAAGTTTCCTTAATTGCTCATTGTTATACTCCAACACTACATTAGATGCATCATGAGAGTCATCAAAGAGTGGATTATTTGTGCACCAATAATGATCACCATCTCCTATTTCTAGTGAATATGGAAGCTCACTAAACAAATGGTTATGCCATACATTCATTGTTGTCACAAAAGTTTATCCTCCCTCAGTATGATGGTCCAAATCTTCCATATTATCATTGTACTCAAAATCATTACAATCACTAGAAGATCATATAGATATATTTTCAACTCCATTCTCATCATCAATGATCAATGTGTTTGATACACACTCTAAGAACTCAAAGGAAGAGGATTGTTCTTCCTCAAGCAGATATGCATATCCATTATCAACTTCATACACCCTATTCAAAGTAAAAGATTCCACCTCCATTTCATCAAGGCAAAAAGATTCAATAGAGTAATGGCTAAATCCATTTTCATCATGGTTATTACAATAGGGAGATCTCTCAATACTGAAATTGTGTTTTGATTGAAAGCTCAAGTCTTTACTCCTAACATATTCCTGATTGGTTTACAAAGAGGTTTCAACAATAGATGCATCATTATTAGTAACTAAATCTTGGTAAGGAAAGATCTCTCTCCTCTCTTCTACTTCTTCCTTATTCAAGATATCCCAAGGGTACAATTCATGTCTCTCTAAGTTATCTCCAAATCCTATGTCTTCATTTTCCTCATCATTGTGTAGGTCACCATTCATGTTATTTGTGAAGTGATTACAATCATTACCTTCGCCTATAAAGAAAGGTAGATGTTCTTGCTCTACTATATATTTTCTTTGTTGATATTCTTCAATAGGACAACAATCATCAATATTCTAAAACATCACCCCTTGTTCATGATCACACCTGGCTCCTTCTACAATATTTATCCATTCAAATACTTGATCAAAATTTTGAGGCTTCAATTCCTTTGGCAATTTACTCAATTTTGAATCATAAATTTCACAGAATAGATCAATGAATATTGAATCCTTAGGTCTGCGATTCTTAGGAATCTCCAACAAAGAATCCTAGAACCTTGAGAACAAATCATAGGGTGACTCGTCTTTGTGTATTTTCATTTCATAAAAGTTCTTAATAGAAGATATTTAATCAACTTTGCTTAGACTCAGTTTATATTGATCTTGAAGCTTACTTTGATTTTCTTGTTGTGATGAATGAGGAATCGGAGCAATGGAAGTATTCCTCTCTTGACCATCACTTCTATTGTTTGCTCCATCCATAATTGGTGTATTAAATCCACCAATACTTGCAACCTTATATCCTTTCATCATTGAATATTTCAGATTATTTTCAATATCCATAGTAGTTTGGTATGCTTGTTATAATTTTGTGGGTTCCTTTTCTCTCAACCAATAACTCATCTTACTATCAAATGCACCTAGATACACAACCAAACATTTAGGATCATTTGGTCGTAGACTTTCTGGAATGTCCCTTATTGCCTGTGAGAATCTAATGTTGAAAGCAGGAACCAACTCATCTTTATTTCTATGGATTTCCATAAAATTATTTCTTACCACATTAGGGTTTACCCTTTCACCAAAATTTTCTACAAAGGCTATCACAAACTGATTCCATGAAGCAATAGAATGAGTAGGTAAAAATAAAAACCAATTTCTAGCATCATCCTTCAAAGACTGAACAAAAAATTTCATGACAATATCCTAATGATTTACTTCATAATCTCCCATCACATCCACAAATCTTTGCAAATGCTTAGAGATTGATTCTGAACTTTTCCCTATGAATTTGGGCTAATATTTTCTAACATTTTTAGGAATTAGGTTAGGAAAAACCTTGATACCACTAAAAGCCAATGGAATATACCTTTCAATAACAAAATCCATTAGAGGATATGGTAAAATTTGATTGCCCTACATATCTTACTTGCTATATCACAGGGGAAACCTTGTTATGTTCTCTATCCAGTTATTATCAATCTTCAAATAGCTACCTCACTCATTAATTTAACCGTAATCCTAAGATATAGGTTAAACCTTCTTATCTCAAAACTTTTTGAGAGGCATAATTCAAAAACAAACATACTTCTCCAATCATTATAAATATTACACATTACACTTTGGAAGTGTGAAGAAGACTACTAATATTCAATTTTTTAATGCAATTTCATTTGATAGGGAATCATTTATTTTATTGAAGTTTTGAAAGATTCTCATAAAAATACTTTTTTTATCTAGATTATGAGAATACCTGGAAACTTATGGCAGCTAGTATCCTTCCTTATTGACTGAAGATCTTTTCAGGTATGAAATTCTCTTCACATCTTTTAGTAGGCTCTTTAGACAGAGTCACCACCTCCTTTGATAGAGGATTGAACTTCAAGCAATATGAATCTCCTTTGATCTTAGATTTATTTTTGGGTCTCCTCCAACAACAGAGTCACATAAAATTCTTTGAAATTGCTGCAACAAAATCAGCTCCAGGTCTGAAAACTTCTCAATATTTGAATTAGATATTTAGATTCACCAATTTCTTGACTCAATAATACTCTACAACTAGGATTCCTTATATTTATAAACTTCTCAGAGTTCTCCCTAGCAAAATCGCCATTTTGTTGGTTGTTTTTTTATATGGGGAACCACCTAAACTCTAAAGTCCTCTAAAAGGGTAGCCAACCATTTATATTCAAGAGCATTCAAAATTAGTGGCCAACAAACAAGTAAGGATTTACAGACCCTTACTCCTACTCTTTAGGCTCTGTGGGACCTAGGAGGGTGTTGCTACTCATGTTCATTTTGATATAAAATTTATCAAGAACACTTCTATACACAGATTAATTCCTACATAATGCAGATAAATTCAATTCATTAAAGATTTGGCTAGTCTTTGAAGAAATTAACATCTATTGCTAGGAATTAGGTATTACTTTCGGTCTATTTATTGTAATTAAAAGTTTCAATAATTTGGTTCTCATTTCAAATCAATAGCCAGACATACGCATAACCATTCACTCACAAGATTTACTTAACAAATAGACGAGTGCTTCATCAATTGGGAATATGGAGTCAATTATATAATAACCCATAATATACAAGCCACTGATTCAAATATTGGTGGACTGTTTCCATAGTACTTTGCAATATGAAAATTAACAATGCCTAAAAAAAAACTTCTTACCAAATCCTATGTAGTTTACCACAAATCTACAACCCTCTTTTAGCATTTAATGCACTTTTTGAGCTAAAGCAAGGAAAAGAGTAATACATCCACTTGAGCAACTGAAGATAAACGAGAATACCCTTGATATTTTCATTTATAATTTACAAAAAGGTACATAAGAGAGTATATGTATTAGAACTAAGATTTGTTTCGATATCAGTAATTTCTATAGAACTAATTTTAAGACTATCACATATAAGACTTATACCCAAGACAATGTACTATTCTATTCATACTTATATTTCCATAGTATAATCCTTGCTAAGTTGAGCTTCTACATGAACTATATATGACTTCAAAATCCAACCCCTATAATTAACCTTGAGATCCCTTTTATAGAGTAAGGGAGCAACAAGCATCAAGCTAAATTACAGTCACATTTACTTAGATTTCACTTTAATTTCACCAATCTTCAAAATATTCCCCAAGCAGCTATAAATCATCATTTGAAGCACAGGAGAGAAAAATATCAAAAATTGTTTGTTGGAGAAGCCCACTAGCCTTCTAAAAGGAATCACATCACAAAATCAAAATTGTACATTCAAATCGACCACCTAAAGTCACCATCAACATAAAAAGTAGAAAACAACAAGAACCCAGATTCACACACATCAGCCCAAAGAGACATGTCAGCACAAAGATAAAAACAACTAAGCATCAACTTAGGAGGGGAGCAGAGTGATATTCTACCTAGTCAAAAAAATAAGAATGCCCACTTGGTGTCCTTATTGAAATTGGAGTGGCAATCACCACCTCATCTTTGGATCTAGTCAAATAATTCAAGGCCAATAGATACTGGTGATATCTAGAGTCAGTTTCATCTCCACTGTCAGATGGACCATTCGAGACTTCGATGCATGTCTCGAATGGGAGATTGATGTCACTCCATAAAACCTTAGTGATACTTGTTTTTCCTTGCATCCTCTCTCTCAGGATGTTCTACCTTCTTTTCCTTTCCTTTGACCAAATCCTAAGATATAATTCGGCTCCTTAGATGATATGCACACTTGAGAGTAGCATGTGTAGATTTATTTTCATCTCTTGCCTTCTTCTTTGGCATTACAAGAACCTTAGACACATCTTGCTCCTCTCTGGGCTCAACATTCTTCAACTCAAGAAGCCTCCTAGACCTCTATTCTAGGCTAATAGAAACACTCACCTCACCCATTGTTGATGGAATAATTCACAAAAAGACTTTCCTCCCACGTTAAACAAAAAGCTCAAACTCTGCAACACTTAGAGAACCTCATGGACTCACTCCTAGACTTTCAATTATTTCAAACAACAAAAAGTGAGAATAACAAGAAAGGATTTATGAATAAATAGGCTTGATACAACATGAACTCATTAATGTTCCAAGGAAGCTCGCATAATAGAGACACCAACCAGCTGCATTGATTTTTTAATCTAAGTTGTTGATCACACACCGTAACAAAGTCAACAGGTAATTAACCAAAGTGGTTAATTATGACACAAAATTAATTTTGCATGTGTTTGATGCTTTTTCCCAATCAAATGTCCCAAGTGGATAAACACCACTCAATCTGCATAATTAATCACATACTTAGCTTGATAAAAAAATTTATGTCAAATTTACCTGTTCTCTAGTGGGAATTAATTTACTCACAAATCACCACCACAAGATAGCAGTCCAAGTGATCATGATTGATCCTCAAAATATCACCCATACATTGTGTTGCCTCAAATTATTAATCCCACGTGTACCAATTCCTGATAGAAATGATGATTGCAACTATAATAATCTCCCAAATCTTGTATGTGTGCCAAGGACCTGGTTGAAAGTAGGCAACACTCTAAATTTAATGCAGTTTCGACCAATTTTGAGAAAAATTTCTTCTCTGCTAAAGTTTATCAGACCATCTGAAGTAGTCCATGTGGCAGTCACTCGCTTTCCCATTGAAAATTGAAGGCATAGATGGGGCCCTCACGAAATGGAAGGGATTGGTCAGAGTTGTCCACGTCACCCGCCATCAACCATCGTTCTAAGACCTTTCAAGAGTACCTATCTTCATTAAGACTCAATAGGTCCCTCCATTAGAGTGATAGATGTCAATCTAAATTTAATGCATTTTCGGCCAAGTTTGAGAAAAAATTATTCTCTGCTAAAGTTTATCAGACCATTTGAAGTAGTCCACATGACAGTCGCCCGCTTGCCCATTGAAAAATGGAAGGCATAGATGGGGCCCTCACGAGAAGGCGGGGATTGGTCAGAGTAGTCCACATCACCCACCATCGACCATCGGTTTGAGACCTTTCAAGAGTACCTGTCTTCATTAAGACTCAATGGGTCCCTCCATTAGAGTGATAGATGAAAACCACCTGCCAGCCCACTCCCAATAATAAGCATTAAAGTAAAGACCAACGGGGTGGCGAGGAATGGTGGAGATCGGGCCACGTGTTTCATTGATCATTATTGATTCTTTTGGTACTTCCTATAGTCTTCTATCAAACATAGGACCCACAAGACTCTTGGCTTAGGCCCGCCAACCCATGTGAATAAAATAATAGGGCCAAAAAATGGAACGGGTACGTGGGGAACGATCAAGATTCATCCTTAGTGATTGAATGGCCATTATAAACTTTCATTTTTGTACATGCCAAAATAGTTAGCTTTTAAAATGGGGAAACCACAAAGTTGACAAGACGTGACCCTCGAGAATTAGAGACTTAAATATTTATGTCTCTAAACTTTAAATATCAGGCTCGACTATGGTAAAAATTCAAAATGGCTAACTTGCAGACGGTTACCAACAAATCTAACAAAAGGGTCTGATATGGAGAATGATTTTAATAGCTCAAGATTAACTTAAGTGACCGATAACTGGGTACACACATCAACAAAGGATTTTAATGCTCATCTTTAGTGAAAATACAAATTTTGAAGAGAGGGTTTATAATCCAAAATTCTAAGGCTTAACCCCAATCTCAAAAGCATAAAACAATGATATGGCAAGACATACCATAGATTTAAAAAAAAATTATGAGCTCTACCACACAACACGTACAAAATTAAGTTGGTGGAGTAACAAGATATTTTAATACTCAATGGAATGGTATTATAGTGCTCAAGGGATCAATTGAATAGCTCAGATTGTGAAGAAGATTGAGAAAATGCTAAGAAGATCACAAATTTGTAATAAGATCAAGTGAAGATTAAAGATAGGCATTTGAAGGCCAAAATGGGAGGGAAAGAGCCATTTTTAAGTCTACTGGTTGACATAGAGGCATTACCCCTCATGCCTAATGGATAACATAATGCCCCTACAAACACCAGAGGTAGGAAACTGTCAGGGACGATAGTGCACCACCTAGACATTCATGCGTCACACTTGCATCCCTGACAAATGTTCCCCCACCAACACACAACAAAAACACCAAGTGGATGGAAGGTAGGTGAGTGATGAGGAATTTATTAGTTGGGTTTGATTTTCTAAGGTGAGGGGATGCAAAATGGAATTTTCACAAGGGGTGAAAATTCGCTCCTATACAAAGTCCTTCTAAAAAGAAATTTTACTTGACTCAATGATATGTATTCAAAAATATTGAATGATCCTTAGCTAGATAACCATGAATATCTTCATGAATGTTGTGTTAGAGAGTGGAGTTCTTGAATTTATATAATATTTTTTTTACTACAATTAATCATCCTTACAAAAAAAATAAAAAATTCTAGGATCAATTTGGAAGTGTTCTCGGTCAAATTCCTTATGGCAACACCATTTTTCCACTTTTCTTTGATTTCTTCCACCCAATAAATATTTAAATCACACACAAGATTTCCTCATAATTTTAATCATTCCTAGATAATGCATCTACAACAATACTATCCTTCCATTTATTACATACAAAGACAAAGTTATAACCCAACAACTTAGTAACCCATTTTTGTTTCTCTTCAAAGGATAATATTTTCTTGAAAAAATATTTTAGGATATCATGATAAGTCTTAACTTTGAATTTTATACTCATTAAATATGGCCTCCACTATTAATTTCATGAGTAATAGCTAGAATTTCCTTCTCATTGATGATTTTGAGTTGATTCTTACTCTCAAAAGTAATGGTCATAACCTCCTACATGAAAATTACACCTATACCATAACATGAAGCATCACATTCCTCTAAAAAATTTCCTTGCAAAAGTCTAGAGTGGCTAGAACTAGAGTGGTATAGAAATCATCCTTCAATATGATAAAATTTGTATTAGCTAACTCATTCTAATAAAAAATACTTCTTCAATCGATTTGTGAGGGATTCTTGTTAGGATGCATAAAGTAAAATGAAAAGGTAAGGAAAGAATCCAAGAGAGTATGCAATGGAAGAGATTTACCAAACACTAAGAGAGAAAGAGAGAGATTTTCCTTCAATATATCAAACACAAGCTCACCAAAATGCTCCAAGAACCAAGGAAAGAACACAAGGATTTGAAAGGGGAAAAGAAAGAAAAAACCCCTTGTGAATAATAAGAATATGGCACAAAGCCTAAAGAATGAGAGCAATAAGCTCAATACAATAATGAGAGCAAGAAGAGAATGTGAGAAGAAATGAGAGAATGGAGAAGATTGTTGAGCAAGTGTGTGAGAGGCATCTCTTAAGTAGAGATGAGTGGAGGAGTTTGCATGTAACTCCAATCTCCTATGAATGCCACATTCCTATTGTGTGTGTGAAAAATGTGTGATTCCTCTTAAGGGGGAATATCTATTTTCCTTATTAAAGGAATTACAAGAAATGACATGTCCTCCTATTTGGACTATAGGATACCTTGGTTTATCCTTTTAAATACATATTTTCACCAAGGAAATATTAGTTTCTAACACCCCCTTTAATCTTTACTTGGGGAGTTTACATCAAGGGGTATCAAACCCAAATTATTACAATGAAATTCAAATTTCTTTCTAGAAAGAGGTTTTGTCAAAATATCTGCAACTTGATCTTCACCCTTGCAATAGATGAGGGAGACTTTCTTTTCTTCAATTTTCTCTCTAATGAAGTGGTGGTGGAGTGAAATGTGCTTTGACTTTGCATGGTAAATCGGATTCTTTGCCAAGGCTATTGCACTTTGATTTTCACAATATAGAGTTGTAGGTTCTTGTTGAGGTAGACCCAAATCTTCAAGTATTCTTCTAAGCCATAGAGCTTCTTTAGAGGCATAGTACTACCTTTATATCTAGCTTTTGTAGAACAAAGAGACTTGATAAAATAATACTCACAATATCATTTTCACTATGCTTAACATCACTAATAAAAAAATGTTAGAACTAGAACATATAAAAATAATAATCAAAGTTTCATTATGCTTAATATATAAATTTAGATCATTTTTACTTCTAATGAAACCATGAAATAGAAATAAAGCATAGCCAAAATTATAAAATGTTAATATATAGACAACAATAATAGATCTAGGTCTCCTCTCACTACATCATTGTCTTGTAAAGGGAAATTGTATCAAGATTAATAATAAAGGAATTTGAAAAATTGGTCCTAAAGATGGTTTTAAAAAAACCATAATGCCTTCAATAAAATAATGAAACATAAAAGTTCCAAGAACTTGATCCCCATCAATTAAGAAAATAGATCTAGGTTCATCATAAATAAGTAAGTGCATACCATCAAAGTGGATGGAAATATTTTCCATGGGTCTCAAAAAAAGAGCTCCAATAAGACTTAATAAAAAAAAATCATTATAAATAGGGCTCCCTATGCAACATTATTGCAAATGCATCTAGTGCATAAAATATATATGTAAAGGCTCCATTGAGACTTGATAAAGAGATTAATTTGCAAAACATATATAGATGGAATAAATCCATCAAGAAGGCAAAATTTACCAATAAGGCACAATATTAGATTAATGAGACACAATAAAATATCAATTTCCCTTTATCAAAACAACATAAATGTAGTTGAGAAGAAAACACTAGGTTTGTTTTAAATATTGTAATAGATCAAAAAAAAGGCCACAAATCAAGCCACCTTAAGTTATAAAAATTAATATTAAGAAAAAAAAGTGATGGAATAATAAGAATTGCATACTATGAATTGAAGGATTATTAAGTATAAATAAGACATTAAGATGATATTCATTCATTCATGACTACATGAATATCCCTTTTTCATATTCCAAATATAATTGAATAAAACAAGTACACTATTATTGGGTTGATCAAGTCCAATAATAAAGTACTTGTGAAGTTAATTAAAAGGAAAACTTTTATGTGAGGTAACATGTTGAAATCCACCTGAATCAATAACCCATTCAAAAAGTTTTAGAAACATTAAAACTACATGTAAAAGCACGTCTAGATTGATTACCATTGTTATGAAACTGTTGATTATTTTGATTCATAGTATTTTTGTCATTTTGTTTTTAAAAAAAAGAATTTTTCCAATGACCATCCTTATTACAATAAGTGCAATGTGGTCTCTTAGAAGAGTTAAAATCTCTATGATCATTGCCATTATTATAATGATGTTTGGAATTATAATGTTGCTGTTTAGAATGAGGTTTAAAATTTTGCTTATGATTAGACAAAAAAGCATGTTCAGAAGATTTAATAGTACCAAATTGCACTAATTTTTCCTCCTCTTGATGCAACAAATTTTGAAAAATAGGATAAGTTAAAAGAGGACCTAAACTAGAAATAGCAAGCTGAGAGTGGATGTTAGTGATGAATCGCTGAAACTCTTTAGGGAGACATTTCTTAAGTATTATAGTGATCAATCTGATATCTGTAAGAGTAACATTTAAACCATTTAACTGAGTTCTAATAGCATCAAACTTGAGTAGAAATTCATCCATTTATTTAAAATTTGTATACCTTAGATCTCCCAAGTTGTCTTGGAGCTGAATTTTACGTGATTCAGAGGAGCTGTTGTAGGTTTGCTTCAAGATGTCCCATGCTTCGTGGGTTTTGGTGCAATGTCTAATCAAGACATAGAGATCAGGACTAATGGAGAGTCCAATTAGACCGAGTGCTTCATCGTTCTTACCTTTTTATATGGATAGCAAGGAAGAAAATATATAATAATAGAGACAAATAAGAAACAGAGATAGAGATCAAAGAAAGATATGTTTATAAACTTGCAAAGATATAGAAAATAGTTAGAAATCAAACAAACTCTAATAAATATACAGAGATATATATTAAAAAACAGAGATTAAGGAATAGATGAATAAGAGATCTTAAGTTAATCCTGCAATAAAAGTTAGATATATAGATTTATAGCAAAGCGAATGGAAGAAGCAATGTTATAATGCTGAAATATATAAATCTGAATATACAGATTTGCAAATAAGATAGTTAGAGAACTAAATGAAAAATGCATAAAAGAGAAAACCCTTGCGGTTGCCCAACAAAGGGTGAGTTAGAACTTAAAAAAAACTTGAAATAGATATGAAAATATTTAGATCTAGTGGCAAGCCATCCAAAACTAGTTAAATAAAAGTTAGATTCAAAATAATGATGAAGTAAGGTGTTAGATTGCAAGAAAAAAAGATGAATAAAAACCTACAAAACAATGGTTAGATAACAAAAAAAAATGCTTTCTTCTTTACAACTGAAATATTCTTCAGCTATCCCTACATGCACACTCAAAAGCAAGGATTAAACCTGCTCTGATACCATGTTAGGATGCATAAAGTAAAATGAAAAGGTAAGGAAAGAATCCAAGAGAGTATGCAATGAAAGAGATTTACCAAACACTAAGAGAGAAAGATAGAGATTTTCCCTCAATAGATCAAACACAAGCTCACCAAAATGCTCCAAGAACCAAGGCAAGAACACAAGGATTTGAAAGGGGAAAAGAATGAAAAAACCTCTTGTGAATAATAAGAATATGGCACAAAGCCTAAAGAATGAGAGCAAGAAGAGAATGTGAGAAGAAATGAGAGAATGGAGAAGATTGTTGAGCAAGTGTGTGAGAGGCATCTCTTAAGTAGAGATGAGTGGAGGAGTTTGCATGTAACTCCCATCTCCTATGAATGCCACATTCCTATTGTGTGTGTGAAAAATGTGTGATTCCTCTTAAGGGGGAATATCTATTTTCCTTATTAAAGAAATTACAAGAAATGACATGTCCTCCTATTTGGCCTAGAGGACAAATACAATATAGGATACCTTGGTTTATCCTTTTAAATACATATTTTCATCAAGGAAAGATTAATTTCTAACAATTCTGCTATACAATCAATGTTCTTCTCAAATCTCCTATAGTATCCATTGAGTCCTAGTAAACCCCTCAATTTCTTAACAGCCTTAGGAATAAGCCATTCTATGATAGCATTGATTTTGTTAAGATCATTCCTTAACTCCATAATGAATCATTATGTTTCCCAAGTAGTCCACCTCTTTGAGACCAAAAACACACTTGGAAGGCTTAATATCTAGTTATAAATCTTTGGTAACTTGTGATTCTTGATCTACATGATCCAAATATTATTCCCATGTCTCGCTATGAATTAATATATTATAAAAAAAAAAATAATATAAACTTCCTCAAATATTTATTAAAGATAAAATTGATCAATTTTTTAAAAGTAGATGAAGCATATATGAAAGACCAAATGGAATCATAAGAAACTCATAATGAACCTCATAAGTCCTAAATACCATCTCCTGAATACTCTCCCTTATTTGAAATTTGGTGATAATCAGTGTTAAAATTAAGTTTTGTAAAAAAAATATATCCATTTAATTCATCTTGTAAATTATTAATGATTGAAATAAGGAACTTATATTTGATGGTGTACATGTTGAGCACTCTATAGTCTGGGAAAATTTTCCATGTTTGATCCTTCTTACGCAATATCACCACTAGAGAGGAGTAAACACTTTGGAAATGTTTAATAATACCAACCTTTAGCATCTTCTGAACAATATTTTCAATCTCAATTTTTGTGTATATGGTTACCTATAAAGCTTGATGTCGAGTGGTTGGATCTTAGGAATTAGCTATATGGAATGACAATGATCCCTCTTAGGAGGTAAAATGTTAGCCATATCTCCAAAGAACACTAAGCAATGATCTATAATTGCTCATATATCTATATGGTTAGGAGCATTTTATTGTTAGGATTCCAATAAAAATAATAGGCCAAAAATCCATAAATTCCTTTCTTAAGAAATGTTTTTCATTTTATGAGATATTACCATCTATGGGGAGGTTGCATGCAACCCTCTTAGCTTCATTATCTTTCCTTCTAAGTGAAATCCCATGGATATCAACTAAAAGTTCATCACAATTGTGCCTAGTGTAGTGAATGATTGTACTCACAATACTATATTGGTCCCATTCATGGAAATGACAAATATTGGGTAATTAAGTTGATACTCCCCTATAGTTAATTTAAATCTATGACATGCTTGAAAAAATATAATAACAACTCCATCTACAATTTGGACTTGGAATTTTGGAGTGACTAAATAAAATAATATACATGAGTCGATGAATTCTAGTTAATGAAGTTGTGAGCTCTTCTTGAGCCAACCAATAATGTTACTCTCCCTTTCTTTAGGAAACCCACCACTTTGAGAGTTAATGGGATACTAAATCTATCAAGTGCATGAAAAGATATGATTGGGTCAATATCTCCATATTCTTCTTCTATCTCATTTCCTCCATCTAGTATTACCTCTTCCTCCTCTTCTTCCTCATTTAAACCTTCAATGTCGAATGATTTATTTTCAACATATTTATGGCCCCAACTATATTTTCTACCACAATTAAAACATAACCTTCTTCTCTCTTATCTCATTTTTTATGGAGTCAACTTGGTAGGATAAGGCAATGATTGTGCCAGAGGGGTCCTTTCTCTTATGTTTACAAATCCTTGTCACTTATTGGAAATAAAAAAATTCCTCAACTTCCCTTGCGATAATTATGGCTTGGGATAAGTACTATGATGGGAATAAATTTATGTCATATTTGATTGGGTCCTTTAAACCTCCTAGAAATAATTCTTGTAAATTTTATTTTGTAACATTATCAACTCTTTAATATGTTTTAAAATTGATGATTATTGTCCTTAACCATACTTATATTTTTTAAGTATGTGAGTTCATAGAAGTAGCTATCCATAAAATTGTCTCCATACTTTGTAGTCAATTCCTCTTGAAAAATTGACCATGTGTAGAAACATCCCTTATTTCTCTTTTATTCACATAATATATGGTACCAAATAAATTGGTTTGGTTCAAAGTATAATTATTTCATTCCCACCATCTATTAATAAGGAACATGGTGAAGATCAAAGAATTGCTCCATTTGACAAAGCTAGTTGGTTAGATCCTTTTAATCAAACTTTCTCATGTCCAACTTCAATGTAAAATGCCTAGGCATAGGATTATTTAAGTGTTGATCCTTCTTAAAATACAGGTAAGGCCCATAAAATGCACATCCCTTAATGATGCAACCAAGGATTCAATTTATAACACTTATCTGTTTTACTCATAGTAAAGGAGTTCAATTCGAAAAAAAATTTATTACCATTTATGTTATGTCTTCTCAAACTGAAAAATCCATTAACAAGTAAAATTCCTTGCTAAAAGTCTACCCATTTTTAGTACTATTACATACTCACCCATTTGGTGGTGGCACCAATGGATAGGAAACCTCTGCACATTGAGGGTAAGATTTTGATTTGTGTGTGGGTCGGTGAATAATGAGCACAAATCACCTTTTGTAATTTTTAAATCCTTTCCGCATCCTTGTATGATAGTTTATTTGCATAATAATACCTAGCCACCTGCCTCCTATCTTGCCATCCAGTTATTTGTTTGTTAATTGAATCTACATTTTTTAACATATCTTTTAATGAATTTCCTAGGGTCATTCTTTCTGCGGTTGAACCATTTGGATCCCTCAACCTATTGATCAAATCCTCAATTCTCTTTTTGTTGTTCTCAATTTCACTCATTAAATTTTGTTGAGTGCCAAGAGGGGGTTGAGTCATTGGTGGAGGAGGTTGATGTTGTGGTTGATTTTGATCTTGAGGATTTGTTTGGTCTTCCTGTTGAGTATTTTGAGGGTTTTCAAGTTGATTTGCATCTCCTAAAAATTCAAACAAATAGATATCAAATTCAACCTAAAACTAACTAATTCAAAACAAAAACCATAGAATCCTTACCTCTCACAACTCCTCATCGTCGTGGCACCATTGTTGCAAAGAAATAAGGATTGTTCGTGAAGAAATTTGTTGAAATTCTCCTCCTAGAACACAAGCATGAAATTGTGGTGGTTTTGGCCACGGCTACAAAAAATACCAGTCGAAATCCTAATGAGAGTTTTGCATTTCTTTTTTTTCTTTTAACAATCAATAATGCGAGCACGTTATAACACGCTTGCATTATTGGTTTGTAGTTGCTGAGCCTCAAGCTCGATATAACGAGCCATAATGCGAGCGCGTCATAACGCGCTCGCGTTATGGTTTTTCAAATATCTTTTTAGGGGGTGTCCATGGAATTGCTACCCATTTTCATGCACCCACCCTTCTGTCTTATCTTATTTTTTTATGGAGTCAACTTGGTAAGATAAGGAAATGATTGTGCCAGAGGGGTCCTTTCTCTTATGTTTACAAATCCTTGTCACTTATTGGAAATAAAAAAATTCCTCAACTTCCCTTGTGATAATTATGGCTTGGGATAAGTACTATGATGGGAATAAATTTATGTCATATTTGATTGGGTCCTTTAAACCTCCTAGAAATAATTCTTGCAAATTTTATTTTGTAACATTATCAACTCTTTAATATGTTTTAAAATTGATGATTATTGTCCTTAACCATACTTATATTTTTTAAGTATGTGAGTTGGTAGAAGTAGCGATCCATAAAATTGTCTCCATACTTTGTAGTCAATTCCTCTTGAAAAATTGACCATGTGTAAAAACATCCCTTATTTATCTTTTATTCACATAACCAATGGTACCAAATAAATTGGTTTGGTTCAAAGTATAATTATTTCATTCCCACGATCTATTAATAAGGAACATAGTGAAGATCAAAGAATTGCTCCATTTGACAAAGCTAGTTGGTTAGATCCTTGCAATCAAACTTTCTCATGTCCAACTTCAGTGTGAAATGCCTAGGCATAGGATTATTTAAGTGTTGATCCTTCTTAAAATATAGGTAAGTCCCATAAAATGCACATCCCTTAATGATGCAACCAAGGATTCAATTTATAACACTTATCTGTTTTACTCATAGTAAAGGAGTTCAATTAGAAAACAATTTTATTACCATTTCTATTATGTCTTCTCAAACTGAAAAATCCATTAACAAGTAAAATTCCTTGCTAAAAATCTACCCATTTTTAGTACTATTACATACTTTGGTTGTGAAACTTTCTAATTATTCGATTCGAACTAAAGTAAGAATAATTGTGAACTAAAAAATTCTAATTGCATTAAAAATATCAAAAGAGTAAAAAATACCAAATTTGAAAAGTGCTGGAAAAACATGAAAAATTCAAGTTGAGGTCTTAAATAGTTGAAAACAGCCCTAAAAAATGTTGAGACATGCTCCAATCGGAATCAAATCTTTGAGAGACTCCTCCATGTGAACTCAATCAAACTCCCAAGTCAAAATTTATGACCTCTAAAAGTCCTTACATCACTTGATGGAATTATCTTATACCTTATTGTGACAATATTCTCCCTTATAGTTCAAAAAATGCATAATGCATTCTATTTTCATTGATAATTTAGTCATATAATTTTGCATCTTCTTCTTTAGTAATGAAATTTCTTCACTCATCTCCTTCTTGATTGATGAAATTCCTCACATTTATCTCCTTAACCTTGTTTATTTCATCATTAGGAGTAATATCGTCGATTACTACATCATTATTATTTGAAGAATTTTTCAAGTGTTACAAAACTCTTTTTCCTTCTTGTTGTAGGCCCCATCATAATGGAAAAAATAATGTTGCAATAAATCACACAAATTGAATCCAAATAATCTTTTTTAAAAATCTACTACTTACTAGGGATTATGTGTCACTTTTCAGGAACCCAATACTTTATTAGTTGAAATGGAACTGTAGCTGAAGCTAGTCAATGGAGTAGTAGTAGATACATTTTGGTCTCTACCTCTTTTTCCAAATGGAATTATCCTAGTGACTACCCAATCATATATTTTCCTTTCAGTTATTAAAAGCTTACAAATTATTATAATAATTTTAATTTCTTCGGAATTTGACTTCCAGTAATAATCACACTCAACCTTTCTAGTCGTGAAATGTTTTTGTGTGGAACAGATCAATTCTGAATTGAGAACATTACATTTGAGGCAGTCTTTTTCATTAACCGAGGTGCTACTTTCCACTTGTTATATGGCCAATGATAGCAATATAATAACCCACTAAAACCTTTAAACTATCCAATGAATGACTGTATTGGAACTCATAATCACAGACAAAGACTTCGTCACATATTTAAAGAACTTATTCTATGACGTTAGCAAGGCTAGGCTTCTATTCTTTGGCGTTCCACTCTAGAATGACAAAATTTTATATTGATTTGGTCATTATCAAAGCTTTTTTACGCAAGGTATATACAGATATTCTTAGCAAAATCCAGATTATCAGAACAAGTATTTGGTGGATGCGACGTCAGAGAGAAAATAGGAATCTCCTACCGACTACCTTTGTTTAAGTGAACTCATCCAAAAGGTAGTGCTTTTGGTTTCTTACGCTGGGGAATCATTTTACCTAACTTAGACGACGTGAAATGATATTTGTTTTCTTTGAATCCGTTCCGAATATTTTCTCCTTTGTAGGATATCTAATTTTCTTCACTTTCATGCTTCTCACCGACCATATTTCTCAACAAACTATTTTCAACGTCCTTTACTACTAATGTGTGAAATACATACCAAGTTCCTCGAACATTCTATGATTTCCAAACCTGCATTAGTTATTGTTCTTTTAAGTGCAAGGTCCACTCCTAGTGCCCTACTAGTATGCCTTAAAGGTCTCTCAAACATTCTACCTTTTAGTGCTCTACATTTATCACAAATATTCACATTTCCTCCATTCATTCCTTTCTATAACATAAATAAATATTGTCCTCCACATCACGCTCCCACTTATTTTTCTAATTGTTTTCTTTCTTTTATTAGTTTTTCTGCTTTTTCTGTGTAATTTTTCTTTCCTAATTTTTTCTTGTTCTTACATAGCATCCCTTTATTCATAAATATTGTCCTTCACATCACACTCCCACTTATTTTTCTAATTGTTTTCTTTTTCTTATTAATTTTTCTGTTTTTTCTGTGTAATTTTTCTTTTGTAATTCTTTTTTCTCTTACACAGCATCCATTTATTCTATGTTAGTATAGCATTTTTGTATTGCTTTACTTTACAATTACTTTCAAATTTCTAACTTACACTCTAGATTATGTCATCCATATACAACTCAATCCTCATGCCATTTAAATTTGGTCATTTCATTGCCTTACCTATCCTCACTTGTATACGTCCATTCTAGTTTTAATCCACTTAGACTATATATCCACTTCAAAAAATAATATTAAAATTATTGCCTTCGGAATTAATATATAGTATAGTTTATATTTTTTACTTTTATACTACCTACTCCTACTTCTATGGCATTATTGGTAAATATATTTGTTGTGTCAAATCTCAATCATTGATGGGGTAAACATCCTTCTTCAAGATGATGAGATTGTCATTATTGAAAACCAAAATAAAAAACAACAAAAAAATTGTATTTTATAAAAAAAAGTTTTGAAAACATTTAAAATGAATGAAAGTAAAATTTATACGAGTACGAAATACATAAATTTTCAAAATATAAACTAGAGTTTTGCAAACATATAGAAGACTAAGATTTTGAAAATATTAAAATATTAAAATATTAAAATTTAACAAATAAAAGAAAGAGATCGATATAATCTCTACATAGGGTAATACTTTTCAAATAAAAGAGAGGAATAAACTTACAATAGTTATGAAAGATTATAAGAATATTTCTAGAAAACAACAATAAAATCTGACATAAAAAAGACAATATTACAATTTCATTCAACATAAGGTGATGATATGAAATTATTTATTTCTCTAAAAAAGTCAAAAGTCAGATGTCTTTTAGTATCCAAGTTAAAAATTTATAAAATTAATACAAGTCTAGTACCCTTACCATTGCCCTAACATATATTTTTTAACCTATTCTTCATAACTAATAAGCAATTATAAATAATAAATAAAATTTTAAAAATATTTATCAACTTCAAAGACAGTTTAAAGTCCTAAAGGTTGAACATTATAAAGTAAGGAAAATATGTAACCATGACTTCAACCTTAAAATTTGCACTCATATGATTGTTAGATATTGCCATGTGGTTGATTTATTTCTCAGTTATTTTCTACATTAACATTTTCCTTGTTATACATTCTATATCGATATGGTCTAAATTCTTCTAATGTTTCATTCATTACATCCAAATTTATTTGATTACCATGCATATGTTTCTTTTTCATGTGCTTTCCAAATTATTTAAAGAGGGAATTCATTTTCATTACTGTTTAATTCAATCCTTAGTTATTTTTTCAATTGAGTGGCCCTTATGAGTATTAGTATAGTTTACATTTTGATCATCATTGAAGAAGTTTTCTATTGTCATATTAAGAAAATTTTGAATAGTCGTTGTTATATCTACCACTACATAAGTATTTTTCATATTCTTAATTACTTCTTTACGCAAATCAACTCTGAACACTTTTATTTCTAACCAATCAATTAACATAAACTAGTTTTATTTATCCAAAATACTATCAAATACAAGTATTTCAAATTCAACCTTAAGAAACCCCTTAAATTAAGGAAGATTAATCATGTGGATTTGTAAATCTTAATCAAATTTAACCAACAATATTTTAATAAATTCAAGATCTTCATTTACACTTTCATGCAAATTGATAGCATATTCAATAATTTTAGATTCACATATCAATAACTCACTAAATCACTACTTTTTTGCATTAGAAATTTATTTCATCTCATCAATTATAAAGATATCATAAGGGGAGATTATAGTAGATCTGTAGTGAATGACACTCGAGATGATTAGAGAGTCCCTTGACTATGTGTTTGGTTTAATAATTTAATTATTTGTCATGATAGTTCAACTATTAATCAGTATGATAATTGTTATTCATCTATGAAATAATGATTATGATAGTCAACTAAACATTCTCATTTTTTTATTATCTTGTTTACTATCATAGATTTACCTCTAAAACTTGATAGTTATAAGGTTGAACATTTCTCTCTCATTTCTATCTATTATTGAAGTAGCTAATTTTTTTATCCTTAACATAAAGCATCCATATATTGAAGATATGATTTTGGGTTTCTTTCTTCGGGTTTGCTTATCCTATGCTGTTTGACAAATCATTTTCTAAAATTTGAACACATACAAATTTCCTTTTCTTGATTTTGATATAAATCCATTTAATGACTTAAAAATGGGGTTAATCAACTTGTTATGGAATTTGTTCTTGTTCTTGGGTATCCTCAACATTTTTCAAATAAATTGTTGTAGGAGAAATAAGTGATAGGAATTTCTAGGAAGTATTTTTCTTATAAGAATTAGGAGAATGTTGAACATCATGCATTAATCATTTATTAACTTGTTCCCTTGGAGAAATTTTTTGGATGTAGTAATTTTCTCAAAAGTGGATATTATGATTAATTTGGAAAAATAAATTCATGTGCAATGGTAACAAAGGGTGAGCTAGGAGGAGATACTAAAGGGAGTGAGGAAGATAATTAATCTAGAAGGAAAAGAGAATATATAACTTCATAATATCATTTTTATATTATAATCCTAATTTGAAGAAATCATTTGGTCTTTTTTATGATTTGGTTTTTCTCTACTTCTTTTTCCTTCTCAGGATATAGAAAACTCAAATTATGAGCCTTCTAAGTCTTTCATTGTTTTTTTCTTCATATGAGGCTTAGAGGTTTTGTTTCCCTTTTCTTATTTTTTTTAGAAAATTTAGTATCATTTAACTTAATTTTATCTAATCCAAGTTTTGTAACTATCTATGACATCTCTACTTAAAGATTTTAAAATGTTCCCCTCTTTATTTAGCCAATTAATATTAAAAATAAGAAGATATAAATGTCTCTCATATTATAAACTTCAACTAGAACGTGTCTATAATTAAAAAATAGTTTTTGAAACATTGAAAATTTAAAAGGCTTTGATCGAAAAAGCATCAATTCTGAAGTTTTTTCTTTTCTCACCCCATTTTCATCATAGTCAAACAAAACATCTTCTACAATATATTTTTGTTTGAATGTTTCTCCTTCAAGTTTCTCAACCTTGCCTTTTATGTTAAATGTCAATATTTTATCATAAAATAATAAATTGAGTTTACACAATTCTTCTTTAGATTTTTTCCTATGAAGAAGAGGAAATAAAGTGTAAGAACTAATAATAATTGGAAACTAATAACTAGGCCCATGTTTTCCAAATCAAAATTGAACTTTGAATATAGAATATTCTAGTGATCTCCAATAGTAATAACTTGTCATTCACATATTTAGGTAACCTATATAATGTACCTATGGAATCACCTACTTTAGCATATGTAAAATTCATAAAATTGATGAACAAGTTCCTCCATGATTGAAAAAAAATGTAGCTTCTAAAGATAAAAAGTTATTGATATAAAAAAATATAAGTACCATCAACACTTTTAAAATATTTTTGAATTTTGTTAAAATTTAAATAATGATATAATTTATAAAAAAAAAAATTCTTCTGAATGATCACTCTAAATTTGGTTAACCTAATAAGTGTGCCTCTTATTTCCATAGTAAATAATAAGCAAGATGTTAGGTAATACTTTTTAACACATTGGAATTTTTAAAAATATTTTAGGCAATGTATCATTGATAATAGTTATAGAGGCTCGCTAATGTTTAGTAAACTTGGTGTCAAACACATAATTTAGAGGGGTTCCTATTGAATAGTCCACTAAACCTTTGGAAGACCTTCATTTAATTATCAACCAAGGCTAATGTAAGATTTTGATGATGTCAGCACTATGTGTGCATTCATAGACTCTTCACTACCTATATCATCCTAGCATAGGTGTTTACAGATGTTGGAAATCATAAATTGCATAAAAGTAAAAAGAAGTGATGTTGAATCTATTGCTATGATTGCTTACAGGTAAAGACTATGACTAGTTCACTGTCAAGAAATAAATTTTGTAACTAACCAATATTGCTAACTTGACTAATTTTACTAACTTAAAAGGATAATGCATGTAAACGATTAAAGCATGAATACAAGACATGATATTATTCACATTAACCACATGAAGAATTTGATTAAGACAAACATAATCATGAAAATAGCTATTGTAACAAAATAAATGTGCAGAAAGAAAAGTGGGAAACAGTTACCTTGAGTGGCCCTTGCTCAAGTGGCTGTCTTTAGAAGATAAACTCAAATTTATCTCCTCAAACTAATTCAACATAACAGTAACTTAAAATATCTTCATTACATAACTCAAGATATCACAATCCAAAGAGATTCTTCTAGAATATCTTATTCATAAGATCATGATTGAAAAAAAAAACATTGTCTGTGCAAAACATAAACTAACTGAACATATCTATCAGCTATATTTTCTATTTTTCAACTGACTAAGTAAATCAACCATCAAATAATTCATATAGGTGTTAGGGAGTCTTATTATAATAAGGACTGAAAATAGAAATCTAATCATAAATCACCATTCCCTACAAAATAGAGCATGATAAAGTCCAAGTAACTAAAACACAACTAAAAAGGTAGAAGAATTGGAATAGGGCAGTAACTCTACTACAATGGTTTAAAATTGAAACATGGACTGTAGAAATAGTCACGTTGGATTTAGAATCATGGTAGAATTCTTCTCCACTTTAGTAATTTTTTTCTATTTTTTTGTATTGTTTTACTTTACAATCACTTTCAAATTTCTAACTTACACTCTAGATTATGTCATCCATATACAACTCAATCTTCATGCCATTTAAATTTGGTCATTTCATTTCCTTACCTATCCTCACTTGTATACGTCCATTCTAGTTTTAATCCACTTAGACTATATATCCACTTCAAAAAATAATATTAAAAGTATTGCCTTCGGAATTAATATATAGTATAGTTTATATTTTTTACTTTTATACTACCTACTCCTACTTCTATGGCATTATTGGTAAATCTATTTGTTATGTCAAATCTCAATGATTGATGGGGTAAACATCCTTCTTCAAGATGATGAGATTATCAATATTGAAAACCAAACTAAAAAAACTACAAATAAATTGTATTAAATTATAAAATAAAGTTTTGAAAAAGTTTAAAATGAATGAAAGTAAAATTTATACAAGTATGAAATACATAGATTTTCAAAATATAAACTAGAGTTTTGCAAACATATGCAAGACTAAGATTTTGAAAATATTCAAATACGAAAAATTTAACAAATAGAAGAATACAGTTCAATATAATCTCTACATAAGGTAATACTCTTCAAGTAAAAGGGAGGAATAAACTTACAACAGTTATGACATATTATAAGAATATTTCTAGAAAATAACAATAAAATCTGACAAAAAAAAAGACAATATTATAATTTAATTCAACATAAGGTGATGGTATGAAATTATTTATTTCTCAAGAAGTGCCAAAAGTTGAATGTCTTTTAGTATCCAAGTTAAAAATTTACAAAATTAATACAAGTCTACTACCCTTACCATTTCCCTAACATATATTTGTAACTTATCCTTCATAACTAATAAGAAATTGCAAATAATAAAATAAAATTTTACAATAATTTATCAACTTAAAAGACATTTTAAAGTCCTAAAGATTGAACATTATAAAGTAAGGAAAATATGTAACCATGACTTCAAACTTACAATTTGTAGTCATATGACTGTTAGATATTGTCATGTGGTTGATTTCTTTCTTAGTTATTTTTTACATTAACATCACGAATGATGAACATGTCTTCTTTTTCCTTCTTATACATTCTATATTGATATGGTCTAAATTCTTCTACTTTTTCATTGATTACATCCAACTTAACTTAATTACAATGTATGTGTTTCTTTTTCATGTGCTTTCTAAATTATTTAAAGAGGAAATTCATTTTCATTATAGTTTAATTCAATATTTAGTTATTTTTTCACTTGAGTAGCCCTTATGAGTATTAATATAGTTCATATTTCGATCATCATTGAAGAAGTCTTCTATTGTAATATTAAGAAAATTTTGAGCTATGGTTATTATATCTACAACTACATAAGTATTTTCCATATTTTTGGTTCCTTCTTTACGCAAATCAGCTCTCAACACTTTCATTTCTAATCAATCAATTAACATAAAATAATTTTATTTATCCAAAATACTGTCAGATACAAGTGTTTCAAATTCAACCTTAAGAAACTCCTTAAATTAAGAAAGATTAGTCAAGTTGATTTATAAATCTTAATCAAGTTTAACCAACAACATTTTAATAAACTCAAGATCTTCATTTACACTTTCATGCAAGTTAATAGCATATTCAATATTTTTAGATTCATATATCAACATCTCCCTAAGTCACTACTTTTTTACATTAGAAATTTATTTCATCTCATCAATTAAAGGTATCATAATGAGATGTTATAGTAGATATAGTGAATGACACATGAGAAGATTAGAGAGGCCCTTGACTATGTGTTTGATTTAATAATTTAATTATTTTTCATGATATTTCAAATATTAATTAGTATGATAATTGTTATTCATCTGTGTAATAATGATTATGATAGTCAACAAAGCATTCTCATTTTTTTATTATCTTGTTTACTATCATATATTTACCTTTAACACTTGATATTTGTAAGGTTGAACATTTCTCTCTCATTCATATCCATTATTGAAGTAGCTATTTTTTTTATCCTTAACCCATGAGCATCCATATATTGAAGATATGATTTTGTGTTTATTTCTTCAGGGTAGCTTGTCCAATAATAGTTAACATTTTGACAAATCATTTTCTAGAATTTTAACACATATTTTCATTTTCTTGATTGTGATATAAATTCATTTAGTGACTTAAAAATGGTGTTAATAAACTTGTTATGGAATTTGTTCTTGTTCTTCCTCAACATTTTTCAAATAAATTGTTTTAGGAGAAATAAGTGATAGGAATTTATAGGAGGGATTTTTTTATAAGAAATAGGAGAATGTTTTGATTATAAGGGAAAAATAGGTTTTGAAGGACCCTGAAACCCTTTAGAACAATCAATTCAAAATGTTGCATGAAAGGAAATTCAAAAGACCACCAACAACAACCCAACAGCCAAAAAACACAACAGAGAAGGTGCTAACCTAAAAATATGACAAGAAGCTACCATTAGCACCCAATGATGAAAAAATAACACAAAAACCTAAAAGAAACCTACACCCAATAGGAAAAAAGAAGCAATTAAAGAAAAAGACCAGGCACTAGTTCAAGCCACTTAGAGTGTTGGCCACCTCCATCTACTAGTTCTTATGTTTTTCAACCATATACAACAACTCCTTCTAAGAATCAAATGATTTCTTCCAATCAACCAACCGTCTAAGAATAGGTCCTTTGTCATCATCCTTAGTAGCATTTTTACCTTTTCCTTTGGTTGTGCACTCTTTCTCCATAAGCTCGGAGAAATAAATTTGATCCTCCCTGAGCTCACTAATCTTTCTCAAAATGACTTCCAAATATTTTGCACTATTCTTCATAGAGATATGGCATGCCTACAAATTTTTTTTGATATCCACATTTATACCTAAAACCTTGGCTTCTAGAGTAGAAAATATTTCATCACACAGATATTTAAAGTCATGATAGGATTAGGTTCAAGGTCCACCATCCTATCAATAAGAATGCCTGGCACTGAACCTTTTGGAGAATTCTTTAGATTCTCCTTCAAACCTATGATTTTGATATTAATTTTGTTGAACTCCTCTAGAGTACACTTAGCTAATTTAAAGGTAGTAGTGGCCTAGCTCTAGCCATATCCAACAAATCATACATGGAGGTCACATAATCATCAAGATACGAAAAGTCCTCGAAAAGAGGATTTACCTTAAAAGGATCATTTTTAGCTTCTTTCTTTTCCGCATCCTCCTCATCTCAATTCCTATTCTCCTCAAGTCCTCCACCTCCTTGGGAAATTCCTACATAGGAGAATCCTCAATGGTCACCATCCTATCACAATAATTCTTGTCATCACTAGCATCATTGGGGTCCTTGGTCGAAAAATCTAAGGCTTTGTTCTTTAGGTTAGCAATACACAATGACAACCTCCTTAGTTTGTCAACCACACCCACACATTTATCCTATGTCCCCACCTCACAACCACCACCAACAACCTCTCTACCAACAACCACCTCCACATACTTGGGAGAAGGATCATCTGACCCCACCTTCATGTCTTCACTCCTAGAAAGGGTAAGCTGCTTAGCTGGCCTATTATTCTTATCACCAACCACCTTCCTCTTCTTCGAAGATGTAGTCACAGTCACAAGAGAAACATCCTCCTCCTCTTCATTCCATTCCTCTTCCTCAGCTGAAGAGGACTCTGAACTTGGCAACCCAAACTCATCACTTAAAAGTATTCTCCTTTCCCTTGATGGTAGGAGTAGGGAGAAGAGTCTTGACATGTTCCATAATGAGTAAAATAATCCCTTCATGGAGGATGGGGGCCCTCCTCCTCTTAAGATGTGTGTACACCATCTTAAGATGATAACAAAAATAAAAGAAACGTAATGAACAAACCATGTCTAAAATGGTTGAGGAGAGTAAAACGGTGACCAAGAATAGCCCTAAACCTCCCTTCTAGAGTCACGTAATGCATCAGCACCTCAACAATGATTGACCATATTTTCTTTGAGGGAAGTTCTTGCATATCCCCAGCTCTCCAATTTGATTAATTGCTTCCTCTCATCATCTTTAAAAAAATAAACTATCACCTCCTCATTACTCCTTTAATCCTTGAAGAACTTCTAGCCAATTGTCTACATCCTAGTAATAGTGGCAACCAAATCCTCATTAACCTCCACTTCCCGACCTTTAATCTTGAGCTTTCGATTATTGCAAAAAGAAAAAAATCACACAGAGGCATTAGGGTCATTCCCATGCAGTCTCTCCAAAAATGGAGTAAAATTACCATGGTGCATAATATTCTAGCTTTTCTTATTTCTCCAAATGTCCCCACAAGAATGTGGCTCAATTCTGCTCATGTCACCGCCCTATTGGAAAGATACATTGCAAATGTCATCTCCTATTTTTATTGATGGAAACCCTAGTAATTGATTCAATACACACTTTAGTAGTCACTTGTACCAGAAGTCAAATTGAAGTTTTGTGATTAACTGTCAAGCTAGAATAGAGCATCTTACAAAGTTGTATTTTTTGATTCATATGCAACTGTCTTTTATCATTTTGAGTTGTGGATCTCAGGGAATGTTTTTCAATGTATGATCTATGTTATCCATGAATCATATATCCTCGTATTTATTCATGTGCAAGTTAGAATATTTGGTTGACTAATTTTATGTTTAACATTGTAGGAAGGCCAACTAACTGAATATAGCATGTTGTGGATCTTCGTGGGAAAATTGTTTGAAATATTTTATGCTCGGACATGTTGTTTTGGGTCCTCACTATGTTGTTGATGACTTTTGTTGATGCACATTGAAAATTATCTATGGATTGAGCCGCCGGTTTGTAAATATTATATGTCTTATTGAAGCCGACATATGGTTGATTAAATCTTTAGATGCAGATATATATAAGTGATCATTTATATCATTTGGATGTATGTATGAAGTGTGTTGATGTGTTTTGTGAAATTCAGAAGGATTATAGAGTGATTATGCACAATTTCACTTGTGCATAAAAGGATTTTGTGATGTGAATTAAGGCAGACAAAGCAAAAACAGGTAGAAGGTCAATAATGTGATTGATGTGCTTAATCAGAACTACAATCAAGCATTAGTAGGTGCTATTCTCTCAATTCAAATATTTAGGTGGATTTAATTTGAATGTTTTTTAAGACAGTAAGTCTTAATTTTGTATCTAAGAAGTGACCTCTAGGCAATGTGCCTGAATACATGTGCATTCCCATTTGTAAACACTTATATTTAAGTATACTCAACTATGGATTGGCCTTCTATTGTGGTTTTTCCCCTACTAGGGTTTCCATGTAAAATCATTTTTTTATGGTGTTATGGTTGATTGCTTTGTGTTCTTGCATCTTTCTTATATGTTCAATGTTGTAAGTGGTTTAAAGATCAGATTAATAAATTTAAATTTTTCATTATACTAACTCACCCCCCCTCTCAAGGTTACCTGATTCCAACAATTGGTATCAGAGCCTAGCTCCTCAGAAGAAGTTTAAAATCTTGGGGAAGATCCAGGAAAGTAATCCAATGGATTCAAGCAGTCTTCAACAACAAGTTATGGTGGCACTATATGATCTTGATCAGTCCAAATCTAAAGTCAGTGAATTGCAAACAAGCCTCTTGAATGCTGATAAATTCATCCAATCATTGAAAGATAAAATCAATGAGTCAAGAGAAAAGAGAAAGGAACTTTGTGATCATATCAAGAAGAATGACAGTAAAAGCATGGAAGATGAACACCTGAGTTAAGCCTTGAAAGAAAAGATAGAAGAATGTGAAAAGCTCACTAGAGAAAATTTTGTTCTGAAGCATGAGATGAAATATATTTTGATGAGGATGACCAAGGAGATTGAAGATAGAAAGAATAATGAAGAGAACCTTGCATAGTCCTTTTGAAAGAGAAATCTAAAGAATGTAATCAAATCAATGATGAATTCATTTAGTTGGTGCTTGAATTGCAGCAATCTAGAGACAATGAAGAAGAGCTTGAAAGATAGATTGTTACCCTCAGAGACAAACTTGCTACTGCAAATGAATACAAGGAGAAGTTCAAGATTAGCTCAGCTAAGCTTGATGAACTAATTATAATTTAGAGGACTGAAAGTGACAAGCAAGGTCTTGGATACGAGGAAGGAGAAAGCTCTAGATTTGGACAAAGGAGATTTAGGAAAGGAAATCAGATGAACAAAGCTAGAAGGTATCCGGTAAGACAACCTAATTCTCAAAGGTTCAATGGATACTATTTTGTTTGCAATAAATTTGGTCATATGGCTACTCAATGCATAAGTAGAATCAATCTAGGTGGTCCATCATTTTATGGTCAGTGTTTCAATTGCAATAAGTTTGGTCATAAGTTAGTTGAATGCAGAAATATGTCAAACAACTTTTTCAATAGAGATGTTAGGTGTTATGCGTGCAATAGATTTGGCCATATTGCAAACCAATGTAGATCAAGATAAAACCAATGGAACAAATGGTCTAGACAAAGAGATGTGATATGCTATAATTGCAACAAAACTGGTCACATTGCTAGATTTTGCAAAAGTAGAAAGGGTCCGGTAAATAAAGGGAAAAATGTGTAGAAGGATTAAAATGGAAAGGGGAAAGTTACTATAGATGAGACTAGGAATCAAATGAAGAAGACATGGGTGAAGAAGAGTCCTTTTGTTGTAGGAAATGAGCCAACACTAGAATCTGGTTCTAGTAATTCATCT
The DNA here is from genome assembly GCA_007115665.2 of Sequoiadendron giganteum. Classification (NCBI taxonomy): domain Eukaryota; kingdom Viridiplantae; phylum Streptophyta; class Pinopsida; order Cupressales; family Cupressaceae; genus Sequoiadendron; species Sequoiadendron giganteum. The sequence goes on along the minus strand of CM021108.1, from coordinate 225,752,835 downwards.
AGGAATTAGTTTAAGGCCTCTGGCCTAGGGAGAGTTCTCAAAGAAATATTTTAAAGCCCCATTTTTGGTAGTTGATTCTCGAATGTGGAAGATAGCATTGATTACATTAGTGATCTGTAGATGTTTTGGGATCTCTTAAGGAGGATATTTGTATAAAATTGAAGATCCACTAAATAATTTTCTTTAACAGTCTGTGAAAACAGGGTATCTGAATGACCTAGGGAAAAGTAATTTATTGTGAATAAAAAGTTAGATATGTGAATGATAAAAGTCATTTATATCTCTCATTTGTCACTTTTCAGTCTGAGAAGAAGAATTTTGGAGAGCTCTGAAGCAACATTTGGTGAAGATTCAAGTCCAAAGATGATTCAGCGATCCAGTCCTAATCCAATGGAAAGCTATTTATCTGTGAACTCATGAACTTGAAAATTTTGGAAATGGTTGCTCCATTAGTTGTTGATATTAAGGATAGGCCTTGTCAAAAATTAAAATGACACCCATTCAAATCCATCGAGATAGAACCATTAGGTGCATTTTCTTCCATTCTGTATGGTGTTTTGCATATTGAAGATATTAGGGCATACATTCATGCAAATGTTGAAGAATTAGGAAGCTCCTAGTTATTGAATTTGTACAAAAATCACATTATGGGAGAAGATTTATGTGTAAAACATAAATTCAAGATTCTGGAGGAGAAGAAGTTCACTCAAATTGTGAAATTTCCCATGTTCAAAGAAAATGAATGGGTTTGGTATGTATTGAGTCGAGTGCATGACGAGTTTATGTGGTTAAGTCAGCCTTTCAAGATTACAAAGGAAGCTATAAGGATTGTTACTAATTTGAATTCATCTGGTGGGTTGGCGACACTAAAATCCATGAAGAACCAAATAGTCATAGATGCAACCAGTTCTAATTTCGACAGAAGAGCCATGACAGTTAATTATATTATCGAATTGGATTTCAAATTTTCCTCTATCATTATTGGTTACAAAATCTATCACTCCAGCCAGGATAATTTTTTATTTGGTACTGTAATTTATGTAGCATATCAGATGGTCAAAGAAAATGTAGAGTATGATCTATGTAAATTACTCAAAAGCCAGCTAATTGAAAATATTGGCAAAATCAAGAAGGACAAGAAGAACATTTTCAAGTATGGAAATTTTCTTTTGTGTCTATTCTTCTACTTCGTGAATGAATTTATAAGAGTTGGAAAAGTGCATTGGAAAGGTAATAGACCTATATCTATTCAAATTAGGGATATGTTATACATAATTAGATATATCAAAGCTAGAAAAACTACTATTTGGGGTTATTTCAAGAACTTTCAAAAGTGTAATGCAAGCTAGGGAAATAATTCCTGCCTATTTTGGAAAAGTACAAGGACACAATTTGTGTCATGGTTGATATCGATCAATGCTTAATGGAAGTTGTAGAACCTAGAATAATACGGATAATGCATGTGGGTTATGAGGTTGAAGGACACATTTTGGAACTATATGTTGAACACTTGCTGAGTAAACCTCGGGAACCAACAGAAGCAAGGTTTGGTACCTTTTCAAAGAAGGATATACAAGTGCATAACCAACTGAGAAAGCCTATTATAGTCAGGAGAGTGAGAAGGGAAGTTGAAGCTTTTGCAAAAACCCTTGGTATATCTGTTGAAGTTGTCAGGGAAGCAAGGAAGAAAAGAGAAGAAGATGAAAAAAGAGAGCCAGTTAAAACTAAGTCATCTAGTTTAGCAACATCCTCTACCTGAACTTGATCTACAAGGAGCTTTGCTCTCTCATCCCATCCTACAAATAATTCAAGCCTTGTGAAAGCTCAAGTCAAGACATCTAGGAGAGAAGGAAAGAGGAAGAAGGATAAAAGCACAAGAGTCTATGTCACTATTTTAGAGGATGAAGAAATTGAATTTTGTAAAGAAATCGGAGAAATTAAGCAAAAGGGTTCTAAAACATTAAAAGTCTCTAAGGACAAGCCATCTGGTGAAGAGAAAGCAAAGAAAAAGATGAAAACTGACAAATCGGGTATGTGTGTAGAAGAAGTGGGAAAAGCCTTGATTAATGATCATAATCTTAGGCCTTTGTGTGAATGGTTTCACACCTTTGATAGTGTCATTCAAATAATTCTTGAGGAAGAAACAATAAAGAATTTGAATAATTTCAATATGAATCTCATTAAAATAATGTATGGGTTACCTAAAGAATCATATGAAGTCCTAGAAATGAGGAGAGTGAATGCAAGACCTGAAGAAGAGAAAATGAGAGAATGGATACTTGTTGATCTATGTCCAGTGATGTCAATGGATGAAATGAAGAAGATCGTAAGTGATGCAAAAAGGGATTTTAAGAGAAAAACAAGGGTAAACAAGATGATGATTGGACAAATTGAATAATTTGCAAAAGATACTGAGAAAATCCTAAAGAGTGTTGTTGAAAACTAGATATAATGTTATTTTTGAAGAAGCTCATAGTGAAGATACTTCATCTAGTCTAGTAAATGAAGAAGGAAAAGAAGATACATTTGATGATAGTCTGAATCCTCTTGACATGCAAGATGCCAAAATTCCCATGGAGACTAAAGCTCCTAAAGTTGTGTTAGTTGATGAAATTAAGATTCCTGAAGTTAAGGAAGAATCAATGATTGAAGAAAAGAAGGCTAAAGCAAAGGGGACTCTTGTGGAAGTAAGAGATGCTGCTAAGGTAGTAAAGGAGTTTTTGAAAGAAAAAAAAGAGGAGTTTTATTCTAAACTATTTAAAGGTCCTATCAACTTGGCCACTCTATCTCCTATTCAGAAACTAAAGGTAGCATCGTTGCTCAAGCCAAGGCAAGGGAGGAGATTTTAAAATCTAACATTGAAGACATCGAGCTATTAAACCTTGCATCTAATATTGTGGAGAATATCATGCCTACATACGTCAATGATTCATCTGATTCTCCATCCGGTCAGCTGAAGAAACTTGTCAATTTTGTAAGTACTCACTTTGAGTCTCTTGAAAAGTCAGCTATGGATAAGGTTCAGAAGGAATTTGATGCAAACATATTCGGTAGATTGAAGGGAATGATTGCTAATGATGAATATTTGTTAGCTACCCATGTAAAGAATATTCAAGATGCTTTTTTTGAGGGTGGAAGTATTTATAAGTCATGCTTATTATTTTCTAAGTTCACTGAGGACACCAAATATAAAATGAAGGAATATGAGAAACAATTAGTAGATATTTCTGAAGAATTTGATCCTCTAACATTTTTTGTGAGCAAGCATTAATTTCAAGTCATATCCTTGCTTGAAAAAATCAGAAGCTTGAAGCATGAAGAAGGAAGAATTGTTGAAAGAGTATGTGAGCTTAGAGGACTACTTGGTCCTAAGATGGAGACAATGCTTAGTGCATTGAAGGAAGCATAGGATGCTATGGCTGTCAGTGATCTGACAAACCTTGAGTCAGTAGAGATGCAATATTACTTATTTTATGGTCACATGACTATTTTGGAAAGTCTCAAAAAGAGTTGGGACACAAGTTCGAGCTTGTTGAAGAGTAATCTTGCAGACATATTCAAGTTTGTGTAAGTTGTAGAAGTATGGTTGTACATATGGAATTTGTTCATAGCAATTTTGTTTGATTTTGGTAAGTTGATTCCCATATTTTCCATTGATGTCAAAAGGGGAGAGTGGGACAATGAAAAATATCATATTCATCTTAAGGGAAGTTGTGTTTTGAAGTTTTGAAGGTTGGCAGTGTATTCATGTTGGTACTAATCTGACACTTAGTCATTTTTTCACTAAGTGTTGTCATCAATTCCAAAGGGAGATATTGTTGGAAAGATACATTACAAGTGTCATTTGGTGTTGTCATTGATGGAAACCCTAGTTAGTGATTCAATTTTCACTTCAGTAGTCACTTGTACCAGAAGTCAAATTGAAGTTTTATGATTAATTGTCAAGTTGGAACAAAGCATCCGATAGAGTTGTGTTTGTTGATTCATATGCAACTCTCTATTATCATTTTGAGTTTTCGATATTAGGGAAGGTTTTTTGATGTATGATCTATGCTATTCATGAACAAGAGATCCTTGTATTGATTCATGTGCAAGTTAGAATATTTGGTTGATTAATTTATGTTTAACAGTGCAAAAAGGCTAACTAAGTGAATATAGTGTATTGTGGATCTTCATGGGAAAATTGTTTGAAGCTTTTTGTGCTCGAACATGTTTTTTTGGGTTCTCACTATGTTGTGGATGACTTTGGCTGGTGTGCATTGAAAATTATCTATGGATTGAGCTGACGGTTTGTAAATATTCTATGTCTTATTGAAGCCAACATATGGTTGATTAAATCTTTAGATGCAAATATATATAAGTGATCATTTATATCATTTGGATGTATGTATGAAGTGTGTTGCAAAATTCAAAAGGATTATAGAGTGATTATGCACAATTTCACTTGTGCATAAAATGATTTTGTGATGCAAATTAAGGTAGACATAGCAAAAGAGTTGAATCAAAAAGAAGGTCAAGAATGTGATTTATGTGCTTAACTAAAACTGTAATTAGGAATTAGTAGATGTTATTCTCTCAATTAAAATCTTTAGATGGATTTAATTTGAATGTTTTGTAAGACAGCGAGTCTTGATTTTGTATCTGAGCAGTGAGCTCTAGATAGTGCACCTGAATGCATGTGCATTCCCATTTGTAAACACTTATATTTGAGTATACTCAACTATTGATTGGCCTTCCACCATGGTTTTTTCCCTAGTAGAGTTTCCATGTAAAAATCTATGTGTTATGGTGGTATGGTTGATTGCTTTGTGTTCTTGCATCTTTCTTTTAAGTTCAATGTTGTAAGTGGTTTAAAGATCATATTAATAAAGTTAATTTTTTTCGAACACTAATTCATGCCCCCTCTTATTGTTCCCTAATCCCAACACACTCATGACTACCAACACATGACTCATAGAACCCTTGTGAAATTGAAGGCTAGAGAGCAACAAGACACCCACAAAGCATGTAAAATGGAGGAAGGTACTAGACCATAAATTCCGCATCACCTCAGCCCATGCCATCATTCCTCAATAAACTCCTAGATTTCTTGGGAAGGATCAAGCCCTCCTCCCACAAAAAAAATTCATTTAAACTAATAGCCTCATTGGAAAAAAAATCTGCCAACGAGTTTCCTTCTTGGTAAATGTGAGAGATGCGGATATCTTCACAAGATTGTAACATGATTATCATATCCTTAATGAGTTGGTCGACATTCCAACTCAGAGTATGAGTGTCATGCATATATTTTATAATGTTCATAGAGTTTCATTCCACCCACAATTTGGAGTACCCTTTGTTGATAGAATATCTAACACTTATAAATGTAGATTCCACCTCCATGCAATGATTATTCTGAGTTCCCAATGGGAGTGCGACTGCACCAAGGAGTCTGCAAGAATCATTTCTTAACACTTCCCCACAACTTGTAGGTCCAAGAAAAATAGGAGAATGTTGAATATCATGCATTTATCATTTATTAACTTGTTCCCCTTTGGAAATCTTTTGGATGTAGTAAATTTCTCAACAAGTGGATATTGTAATTAATTAGGCAAAATATTTTCATGTGCAATAGTAACAAACCATGAGCTAGGAAGAGATACCAAATTGGGTGAAGTAGATAATTGATCTAAAAGAAAAAGAGAATAGATAACTTCATAATATCATTTTTATATTATAATCCTAATTTGAAGATATTATTTTTTCTTTTGTATGATTTAATTTTCTCTACTTCTTTTTCCATCTTAGGATATAGAAAACTCAAATGATGAGCCTTCTAAGTTTTTCATTTTTCTTCTTGATAGGGGGCTTAGAAGTTTTGTTTCCCTTTTCTTATTCTTTCTTAAAAAAATTAATATCATTCAACTTAATTTTATCCAATCCAGGTTACTATCTATGACCTCCCTACTTAACGATTTTAAAATGTTCCCCTCTTTATTTACCTAATTCATATTAGAAATAGGAAGATATAAATGTCTCTCATATTATAAAATTAAAATAGAACATTTCTATAATTAAAAGTAGCTTTTGGAATACTAAAAATTCAAAAGGCTTTGATCTAAAAAGTATCAATCTTGAATTTTTTTCTTTTCTTACCTTATGGTCATCATAGTCAAACAAAACATCTTCTACAATATATTTTTGTTTGAATGTTTATCCTACAACTTTCTCAACCTTACCTTTTATGTTGAATGTCAATAGTTTATCATGAAATAATAAATTAATTTTACACAATTTTTCTTTAGATATTTTCCTATGAAGAAGAGGAAATAAAGTATAAGAATTATAATAACTGGAAACTAAGAACTAGGCCCATGTTTTCCAAATAAAACTTGAACTTTGAATATAATTTTCTAGTGATATCCAATAGTACTAACTTGTCACTCACATATTTAGGTAACCTATATAGTGTACCTAGGGAATCACCTACTTTAACATATGTAAAATTCATAAAATTGATGAACAAGTTCCCCCATGACTAAAAAAAAATGTAGCTTCTAAAGATAAAAATTGATTGATATCATTTCTCATCCATCTAGTTAATCAAAAAATAAAAGTAGCATTAACACTTTTAAAATACTTTTGAATTTTATTAAAATTTAAATAATGATATAATTTATAAGAGAATTATTTCCTTTGAGTGTTCACTCTAAATTTGGTTAACCTAATAAGTTTGTCTCTTATTTCCATAATATATGATAAACAATATGTTGGAGAATTATTTTTAACATATTGGACTTTCGAAAATATTTTAGGCTATGTATCATTGATAAGATTTTCACAATGTAGTTGTAGAGGCCCACAAATGTTCAAAAAACTTGGTGTCAAACACATAATTCAGAGGGGGTCCTACTAAATAATCTATTAAAACCTTGAAATACCTTCATTTAATTATCAACCAAGTTAATATAAGTTTTTGATGATGCTAGCATTGTATGTGCATTCAGAGACTCTTCATTGCCTTTATCATCCTAGCATAGGTGTTTACACATGCTAGAATTAAAAAATTTCATAAAAGTAAAAAGAAGTAATGTTGAAGTTATTGCCATAGGTACTTATAGCTAAATACTATGACTAGTTCACTATCAAGAAATAAATTTTGTAACTAACCAATACCGCTAACTTGACTAATTTTACTAACTTTAGAGGACAATGCATGGAAACAATTAAAAAATGAATACAAGAAAAGATCTTATTCAGATTCACCACATGAATAATTTGATTAAGACAAAAATAATCATGAAAATAACTTGTTGGCCCATAGTTGTCGTTGCACCAAAAGATCAACCTATTAATGCTCGATACAACTGCCAGAGTTAACAGATCCACGAGATTTGGTTAGTCCATGTCACGAATCCTAAGGGGAGTGCTGACCATCTACCAACAAAATTCCCCTCAGCATTAGCCGAGGGGATTTGAACTCGACACCTTTGGCTCTGATACCACTTGTTGGAAACACAATTATCGTTGCACCAAAATATCAACCTATTAAAACCTAATACAACTACCAGAGTTAACAGATCCATGGAAGGCAGTTAGTTCATGTCACAAATCCTAAGGGGAGCGTTGACCATCTACCAACATAACTATCATAACAAAATAAATGTGTAGAAAGAAAAGTGGGGAATAGTTACCTTGAGTGGCCCTTTCTCAATTGAATGTCTCCACAAGATAAACTCAAATCTAGCTCCTCAAACTAATTCATCATAGCAGTAACTAAAAAAATCTTCATTGCATAACTCAAGATATCACAATCCAAAGAGATTCTTCTAGAATATCTTATTCATAAGATCATGATTGATAAACACAACATTGTTTGTGCAAAACAAAAACTAATTGAACATATCTATTTTCTATGTTTTCTATTTTTCAACTGACTAACTAACTCGAACCCCAAACCTTTATATAGGTGTGAGGGAGTCTTATTATAATAAGGAATCAAAATATAAATCTAACCATAAATCACCACTCACTACAAAATAGAGAATAATAAAGTATGAGTAAATAAAACACAACTAAAAAGGTAGAAGAATTTGAATAGGATTGTAACTCTACTACATGATTTAAAATTAAAATGTTGACTATAGAAATAGTCACGTTGGATTTCCAATCATGGTAGAATTCTTCTCCTATAGTATTCTTATTAAAAGATGTGATGATTCACAACAATCCTAGCAAATAGATGTCTTTAATTATGTAGTTGTTGCATTCTTTATGCAGTTGTTGACTTCTTCTAACTTCCCTTGCATTGTTGTGTGAAACTCCCTTTAGTTGTAGGTTGTGCCTCTAGATGTTGCAGGTTATAGTCTAATTTCTTTGGCTCCTTAGCTACAAAGAGTTAGTTCACACAATATCTACAAAATACTAATAACCATAGCTTAAAAATAGATATTCATTGTATTTCATACATATTCACATATTAAGCATGCAATAACTATCATATCATAATTATATTCCCAGACTTAAACAATGTCCAAGTTTGCATAATGATCATAAAAGATAGTAAAGTTTCAGGAATATGTAGGAAATAAGTATGTAGAGATGCCTAAAAGCATGTACTAAAATAATAGAAAACTAACTAATAGTAGGACTCATCATTCCCCCCAACTTATAATTTTATTTTCCTCAAGCAAAGAAATTTGAAGATTGGAGGTTGTTCTATAAGATCACCTCCCTGAGATTTGTGATAACATCCAATCCTTTTTGTTGTCTCAAATAAAGAAATTTATAGCATGAAATTATTTTCCACCTGTCATCCTCATCTTCTTCCCATTCTTCATTCCTTTATCTTGGCCAATGTGGTATTAGGTAGAGAAGCATGGGTGGACAGAAATTCAAAGGTACCCATTCAAGTGCTTTATCTTTTGTAATGTCCATGTACCTTAAATTTCTTGTTGGCCTCCTACAATAATTTAACAACTAATCCCTTACAGCTGTGATTCAAAGATTGGACATCTAATATGAATAGCTACTTCAATCATCATGAAGGTGCATTTAACTTGTCAACCTAGGGAGGTCAACTTGAAATGGGTCAGCACAGTATATGTATTGGGAATCCAAAGTAGCCATATTCATCTTATAGCTAAGAAAGACACAATGCTGAAAGTAAATTTCTTGGAAGGAAATAAAATAAGTGTTGAGCATCAACCAATAACTAAATTGAGCTAAAATGTATGACAAAAATGAAAATCTAAGCAAACAAACAATAAACTACTTTGTCTGCTTTGGCTATAGGAATAGTCACAAAATGGAATTCTAGTGGTTGCAAGAACAGACAATGTTAGATTCTTAAGTAATTACTGAACATAAAATAATAACTAACTAAACTAAGGGATGAAATAGTCACCAAGTGGGGCCCCTTGGATGAGTATCCTTTAAAAAAAATGTAAACTCAGATGCATGAACTTATAACTTCATTTCATTCATTGGAAAACATGAGTATAATCGAGCAACATGACTGTATTACTGAAAAACCAAGAATATGAGTACATCATCAGATTAACTAGCCTCCTAAGAAGGATCATCTGAGTCTTATTTATAGGAAAGGAAGCTACTAAATAATCACCTAGCAAGGCAGTCAACTCCCATAGATTAGGAGGATGCCACTTTAGGGAAAGCATAAAAAGTGGAGAGGTGGTTACACATGCACGAAATCTGGTCAAGCATGTTTTCCTAAACGCAAACTTAGCACAGTAGTAATGCCTATATTCGCTCAACAAATAATTAAGACCATTTATAATGTGCTTACAATTTCAATTCAAATGAGGAATCTTCCACCACCAATATTCTTCTCTCCTTGAATGATCACCTTTTTGACCGTTATGGCGAATGACCAGCTGGTGGAATCTTCCTCAATTGTAGGCCTCTAGTTATATCTGCATGACAATATCAATATGCACAACAGCTACATATTTGTAACTATATTAAATTGGAATTCATTAATCCACATGTAAAATTAACATAGATAGTTCATTTAGCATGTCAATGTCATTTAAAGGTTATGAAAATAATCTTATGTCCAATGTGTATGGTTTGTAAGAAAATATCATAAAAAGGTCAACATCCAAGCATCAAAGTCTATGACAACTGCAACAAATGGATAAAAGATTTTATCAAAATTGAACCATAAATTAGACTCATCACTCCCCCAAACCTAAGGTTTTGTTGCTCCTCCAGTAGAGGAAGAGTTGTTCCTTTTCTTGGTAAATCCCCTAAAATTTGCAATTGCTACCTATCCTACATTAGTTTCTACTATGCATGAATTAGGGTCCCAATAGAACTCTTTTTGTCTATCCAACTTGCTCCATCTTTGTCTCTCTATAGCTATATTGTACCGGTAATACCTGAAATTTAATACAAGACACAATAGGATAGGTGGCTAAAAATTCAATGGAAGCCAAAATTGTCCCTTCGTCCTTCCAATCTATATACATCTATCAACTCTATTAAGTGTTGTAGCATAGTTCTGCATAGAATGAGGCTCAACTTGTTTCAATTCATTAGTTAGGTTGTTCCACCTTTATGATAAGTATCCCATTATATATTCCCCTATGGTTTTTTCTACCTCTTCATATTCTTTATAAACTACTTCTCTCTCAGACAGGATCCTATTTCCATAGCTTGGTCAATAAATAATTTTGTTCCAACCCTTGAAAATGTCTCTTGGATTTCTAGATTTAGCCTTAATGGATAGGGGAGTGTTGGATTCAATTTTCCTATAAGTCCTGAACTATTTTCCCCAACTAACTTTGTTCTATATCGAGGACATAAATTCCCTTAATTGGACATCTTCAACATACAATAGTGGATTCCAATCATGGTCTTGGGTCACATCATAATTATGAAAATAGAATTCACACAACAAATTCTTGATTTTAGGAGGAGCAATCTGATAAGCATTGAAAAATTCAAGAGGAGTCTCAATGGAAGGATTCAAACCTAAAACAATCCTTGCTAGTTTAAAATAAAGATTTTGATCCTTCAAATACAAAGCATAGACCCTTGGAGGAGTCCTGCATTCTAAGATCTGAGTTACTAAGGCTACCATATTATCCACCTTTTCTTTTAAAACAACAATTTCTTTATTCTTATCTTCAATCTCTTCATCTCTCTTTTTAATTTCCCTCTTTAGCCTATTTTTCTCCTCCCATTCTTCTTCCCTCCTTTTCAATTCTTTCCATAAGTTCATGGCTACCATGTGCATTGAAGAATCAAAGGGCCTATGTATTCCTACCAAAACTTTTCCTAGCACTTTTGCTTGCTCTTCATATAGTACCAGTTGTAGGGATTATGTTTGCTCAGCCAATTTCGGCTGCAAGGGTGCTACATGTTCTCCCATTTTTGGTTGCAAGGCTTCTAGTTCTTATTCTTTCTCTTTTTGTAGAAACTCTTGTTTTTTCTCCTATTATAGGAGCTCCTGATTTTCCTCATACTCTTGGCTTTCAACTTGTTCTATGATGCCAACAAGATCTGCTAGTGTTACATTTGCTACTTCCTCAAATATGTCTTTTTCCTTGACATTTACCTACCCCATTGGAGCTTTTGTATCCTCTTTTGATGTTTCTCTAGGCTTAGGGCTTCCCTCGAGAGATACACCAAAGGTTGGCCCAGTTGGTCTTGATTTTCTAGGAGGGGTTTCATGTTTTTCTTTTGCATATAAAGAATAGTGTCAGCCTTCCGTTTCTTAGAGCTTGGTATTTATTTTTCTGCTATTTTCTTTTTCTGATTTTCCCTTTCTTATTTCTACCTCTTTTTGTGCCCTAGTTCTCATTAGGATTTCAAGAGGAACATCATCATAAAAATTTAGAGAGGAACTTTCTTTGTCGAAATGTTCATTCTTAGAAGAACTAATCTCTATGGTTTTCTTGATTGTAGGAGGGTTTACACTAGGGATCATGCCAGAAGTTGAGGCTCCAGAAGTGGCTTGAACATTGCTCACTCTCCTACTAGCCATACGAGGTTGAGGAAAAACCCTAGGTCACAAATACTCTAGTCTAATTTGATCAATATTCAAGAATTCTTCCCAAGTCATATTAGACACATCATGCAAAGAGTTCTCAACTAATAATTTGATCAAATAGTGGTGGGAAATGGAATTATCCCTGCCTTTTTGGGTCTCAACCGCCATGATTGAAAGAAGGTTGTATAACACATTTGGAACATTCATTCTTCTCCCATGCCTCATGTGATTCAGGAGTTTGATATGTAGAGAATGTAGATTCAACTGATGAAATTCATAGGTAATGTACTTCACAACATAAAAAACTACTTGCTTCCATGGCTTGGGTAGAGAGATTCTCTTCGCACCTTGTTTTTCCACACTCAATGGAGGGTCACCAAGTTCTATAAATTCAGCTCTAGCTAACCTGGTGTCTCTGGTAGTAGGGTAATGTTCACCATCTGCAAGCAACCATGTAACTTCTAAAATCCTCACTTTAGTGGCTATGACCTCCGACCCTTTTACCGTTGCCTTTCCTTCAAACAATGTCTAGGAAAATTCCAATGCAATGTCTTCATTAAAACCATTCAGTTTTAGGAAATAATCTAACCATCTATAATTTTTGAACTCGGCTAGGAAAGGTGCATCCTACAGTAATACATCATGAACCATGGGTTCATTTTGAATTAGCCCACCTCCCATTGTTCAATTGTCTACAATCAAATAATCGGTCTGCAAAGTTTCCATTCTTGCAATATTTGACTAAAAGCTAAACTTATCCTTCCTGCAACGCTGCTAAATTTGCAATGCCAAAGTCATTTTAATTTTACCCTTTTTGGATTAAGATTATGACAGGAGAAATAAAGGCAGTAAAGGAGTAATAAATGAAGGCCATGATCAAGAAAAATGGTGGTTGTTGATATCATTTCACACATGTGAGTCATTATCTCACTTAGAATTCAAGTCAGCTCAATATTTAAACTTTGCTAACATGAACCAATTTGGATAGACACATGGACATGATATTCACACTTTCCCCCCAATCTAAATTTGCACATGTGTCCTCACATGCAAGGTGTTAATGAAGATTTAATAGGGGTAGGGAATAATTAAATGCTATAGAGAATGTCCATATTAATGTACACAAATTAAATGAATGTAATAAAAGACATTTTAGATATAACAAATTGATGCACACATACCTGAATTTGTGGAAGATTTATTCAAAGATTATGGAGAAAGTACTATTCACTTTTTAAGAAATTAGTTGAACAATTAATGGAAATGGAGTGGAATGAGGTGGAATGGTATGAAGTGAAATGATGGCGGCATGATGGAAGAGAGAGAAATGTGGATATGGATGGGAGGATGGGTGAAGAAGTGGACCCCCACAAAAGTGGAAGTCTTAATTACAATAAGTTACATACCTTAGTTAGCTAGAAGGAGGGACACTAGGTCCACTTCCTTTAGCTGCAGGAAGTTTAGGTATTGCATGCTAACTGAATCACTGTAGGAATTCCTCCTTGGAAGTTGACTTGTGATACAACTTGAGGTGATAATCATTGACAAGAAGCTTAAATCTAATAGGGTCAATGGTAGTGATATGAACGACTCCATTGGAAAATACTTCAGCAACCTCATATGGTCCTAGCCACCTATTCTGCAATTTTCTTGCATTGTCTTGAGACCTTGAGTCATAAGGCGGTGCCTAGTCACCTGGCTAGAATTTCTTACCTTTTATAAATTTTTCATGCCACTTTACTCTTTGATTCTGTACTACCTTTGTGTGATGCAAGGTTCCCTTCCTCATCTCATCCAAAGAATTTAGCTACATGATTTTGTCATTTTGTGCCTCACAGATATCCATCCCCAAGTTTATTATAGTCTTAAGAGTCTTATGCTCAAATTCAATGGGAATCATAGTTGTGTTTCCATACAACAAATCAAATGGAGTGAATCTTGTAGTTATTTTCAAGATAGTTATGTAGTCCCAAACATCTTCTGGTAGTCTCTTTTCCTAATCCTTTCTATGGATAGCCACTTTTATGGTCAAAATAGCTTCAATTTCTCTGTTGGTCATGTCAACTTGGCTATTGGCCTGAGTGTATAAGGAGAAGACTTCATGTGCCTAATGTTGTACTCATTGACCAATGTTGTAACAAGGGTTGAAGTGAATTGAACCCCTTGATTAGTCACTATCTCTCTTGGAACCCCATACCATGTGAAAATTTCCTCATAAAAAATTATGCAACCTTATTATCTCTTGCATGCTTTATGGCCTTAACTTCTACCCACTTGGTTACATAATCAGTGCATACCAAGATATAGGATTTACCATTTGATGAAGGATCATTGGGTCCTACAAAATCCAATCCCCACTTATCAAATGAAGTGATTACTACCTAGGGGTAAAGTGGCATATCATCAGATTTGGTTGGCCGACCCATCTTTTGGAATTTTTCACACTTCCTTGTATATCTCCCTACATCCTTGTGGAGTGTGGGACAATAATATCTTATGTTCAAAATCTTCATTAATGTCCTCTTCACTGTAAAATTCCCTCCATAGGGTTCATTGTGGCATGCATGCAAACTATCATATGTCTCATCTTCCCTCACACATTTCCTCATGACATGGTCTAGTCCAATGTAGAACAAACATCTAGCAATCCATGAGAAAGGAAAAGATATTTCAATGAGCACCCCATTCTCTTTTGGAGAGAAGCGAGGAGGAACTCTCCCTATGATTAGATAATTAGCTATGTCAACATACTAGGGTGTCTATGCACTGATGGAAAATAAATGATCATCAAGGAAAGAGTCATCTATGACTTGATTTTCCTCTGATGTAGTCAGCCTCAAAATAAAATTTTCAACTACATCGGCCTTCCCTAGTTTATCCACAATGGTTATGTCAAATTCCTACGTCAACAATAACCTTCTTGCCAGCCTATCTGAGATTAGGGGTTTATTCATGAGGTATCTAATGGCTGCATTATCTATTTACACAAATATTTGGTAGCCTATTATGTAGTTCCTAAATTTTTTTAGGGCATAGATCACTGCCAACATTTATTTGTTTGTCACTGTATAGTTGAATTCAGCTCCTTGCAGATTTTTGCTAACAAAATAAATAACATTTTCAATAGCTCCTTATTTTTTTCCTAAGACTACTCCTATAGCATATTCTAATGCATCTATATGGATGTGAAAAGGAAGCTCCCAATTAGGACCCTTGAGTATAGGAGAATGAGTTAAAGTTGCTTTCAAGTTAGAAAATACTTTGTGACAGTCTTCAATCTATTGGAATTCAACATATTTGGTTAGGATATTATACAATGGTGCTGCCATTTTTTTGAAGTCTTTGATGAACCTCCTATAATAACCTACATGTCCTTGGAAAATCCTAACTTCTTTTTTTTTTATAGGGATAGGATATTGGTGATCACCTTAATCTTTGCAAGATATATTTGAATTCCTTTGTGAGAGATGTAGTGGCCAAGAACTACAACTTCCTACATCATCAGGAAGCAATTTTTGCTATTTAAAGATAGATTGTGGTCTTCACATCATTTTAGGACTCTCCTAAGATTTTATAATGCTTCATTGAAATCAGCACCATACGTAGTGAAGTCATCCATATAAATTTCCATGCAATCAAGAGAGATATCTGAAAATATGCTAATGACTACCCTCTAAAAAGTTGTAGGTGCATTGCATAAGAAAAATGGAAGTACTAAGTAGGCATAGGTCCCCCATGGATATGTAAAGGTGGTCTTCTCCTGGTCCTCTAATGCAATTTGGATATTGTTATAGCCATTGAATCCATCTAGGAAAGAAAATTACTTCTTTCTTGCAAGTGAGTCCAAAACTTGATCTATGAAAGGTAAGGGAAAATGGTCCTTTTTGGTGGCATCATTAATTTCCTTGTAATCAACACAAACTAGCCACTTCCCTCCCTTTTTGGGAACAATCACCAATGGAGACACCCACTAGCTATCTGAAATGGGGTAGATAAATCCTTCATCTAGTAATTTTTGTAGTTACCCTTTTACAATTTCTCTCAATGTAGGGTTAATTCTTCTTTGAGGTTGCCTTACTGGTGTACAATCATTTCTTATGTATATCCTATGAGTCCAAAGCTTAAGGTTCAATCCCTTCATATATGATAATCCCATGTAAATGAACACTGGTGGGCCCTCAATAAGCTTTCCAATGACAACTGTCGTTCTTCACTCGATTTTCTATTAATATTTAGATATTTTCCTTTTGACACCTACACTTGTGTAGTTAACTCTACCTTAATTTATTCACTAATGCTTGGTACCTTGAGTTCATGTGGCAGCAATGTATGAGACATACCTATTGTTGCAGAAAATGTGGCTGCAGGAAGAGTGGGTAGGAGTGTCTTCACTAGATCAATAGAATTAGATGCATGAGAGGATGATGCTTCCTCTACCTCACAATGGTTCTGAATTATGCTAGACAATACTTCATCTTCATCTTGAAGCTACATGAAATAACTTCTTCCTAACATCATAAGTTGTGCCAAAAAATTAACTTCCTCAGCCTCTTCACCAATATGTGGCCATATAGGATCATTCCTATCATGGGATGGCTGAGCAGGAGGGTAGAGAACAAGATTTTTGGTGCTCTTTCAATTAGAAATGGTCATGTCTCTTGTTTGACATCCAATATAGGCATATTCTAATGCTAACTATGGCCTTCTAAGAAAGGTACCTACCTAGTGTGGCCTTAGGAGAAAGAATCATAAAATCTGTTTCGGTACTCCCAAGAGTCTAGAGATACCACAAGATCCTCTACCATCCCATCACGCTCAATAGTAGAACTATCAACAAGCTAGAAGATAGTAGGAGTAGGTCTCATGCTTGCAACGTTTAGTTGATGTAGGATGTCCTTATTCATTACATTTATTGTTGCTCCCAAACCAATCAAAGCATTCTTTATCTAGATCCCATTTATAACATCTCCTACCACAAGACTCCCTAGGTCACTATATTTGGGAACACTTACTTTCCCAAGCATGATGTCAACCAGTTGTCCCACCACATGAACCGTAATGGGGTCTTTCTTCTTCCTACCTGGCTTCTTAAGGCTTGCTTCCATGATTGCTTTACCATATATTGGAACATATGTTATGGTCTAAAATAGAGGTATTTGGACACATATATGCTTCAACTAATCTAAAATGTCAAAAGTTGTGTCCTCTGCTTCCTTTTGTTTCATAGTTTCCAACCTCTAGGGAAATGGTGGTTCTAGTTCAGTCTTCTTGATTGGGACTGGTTCAAGATTTTTAGGTGCACTTGGCTAAATGGAGACATTCAAAGGCTCCTCTTCTTCCACAGGAAGCTCAATGATAATGGGTGTGGAAGGAGCTAACATAGTAGTTTCTGAATGCAAGCGGATTTTACTTACACTCACAACATATGTAGGGAATTGATTTGGATCAATAGAGTATACTAGTTGTTGTTGTGGTTTATTATTTGGGTTAGGTGTGGGTTGAGTTAGTAGCTGATTATGTTTAGATGCATTTGAACTCGAACTAGTAGGAGGAGGAATTATAGAAATTTTTTGGGGCTAAGAATGTGGTTGCATGTAATTGGTTGTTTGGTTTGGTCATTTCTATCCTCCCCTCCATTGAGATGTTTGTTGCCAATTTTCTTGAAATTGTTTCCAATTCCCCTAAGGTTGCTACCATTACGGTGGAGTGTTTTGGTGATTGGGCCAGACATTTGGAAGGTTATTCCAAGGATTTGGTGGATATCCTCCATAATTGGATGGATATGAGGGTTTCCATTGGTTACCAGATGAATAAGAATTGAAATATGGCCCAACAAAAGATAGTGGATCTAGTGGCATGCCTTATTTTGGAGCCCATGGGGTCCTTTGTGCAACATAGTACACTTTATCATCTTCACTCTGAATTGGATTAAACTCGGGTGCCATCTACTTGCTATCAATATTAGTTATCATATTGCATTTTTAGTCCTTCTTTTGTTTGCAATGAGGGAAATATTTTTCCAATATTGCCTCTGCATCCTCTTGTTTCTTCTTGGCCTGAAGTGTATCTAGCTAAGTAGCTAGATTTTTTATGATGTCCTTTTTGAGGTATTCCAATAAGTGAATAATATACATCCTTGAAACTCCACTGGTAGCTGACTTACGCATGAAGGATTGATAATCTCTCCCTTTCTTTGAAGCTACCTTAGAATAGTTTTGACATATCTTCTTGATGTCCTCCCAAGGAACTTGGGTGATATCTCCTCCTCCCATCAAGTCCAAGGCATCTATGCAACTGCCATTAATTCCTCTTAAGAAATGAATCTTCTGTGATTCTTCATTGAGTGTATGGTGTGGATATTTCTATAATAAAAATAATAGCCTTGAAATATAATCTTTCGGGTTGTCATCTTCCTTTTGCTATGTCATAAAAATGTCATCTCCTCTAATGTCATTGCCCCTCCAATACTCCTTGTATTTCTGAATGAAATTTGTCTTCATGTCCTCCCAAGTATCCACAATATCTCTACCTAGGCTCATGAACCATCTAAATGCAACTTCTTTCAAGGTGGTAGGGAATAGCTTAAGCCTATGGGCATTAGTGGTATAGTCATAACTCCTATAGATTTTATCAAACCTGAACAAAAATGTATCAAGATCTTCTGTGACAAGTCCATAGAACATAGGAAGGACTGAAGTAGGGATTTTTTTTAGGTTTTCTACTTCATTTTGATGAGTAATGGGGAAAGGAAAATTTGGTTGGTTAGGCATGTTTCTATTTGCATCACCCATGCGTTCCTAATGAAGTTCCAAAGAAAGGGGGTTCTCAACCAGATTCTAATCTTCAGAGGAAACTTCATAGCTAGCCAGATCCAAAAATGTATCAACAAAAGGGGTGTGACTCTTCTTCTTATTCATCTCTTGGTAGGTTTTGATACTCAATTATCTGGAATAGATCAGGATTGTTAGGAAGGAATCTCCCATGAGCATCTTTCCTCCTTTATCTATGCATATGGTATCAAATCACCATCATCCAGCTCACACAAAGAATTGGAAAAATAATAGGGGGGTCATTACTTTCCTAAATGAGGGATAAACTAAGAATACATTCCAAAAATAAGATAGCAATAAAAACTCAATGAATCCAAAGAACACCCTAGTTTGACACCATCATTGGAAACGATGCCAAAAATGTTGGCCTCCTACAATGATTTAACAACTAAGCCCTTACAACTATGATTCAAAGATTGGACATCTAACCTAAATAGCTATTTCAATCATCATGAAGGTGTACTTACCTTTTCAACCCAAGGACATAAACTTGAAATGGGTCAGCATAGTATGTGCACTAGGAATCCAAAGTAGCCATATTCATCCTACAACTAAGAAAGACACAATGTTGAAAGTAAATTGCTTGGAAGGAAATAAAATAAGTGTTGAGAATCAACCAATAACTAAATGGAGCTGAAATGCATGACATAAATGAAAATATGAGCAAACAAATAGGAAACTACTATGTCTTCTTTGGTTGCAGGAACAGTCACAAAATGGAATTCTAGTGGCTGCAGGAACAAACAATGTCAGATTCTTAACTAATTACTAAACAAAAAATAATAAATAACTAAAATAAGGGACAAAATACTCACCGAGTGGGCCCCCTTGGATGAGCATCCCTTAAAAAAAATGTAAACTCATATGCATGAACTTATAAATTCATTTCATTCATTGGAAAACATGAGTACAATCAAACAACATGACTGTATTACTGAAAAAACTAATAATTGAGTACATCATTAGATTAAGAAACCTCCTAAGAAGGAGCATCTAAGTCTTATTTATATGAAAGGAAGCTACTAACTAATCACCTAGCAAGGTGGTCAACTCCCATATATTAGGAGGATGCCACTTTAGGGAAAGCATAAAAAGTGGAGAGGCGATTATGGATGCATGGAATTTGGTCAAACATGTTTTTCTGAACACAAACTTAGCACAATAGTAATGCCTATATTCACTCAATAGACAATTAAGACCATTTACAAGGTAGTTAAAACTTCACTTTGAATGAGGAATCTCCCGCCATTGAGAGTCTTCCCTCCTTGAATGATCACCTTGTTGACCATTATGGCGAATGGAAGCTAGTAGAATCTTCCTCAATTGCAGGCCTTTAATTATATCTCCATGACAATATTAGTACACACAACAACTGCATATTTGTAACTATCTTAAAGTGATATTCATTAATCCACATGTAAAATTAACATAGATAGTTCATATAGCATGTCAATGTCATTTAAAGGTTATGAAAATAAGCTCATGTCTAATTTCTATGGTTTTTAAGGAAATATCATAAAATGGTCAACATCCAAGAATCAAATTCTATGACAACTAAAACAAATGGATAAAATAAATCTATCAAAATTGAACCATAAATTGGACTCATTAATTCTTTTAAGCATAGCCATAAACCTATATATAGAGTGGCGCTCATTTTTCTACAACTCGGGTGTTAAAACTATCCTATCTTTATTATAAATCGATAAGAATGATGAAGGTGTAGGTAGATGGTCAGTGCTCCCTCAGGATTCATGACATGGACTAACCACCTCTCATAAATCTATTAACTTTGGTAGTTGTATCGACCATTAACAGGTTGATCTTTTGGTGCAACAACATCCATGGGGCCAACAATCAGTATCAGGGTCAAAGGTGCCAGGTTTGAATCCCCTCGGGTAACACAAAGGGGGAGATTGTTGGTAGATGGTTAGTGCTCCCCTTGGGATTTGTGACATGGACTAATTACCTCTCATGGATCCCTTAACTCTAGAGTTTGTATCATGAATTAACAGGTCGATCTTTTAGTGCAATGACAACCATGGGGCCAATAAAAGGAGATGTACAATTAGTCTCTACATTCTTTCATAGTCATTTATTCTCAAATTCATAATCATTTTATCTGCACCTTATACTTTATAAGTTCTATCAAGTCATCTATTATCACATTGGGATTCTTGTATTCCTTTTTGATTTAGAGAACAATTGATTTTTCTATCTCTACATAGCCCTACATAATCTCACCCCTCTATATTTTATTTAAAGTAAGAAGAAAGTGCTATGATTTGTAAAATACCCACAAATAGTAATGGATTCCACTGTATATCATCCGGCACAACATAATTATGTAAATAAAATTCATATAACTGATCTTGTACATTAGGTGTGGCATCAACAAAAATATGTAAAAAGTTAAAATTTCTACTCATGGCAATTAGAAGGTTGCTAATTGGTTGATTGAATTGAAATATTCAAAATTTCTCCTATAAAAATAAAGTATATACCCTAACAGGATGTCTACACTTGATAGTTTGAGAAGCCATATCTACTATTTCCTCAACCTTAATTGCTAGCTCTTGTAACTCAGCTTCTTTATTTTCTAGTACACTGGTATGTTTTGAAACCATTATTTATTTTTCCTTCTCCAATTTTTCTTTTTGTTTGGAGAATTCTTGAGTTACCTTCCACAAATAGTATCCTAGAGACATAGTAGTATGAAAATTTGGAGTTATTTTAATAGGGGACTTTTGTTTGAAATTGTGATTTTTGTGTTTCTTACCTTCACTATGGAAAGTTGTACATGAAATTTCAATTTAGACCCATTCCCATAGTTGTGAAGTTTCTCCTCCAACTCTTTAATCTTCAAGTTCTTTTCCTTGTCTCTCTATTCATATATCATTACCAGTTCCTCTAACTATTCAATTCTTTATAATTCCTCTCGTAACTCTATTTTTACATTCCTTTCTTCTAAAGATAAATCATATTTATCCAGAAATTAGTCATCACCAACCCCAATATATTCACAACCCTCACTATTAGGGCTCTGTGGGGTTCTTTTCCTTGTTTTATTTGCAACAAAAATATCATCTAAATAAGATTCAGAGGTGGTTGGAATATACCACTTTCTTTTAATAGGTGTATGCACATCCTCACCAAAATTTTCTTTAAATTTTGAATCTTCTATTTTCACAATAATTTATTCCTTATGTTTCTTGACACTACCCCTCATAACACCTTTCTTTTTTAGGTGGTGTGAATGTCTTGGCTGGGTGGGTTTCTTCTTCTACACTTTCTTGGGTGCAAATGAAGGTCCACCTTTACTCTTTATTGTTTTTGGTTTCTTGGAAGAAGTTTGGGTTTCTTAGATATCATTTTCTATAGGTTTCTTAGAGGCTATGGTTGGTGACCTTCGTAAAATCTACTCCTTTGGTTCTCCCCTACAATGGGTAGGTGAAGCAAAAAGTGAACCAGAGGGCATTTCTCTCAACAATGCAGTAGGTGATTCCAAATTCTCTAGAAAATTTGGTTCTTCAAGAATATTACTAATATGATCACAAGTTAAAAATATATCCCAAGAAACATGTAGACCTATTGAAACCTTAGACTTAGTTTCATAATTAGGGTAACTAAACAATAGTGTGATAATTTTATAGTTTTTATTTTTTGATTATATTCAAACATCATTCTCTTCAATATGTTATAAAGAAAATTGGGCACATTAAACCTTATATCATGATGAAGGTGACTCAAAATCTTGCAATTTAATCTATACATAAGAGATTTTCTACCATCACATGCAATATATTTGACAATATAAGAGGTAGTAGAAGCCCATACCCATGGTAGTGATAATATTCTAGCACCTTGGGATGTTGAATTGAGACTCTCTCTAGGCCCTTTAAATTCATCCTTAGCAGCTACTACATTTTCCCTAATAGGGAATTCAACTCCTTCTTAAATAGTGGCTACCTCTACAATTGTAGCTTCTCAAGCATATACCTTTAGCCCTCAAATAGTGGCTTCATCATGCTAAAGTGTCTCTATAAAATATTCTATCTGAAATGAATAAAAATATAGAGGTTCACCAAAATGAATCAACAAGATGATGAAACACTATTTTTATTAGTAAGGTTTCATTCAATAATGAAGGCTAAAATGTGTAAATAACAACTAGAAATCAATCCTAACTATTATAACAGCAATACAGAGGGTTTTAAGATGTTAAAATAATGTTTACCTTGCTAAAAAAGTGTTGTTTTGGGGGTTACTAGGGACTCATTCACCCAAGTTGGTGAATGGGTTCCTACTAGGGTTTCTGAAATTTTATTTTTGGGTTATGTTCTTCAATATCTACACTTCTAGCTCCCAAGTGACCAACTCTCAAAAGTTGGAAATTAATTCTATAGGAAACTTCCTATGATCTTGCAAGATAGATGACAACTTTTGCAACTTTTCAATCTTGACAACTTTGCAACTTTTTTTCTCCACTTGATCTTCAACCTAAAATGTTCAATCACGCATCAAAGATAAGAAAAACTTGTTGATTTTTTGGTAATAGGGGTTTTCCTTGGTCAAACCTCATTTTGGTAATTAAACTTTATGATGAAATAATGAAACATGAACATGAAACAATACCGTAGATGAAGCCTTGGAATGTAAATCAACAATCTAACATGAAGTGCTGATGTAGAATTTAGATCTTGATCTTGAATTAGATGTGAAACAATACTTGCAAATGGATCTTCAATGTTGTGTCAACACATAAGCTCAACTACATGTTTGATGCACTATGCCTTTGACATGATGATTTGATATTGAATGCTAAAATAAAACCTTTATAATTTTCCTCTGAATGCCTTTGAAATGCTCTTGAAATGCTCTTGTTAAATCTTAGGATGATTGCATAATAATTATTAGGATGTCTTATATGAAACTATGTGAATTAACCTAATATTTATACTTAACTTAATATTTAATCTTGATATTCAAATAACACAAGCCGACATCAGATCTAGAATTCAAAATCATTAAAATCTCACCACAAATAAGTCTAAAAAGGGGTGTCCCTAGTAAGGAGGACCAATTCACCACCTTCGGTGAATGGGTCCTAGCATAGTTATCCATGACCAAGTTTTGGGGAGGTGAAATAATATGCCAAAAGGGGGTCCTAGGACATAGTGAGGACTCATTTTCTAGGTGGAAAATGGGTCTTATGTCACTATCCTAGGAATCAAATCTTTCAAAATTAAGTATTACGCAACATTATTAATCAGTGTCAAGATTTATCCCTCAAAAAATGCAATAAATAGGGCTTGGATTTGAATTTAAGGGGCAAATTAAGCTCTAATTAACCTCAATTAATTAACGAAGCCCTATATTAATGAAATTTTTTAAAGAAACACTTTGCAACACCCCAAATAAGGTATAGTTAAGTCTCTTTTATCATTAACTATTCATTCCAAACTAAGTGTGAAAAAGGGTTACTTTTTTTGATGCTACATTTTGGACCCACTTTAGTGAGAGTTTTCTCCCATGAATAACTCATGCTGAAGTGGACATTCAAGACACTTAAGTATGAAAAAATAAAAAAGATATAGTCATACCCTATCAAAAACCAAGAAAAAAGAAATTTAAAGGATCAAGCTTTAATCGTTCCAACATGATGTTGAATGTGGCTATTTTTCCAAGAAAAAAGGATCAAGCTTCGATAGTATAATGCGATGTGGAACACATCTAGGCTATTTTTCTATGAAAAATGATCAAGCTTTGACAATATAATGCGATGTAGAACATATCTAGTCTATTTGTATGTAACATGTGTGCTCACTCTAGGGTAGTGGAATCTCAAGCCATCCACTAGGTGAGTCATCCCAACGAGGTGGAAAATGAGAGAATCATATTAGCCTTCCATACCATACTAAAATTATCCTCCTAAAAACTTTGATAAGGCACCAAAATGTTATGCTTTTGAATGATTTTTAATGTTATGTCTATAGTTTTTGGTTAAAGGGGATTTTTCTTTTTTCATGTAAGATCTTCTTCTTAGGGAACATCGTGCCTAATGTCTCCAAGAGAGGACAAGTCAAGAATATAAGATCGCCACTTCTGGGATGCCTTGTTTGCATCGTTCCACTAAGGGAAATAATATGATTATAAATATCACATTCTCAAAGGACATAAAATACATTGACACCACCAAGAAAAGGACACATCACAAGAAAAATAAAATCATGCCATGAAATATGTAAAATTTCAAAAGATGTCATCAATGTATGCCCCCACTTTAAAGCAATTTCTAACACCATTTCTCTGAGAAAATTATTTAAATTTTCCAATGTTTTCTCCTAATACATGAGAGCTTTCCTTGGAAAACCCTATGCCAAGTCATATGTTTTTGAAATAAAGCTATGCCATGAAAAAGGAGGGAAGGGTTGCCCCAAAAAATATATAAGGGATATATGGATTCAGGGTTAGTATTCCATTGCTACAATGTTCTCATACAAATCGAAACTATCATCATTCCCCAAATACTCATAGAATTGGAAGAATGACACAAAGAGAGTGAAAACAAAGAAAAATCCTTCCGGTCAACATGGAAGTGATCTAAATGTCTCAACACCATGAGTCATCCCCAAATGGAAAACACAAGACAAATAAAAAAGATAAAGGAAAGCATTCAGGTCAACATGAAACAAACCTAAATTTCTCAACACCTTGCATCATCCCTAAAAGGAAAACACAAAATAAATGAAAAAGATAAAATGTTTACAAAATATATAAGAATGTAGGTACATATAGAGGAATGGACAAAGAGAGATAGATACATCAAATGAAACAACATGGGCGATCACATTACACACATGAAATCACATAGAAGGAAATGAAAAAGAAAAAAAGAAGAAAAAGACTAGTAATGCACATTTGATTCAACCTATAGTAGGTCTTTCACATCCTAATGTTGATCGGTATATACAGAAGGAAAACAACTAACCAAAGGGACAACAATGAGTTATAAACTAGAGGAAGCACCAAGTTCAACACTCTTTTTAGGAGATTTATCATTTAAGCTCATATAAGAGGAAAACAATGTATTCAATTCATTATGCACTTGTTCATCATTTTTTGTAATATTAATGTCAACATCGAGATTTATCACAATGAGAGGTTGAATAAAAATTTCTCTTGGAGGTTCTTGTTTATGTTGTGGTGAAGGTATAGAATCATTATACATTACTTCCAGTAAGTTTTTATTTTGAGTTTCTATGTTCTTTTTTCCTTCTTTATCTTGTAACATACAAGCAATAACATGATGCCTATGCCTACACTCTCTATCATTTCGATTTCATTTCAATCTATTGTGAATTTATTTTTGTGTAAGAGAAATTTTTTCAATCATAGGTTTCTTCTCTTCCTTGGGAGGAACAAAAGAAACAATAGGTGCTAGCTGAACCACTTTCTCTTTAGCTTTGTAAACTTATTTAACTTTAGGAGGGACAAAGAGATTGTTATGGCTGTCTTGTGGTCTCTTATAGGAAATTGTGGGAGGTTTTATTATAGGTTGTTCCTGGATGGTTGGAAGGACTTTTGATTTGATCATTTTTTTGTCAATGATAGGTGCTTCAATCATAGGTTGAGGCATATTTCAAAGGGATGATTTTGATATACACTTTGCCTTGAAATTTTGATAGGATTTGAAAAAAAAGTATTCTTGAGGCCTAATTGGTTCAGTAGGCTTGGGCCAAAAGAAATCCAATGAAAAGTTCCCTCAGGAAGATGCCAAATTAAAGCCACTATGATGCATAGTAAAGATATCATTTCCAAAGGGAAAATTTATGCACAATCAAGGGGATGACATTCATGGAGTGAAGCCATAGATAGCCTAACTTCACATGAAATTGGTTTGATTATGGGATGATGGTGAATGGCACATTTAATGTTTTTAGTCCAAATTTTAAAGGGATATCTATCAAGCCAATCATAGGAAAAGAAAAACCATTATGCATCTTGATCCATGCTTTTAGCTTTTCATATGTATCTTGATAAAGTTCATGCATGAATAGGAATTCTTCAGTGATCACATTATCACCACAGATGGCATCAATTATCCCACTAGTGGGATTATCATTGATTCAGCCAGTTATGTAAAGAGGACCATCAGGCGCCCTTCTAATTATATCTTGTGAGGAGAAAGAAATGTCCAGATGAATTTCCATTGAGACCTTATGAGGTTTAGTTTTGATAAATGCTACTTTTCTAATCGATTCTTCATTTTCATCATTTATGTTTTCATCATCCATGTATTCATCACATAATTCTTGGTTTCACTAGCTTTGACAAATGAAATAGTGTGTTTCAGCATGGGATTGGTAAATATTTGTAAATTTTTGTTAGGGGGAGCTATGGACTTATTCCCTTGATCATTGACACTACCAATTTGAAGTTGATTGTTGTCAATAAGGTCTTACACAAGATGTTTAAGATGCTTACAATAATTTTTACTATGTCCATTTTTGTTGGTGATAATGAAAATAAGAGTTTTTTTTACAGCCTATAGGAAATGGTATATTAGGATCACACTCTTTAATAGGGGGTAAGGTAAGCATATTCTTTTCAACAAGCTACATTATGATATTATGAAGAGTATTGGGTAAAGGAGTGAAATTTCTATCGCTATCCCCAAAGGGAAAATTAATTGTTATTTTTATAGTATCCACTTGATTATTAGTTTGTTGATTTGGTTGAGGGAAATTAAGTTGTAAAAATTCCTTATTTTTCTTCTTGAAAGGTTGGTAGTTATTTTGAGTTGTGGATTTGGATTTTTTAGAATAACTAGGGGGATTTTTCATATCATAGTCATAAGTCATATTTTGATAATCATGAAGGGTTGTACATAGCTATGTAAAGGATGGAAATCTCAAAATTTCAAGATTATTTCGGAGGGTTTTTTGTAAGTTGGCAATAAAAATTTGTCTAAGGTTGGCATCAGGAATCTTAATGTTTACCTATGAATAAATTCTTTGGTATCTTTCTATGAAATCAATCACTTTCTCATCATCCTTTTGTTTGCATTTCATTCAATCAACTGGGGTAATCTTGGGTTCTATGTGAATATGGAAGTCATTGTAAAAGGCAACAAAAATCTCATTGAATTAACTAATGAAATTATTCGGTAAAGAAGAGAACCACTCTAAATTAGTATTCCTCAATGATCTAGGGAATAGCTTAGCCAAAATTTTATCTTCAAATATTAAATCACTACACAAGGCTATAAAAGAAGAAACATGACTAACATGATCTCTTTTCCCACCATATTTCTCTAATTAGGGATCTTCTATACCTTGTGGAATTTGTTCTCTCAATATCTCCAAGGATAATGGATTAGTTTTAATGTATTGGGAAGGTTGACCATTTTTTTTTTTATGCAATGTTGTAACTTGTTGTTGAAGGGATGTCATGGTTTGCATAAGTGAGTTAAGGAGAGAATCATTGTGATTGCAAGGTGTAGGGGAATAAGGTGGAGTGGTGTATGTATGTAGATGGAAAGTGAATTGTATGTTGGTGAAGGTGGATGGTTGAGGAGATACTATATTTCAATACAGAAAGCTAGAAGGATTCCCTATGGAGATACCTAAGGAAGTGTTCACACTGCTAGTAGGTTGGATTGTTGTGGTAGGTTGAAAGGTTGTGGTAGGTTGAGTATTAGTGTATGTAGGAATGGACATAATTATTGTAGATGGAATTGAAGTTCCACCTTGGATTTGAATGCACCCTAAGTATTGAATACAAGTGGTGATGGTAGGGATGGTTTTATTAACTTTAATCACATTGGTTGTAGGAAGTGAAGTCATGGGAAATGAGGTATGAAAACTATGAGCCATAGAGGGTTGATTATCAACACTATTATAAAGAGAGATAGAAAACCCAAGATCCAAAGTGAGTGATATATCACAGTATGACATGAGCCCTAAACTATGTCTAACAATAGTATTGCTAATAAGACACCGAGTTGTAAAGCTCATACAAGTTTTACAAACATAGTGTGCAAACCCAAAATGGAAAGAGGCAATGCAATTACCTAGAATGAAATGTATTTCTCATATTCTAAACAACACAACTTACCAATTACACTATGCTATAACCTGAAAATGATATACTGTAAATGTAATTTTGAATGTTTAAAATGCACTAAATGAAGCAAATTAGGCTAAATTCAATGAAATGAAAATGTAATAGCAGAAAAAAAAAAAGCATAAAACAAAGATTTCATATTCTAGAAAATTCAGATCAACACCTAATCAAGGAATCATTTGCCACCTTGGGAGAACGGGTCCTATATTAGGGTTTTTGAACTATTTTCACTTATTTTTAAGCTTTTTCCAATGAGTTTCAAATTCAAGTTTGTAACAGTAATTTTTAGTTTCAGGTTTTTGCAAATTTATTATGAAATGCTAATTGAAAAGGTGATGAAATGATGAATAAAAAGACCTAGTTTGATATGAAATTTTGTTTTGATTTTCAAATGAAAATTTATGTGATCTAAATGATATGCAAGATGACTGATTTTTTGTAATTTTTTAAATTTAAAAGAATGCAAAACCATGCAATTCTAAAACCTAGATAAGATGCAAACTTTAATGCAAACTACAACACCCTAAATGAGATCTTATTCAATGCCAATGGATGAAAATGAATATAATATATAACCTAGGATGAGAAGAAATACTCCAAGATAAGAAAATTACAATGTTGAATAAGTTGGTTTCAACAAAATGAATTGAAGAAAAAGTTGGGTTCACCAAAATGAATTAACAAGATGATGAACCAAAATGTTTTTCTTCTAGGGTTTCATTCAATTATGAAGGATAAAATTCATAAATAACATTCAAAAATCAATCCTATCTATTATAACAATAATGAGGTTTTTAAGATGTTTAAAAAAAGTGTACCTTGATAAAAAAAAGTGTTGTTTTAGGGGTCACTGGGTCCCTTCTAGGGTTTCTAAAAATTGATTTTTGGGTTTTATTATTCAATTTCTACACTTCCAACTCCTAAAAGTCAAAAATTAATTTTGTAGGCAACTTTCCATGATCTTGCAAGATAGATGAAGTTTTTTCCAAATTTTCAATATTGACAACTTTGCAACTTTTATTCTCCACTTGATCTTCAACCTAAAACCTGCAATCACACATCAAAGAGAAGAAAAAATTGTTGATTGTTAGGGAATAGGGGTTTTCCTTGGTCAAACCTCATTTAGGTAATTATACCATATGATGAAATAATGAAACATGAAGAAGAAACATGAAACATGAAATAATGATACCTTGGATAAAGTCTTGGAATGTAAATTAGCAATCTAACATGAAGTGGCCATGTGGAATGTAGATCTTTATTTTGAATTGGATGTGAAACAATACTTACAAATGGATCTTCAATGCAACATCAACACATAAGATCAACTACATGCTTGATGCACTATGCCTTTGACATGATGATTTGATCTTGAAGACAACAATAAAATCTTGATAATGTGCCTTTGAATTCATTTGAAATTCTCTTGAAATGATCTTGTTAACTCCTAGGATGCTTGCATAAAAATTCTTAGGATATCTTAGATGAAACTATGTGAATTAACCTTATATGTACACGTAACTTAAGATTTAATCCCAAAATTCAAGTAACACAAGCCAACATCAGATCTAGGATTCAAAATCAAAAATCCCACCACAAATAAGTCTAAAAGGAGTTTTTCCTTAGTAAGGAGGACCCATTCCCCACCTTGGGCAAATGGGTCCTAACACAATTTTCTAGGACCAAGCTTCGAGGAGATGAAATAATATACCAAAGGGAGTCCTAAAACATAGTGAGGACCCATTCACTAGGTGGTCAATGGGTCCTAGGTCACTACCCTAGGACTCAAAACTTGCCAAATTAAGTATTATGCAACATTATTAATGAATGCCAAGATTTATCCCTAAAAAATATAATAACTAAGGCTTGGATTCAAATTTAATGGGAAAATTAAGCTCTAATTGACCTCAATTAATTAATTAATACCTATATTAGTGTGAAAGGGTAAATAAACAATTTAAAACACCCTAAATAAGGCACAATTAAGTCCATTTTATCATTAATTATTCATTCTCAAACTAAGCATGAAAAAAGGTTACTTTTTTTGATGTTACACTATCATATATTCATACTCTATCAATGTCAAGAAATAGTACAACCATCCTCCATTTCTAAAAGTAGGGAAGAATAAATTTTCTAATATCTATTGGTGTGTAGAAGGTTCTTTACGAATAATTTCTCCTGCCATTATGGTAAACTACTCTGTTTTGTTCAAATTCTACAAATTTGGCTCACAACTTTAACCTCACCAATCCTTCATTTCTTCTATACTTTCATTCTTGAAACTCAACTACTATACTTGTCTTTTACAACTTAAATTGGCTTAGGTTATAGCTCAAAATTGGGAAATAGATGAAAAAATCTTTGCAAAAAGGCATTTGGTGTTTTTTGTGGCAAAAGTTAGAAAACCTTGGAAAATTTATTGTCCT
This sequence comes from Sequoiadendron giganteum, assembly GCA_007115665.2. Classification (NCBI taxonomy): domain Eukaryota; kingdom Viridiplantae; phylum Streptophyta; class Pinopsida; order Cupressales; family Cupressaceae; genus Sequoiadendron; species Sequoiadendron giganteum. The sequence continues at coordinate 225,721,450 of CM021108.1, read as the reverse complement.
CCCCCACTAAATCCATTAAGTGGCCTCACTTAATTTTAATTTACTATGCTAATGGTTTAACTACATAAAATGGAAATAAAATAATGAGTATGAAGAAATCAAAATTAAATGCAAATATATCAAAGAACAATTACAATAAATGTTAATTATGGAGAAATAGTATGTGTACCTACCAATGTGAAGTGAACTAAACTCAACTCATGTGAAGTTGATTAGGAGTGTCCATAATGTGAGAATAATTTGACATTTTCTTAAGTGCAATAGGTGATGGATTAAATGAAAAGGTGGTGTGTGGTAGTGAAAGGCTATAAAATGGAAAACTTATAGGATATGAAATTATCTCTTGAGTGCATGTAAATCAAGGAATGTGTCATGGGATGTGATTGTGAAGTGTATGCAATGAATTGATAGGAATATGGATACATATGTGGAAAAATTTAATGTATGTGGATAGCATGCAATCAAATTGGAAAAAAAATTGAATTCTTTGATTGGTGCATGTTGTGGGTACTTTCAACAATAGGTCCCTATTTGAGTTGTATCAGCTTTTATTCATCAAGCTACATATCCCTACTCCATCATGGATTGTATTTGAAAAGTATTTTTGATTTTGTCACTTGTGCAATGTGTGCATGTGTAGGTGTTAGAAAATTATACTTGGTTGACCTTAGTAGATGAGCTGTGTAGCTAATATATCGAGGCACTTGTAGAACCTATAGTATGAATTTTTGTATCCTAGTCTATTAGAATGTTTTCATTAGGATTATTTATTTTATCATGATCACTATCATGCTCAATATATTTATTTGAAGCATTGTGTGGTCCATATTATTGCATTAAAGAAATGTTAAAATCATCTTTCTGTGTTCATTGACCAATAGTGAAAATCTAACAGAATGTATAGTTTGCAACTTGATTGCTCCATTTGGGAAAAAATTATCTATTTCATATGGTCCTAACCACCTTGTTTGAAGCTTCCATTTATAATATTTATAATTTGAGTCATATAATAAAGCTTAGTCACCCACACTAAATTCTTTTTTTTGATAAATTGATCATGCCATTTATTCTTTATTTCTCAACAATATTGATGTGGTGCATAACTTCCATTTTTATATCATCTAATCCATTTAGATTATGTAGTGATTCTTTTTATTCTTTTTTCAAGTCCATATCTAGTTTAATTATTGTCTTGAGTGTCCTGTATTCAAATTTAATGGGCAGAAATTTTGTTTTACCATACACCAACTCATAGGGTGTAAAATATTCTGCTGTCTTCCATGTTGTTCTATAGGTCCATACTACCTCAGGTAACCTAGGTACACAATATTTTCTATGAATCTACAGAGTTTTTTATGGGATGTTTTCAATATCTCTATTATTTACTTCCACCTTCCAATTGTCTTCGGGTGATGGGGTGTTGATTTCCTATGCCTTATTTCATACTTCTGAACCAATTTGGTAATCAACAATAATTTGAACTATGGACCTTGATTTGTCACAATTTCTCTTGGAACTCCATACGTTTCAAATATGTCTTCCTATAGGAATTTGGCTACATTACCATCTCTAGCGAATTGTAATTCTTTGACTTCAACCCAATTTGTTAGATAATTTGCACAAACTAAGATATACTCCTTGTTATTGAATGCTGGTGATATTGGACCAATGAAGTCTAGCCCCCATTTATCAAATGGTACTAGTTCCAACTATGGTTTTAAAGGAATCTCATCTTACCTAGTTGGCTTGTCCATCCTCTAACATCTATCACATCTCCTTGTATATTTCATCTAATCCTTATGAAGAGTTAGCGAATAATAGCTAGTGGTAAGAATCTTGAGTGTAGGCCTCTTTGTTGAAAAGTGCCCCCCACAAGGTTCATCATTGAATGCTTTGAGGATGTCATAGACCTCAACCTCTCTTATGCATCTCCTCATAATATTTTTTGTATCTATATGAAATAAATAACTAGCTACCTAGGAGTAGGGGAAACTTTTATCCACCAACTACCTCATCTCTCTAGGGGAGAAATGAGGTGATATCTACCTTTCTAATAGGAAATTTTCAATATCAAAAAACCAAAGTGTCTACATTGTTAGAGAAAATATATGTTCATCTAGAAAAGAATGATCAAAAATACCTTCTACTAATTGAGTTGGTAACCTAGATAGAAAATCTTCCACCACTTTTTCTTTACTAGACTTGTCCACTATGGTGATATAAAATTCCTACAATAATAATAACCATCTGAAAAGTTTTCCACCAACCACAATTTTATTTATTAAATATTTTATTGTGTTGTGATCAATGTGGATAAAGACTAGATACACTATGATATAGTGCCTAAACTTGTTAACTGCATAGACAACTAAAAACATCTCTTTTTATGTGACTATCATGTAATTGAGGTCTACTCCTTGTAGGATTTTATTGATATAGTAGATAGCATACTCCTTATTATGTCCCTTTTGTTCAAGTACTACTTCTATGGAAAATTTAGAACCATTTGTGTGTATGTTGAAAGGAAAGGTTAAATTTGGTCCTCTCAAGATAGGCTTTTTTGTCAGTGTTTCCTTAAGTGCTTCAAAAGAGTGTTAGCATTCTATGGTCCAATCAAACTCTATATATTTTGTGAGAAGAACAAATAAAGGTATTGTAATTTTTATAAAGTCCTGAATGAATCTTCTATAGTATCCTGCATGTCCTAGAAAACTCCTCACATCTTTTTCTTTGTAGCATAGGGAGTGTGGAGATTATCTCAATTTTATTTGGATCCACTTGAATCCCTTCAATTGATACAAAATTTACTAGAAAAATCCCTTTGATCATCATAATAAAAAAATTCTCATGACTTAGGGATATATCATGTTCTTGACACCTCTTTAAAACTTTCTCTAGGTTATTGAGTGCTTCATCATATGTTTCTCCATGGGTTATAAAATCATCAATATAGATTTACATTGAGAGTCATGTGCAAAATATGAGAAAATTCTTAGCACCACCCTTTGGAAAGTTGTTGGAGCATTACATAGTCCGAAGGGAAAAATTTAATATGTATATGTGCATCAAGGGCATGTAAAGTTGGTTTTATCCCAGTCCTTTGGATCTTTTCTAATCTAGTTGTACCCACTGATTCAAGCACTTGATCAATGAAAGGTAGTGGAATGTTGTCTTTTCTAGTGGATATGTTTAATTCTTTAGAGTCCACACATACTATCCATTTCCCTCATTTCTTGGGGACAATAACTAAATATGAAACCCACAGACTATCAAAAATGAGGTAAATGAAACTTGCATCAATTAATTTTTATAATTTATTTTTGACTATTTCTCTCAATGCAAGGTTTATTCATCTCTAAGATTGTCTAATTGGTTTGAAAAAATTATTTATATAGATCTTGTGCACTCATAGGTCTAGATCAATTCCATACATGTGTATCAATGTGAATTTTCACCCCTAATGCAAATTACATTTTTTCCCTTAACACTTTAGAAAACCTAAGGCAGAGGCTTAATTCCACATAAACCCACTACCTTTGTTCCACTTGGCACCTCTTTTGAGCATTGGTAGAGGTGTTTCTATCTAGGATGCCCATGTGGCGCGCAAATGTATGTTTGGCGCACTAACATCCCTAATAGATTACTGCATCCAGAGCCTACAAAGGCATTACCATTCCCATAGGAAGTCGATTTGCAATGCCCTTTTTGGCCGACTGACCCGAATATGGCCATTTCTTCCCTCTTTCCTTCATATTCACTCACCTTCATTCATTTCATGGCTAGTTGATCTCTTCACATCCAATCTACACTCTCTCCACAATCTCTTCAATCTCCTCACAAGCTCCAAGAATCTTTTCCACAAACACTTTACACTTCACAACAACAACATCAACACTCCATCACTTAAGTAGAGAAAGTGTGGAATGAAACTATGAACCCCTAAACCTGGAAATGCACAAGAGGAATAAAACACATTAGTTGTTAGTTCAAATGTATGCAAACAAGTATGAGAAATTCCCCATAAAATCCATCTATTCAAACTAAACTAGGAAAATGAAGAACACAATAAACTTGAAACAAAAGAGATTCAATCCTAATTAAGCCAATAGATTAGTGATCCCATAGGGGAATTGGTTCCAATGAAGTGTTGCAATTGGCCCTTTCCCATTTCCTTAAGTAGAAATGGTGTGTAAATGAGAAATGGTCAAATCTCCAAAGATATTTGAGCATAACCTTGTTGCAAAATCTTGAAATATGATATATAGTTGATGGAAATGGGAAAAATTGGCTCTCAAGTTGAAGAGAGTAACTTTGCATATGATTGTGGATGAGGATGAAGTTGAGTATAGTAAGTTTACTCAAATTTTGGATGTTTGAATGAGAGGAAGAGTCTCTCATTTATAGATTCCAATCTTGGAAGAATGAGTGAAAATAAGCAATGTAGGATCATTCAACATCCAATGGCCAAGTGCCACTTGTCAAGATGTGAATGGTTGAGGAATGAGCACATTTTGGTCAATGTGCATGATAAATGCCATTGGATTCAAATTTGAATTTTGAATGTGACATGTTGGGGGGAGAGAGAATGGAGTTAATGTCACTTGGCTCAATGCACAAGGACATCTAAGAGGCATTGAATACCTTGTTGGAAGGACCAAGCCCACTTGGCCTTTTTGAATTCAAATGAGAGAATATTCCCTTTTGATGCTTTGTGAGGGAAAGTAGATAATTAAATAAATCAAAGTAATTGATTTATTGTGCAACTTGCATTCTCTAGAGGATTTTAATGAGAGGGATTAACTTAATAATGGTTTTGATTAATTTAATGAAGAATTAGATGATGTGACAATTTTGACTTGAATTTATGAATTGATTTAAGTCAAGAATTGAGAGGAAATGATTAATTAAATAAATGATTTTGATTTATTTAACTAAGGAGGAATATGTTAGATTAAATTAAATAATGTTTTAATTTATTCAATTTAATAAGAGGACTTTAGAGATTTAATTTAAATAAAATGAATTATTTAAATGAACAAAGAAAAATGATTAATTAAATTAAATTGATTAATTTAATCACTAGAGGAGAAAGACCTAATTAAATAAATAATGATTTATTTAATTAAGGGATGAAAGGTGTTGATAAGCTGAGAGTATGATTCAAGACGAAACAATGTTAGTAGGATCAGAATCAGGTGCATGTATATTTTACGTGTCTACAAAAACACCATGATAGCAGAGGCTTGAGTTCCTCTTATTTTCTCCCCCACTAGCTTTGAGTGCTTTGGGCGGAGGTGGTAAGCTTTAACTCCTCTCCTCTATTATGTGGTTGAGTAGCATAACACTATTTTGTAGTGCTTTTGTGTACTTTACTTCATTTCATATCTTTCTCTATCCATCTAGCTATCCATGGAGGTGGGAACACCAAAACGGGGGTTTGACTGAGGCAAACCCCTATATAGCCTCAACTCTTTCTCTCTCTCTATCTTGTGTGCAAGTATAGGAGACATTCACACACTAGAGGCTTCTTCATTCGCATGTTCGTAAGCGTTTCCTTTCCCTTTTCTCTCCTTGTCTTTATCTTTTCTATTTAAGTCTATTTCGTTTATCACATTTTGTTGCTTTCTAGAAGTTCTTAGCAATTAGCTTAGAAGTAGCCACTTAGCTTTTTTATGTGATAAACCTACTTTTTTGTCCATACAAGATGCCAGTGTGCCTTGAGGATGTTAGTGCACCATGATTTCATCCATATTCTATGTTGACTTCCTTTGGCAGAGAGCTAGTCGGTTTGTCCAAAGAATCTCTGACTTGCTCTTTTTGGTTCTAGAACTCTCGCCACTATCCTTTGAGGTAAGTTAGGGAAGTTTACCCTATGAGGCTCTCTTATTGAAGAGAAATCATGAGTAGTGAATCCCCCTTCTCTACATTTTGGTGAACCCGACATGAAGAACAATGTTCTTCGAAAAACTAGGAATTTATTTACCCCTACTTGGCGAGGTCATAACTTTTGACTCGGTGCTCGAAATTTAGAACTGTTTGCACTATTGGAAAGGTCTTCTAGAGAACTAGTTTAGTCCTTAATATACTAGTGCCTTTTGTTGTTGAATTTTAGGGACTGATGCAAGTTCTAAACCCAAATTCCACTCCGAAGACCTTTGAAAATGCAAATTACTAAAACATAGAAAATATCGAAAAAATGATAATGAATTTACTATCTTGTATTATTTATGCATCTAATTGTATTCAAAATTTTAATGATATTCCATTTCACACATGTGATAGTGACTTGGCTTTTCCCATGTCACTTTGTATCTTTGATCCTTCTCATGAGAGTCCTCTTCCTTCAAGGGATATCTTGTTGTAAGAAGATGAAATCATTGATACCTTTCTAAATATTACTCTACCTTCTATTCATTCCAATGCACTCTCTTCTAGAGATGATGCATTTGTGAATGATGAATCTACCCTTCACCCTAGTGCACTCTCTTCTAGAGATGATGCATTGGTGCATGATGAATCTTCTACTCCTTTTGATGCACTCTCTTCTAGAGATGATGCATTGGTGCACAATGAATCTTCTACTCCTTCTGATGCACTCTCTTCTAGAGATGATGCATTCATGAATGATGAATTTCTTATCTATTCTAATGGACTCTCCTTTAGGGATGATGCATTAGTGCATGATGAATTTCCTTCCACATTTGATCCTATTTGGATTGATGTTGAGAATATGTCTTTGAATAATTATTCTACTAGTTGTGATGATTCTGTAAATGTAATCTATGTCTCTACTGCCCCTCAAAGGCCTAAGAGATCGATCATTTACGTGAATCCAACTAGTTCTCCTAAAAGGATTTGTTCTATTGATTGTATTCCATTTGATAGTAACTCTCTTGATCCTTCTAAGACTCCCTCTTATAGAGTGGTAGCACACACTTATGATACTAGAATAAATAAACAACTAAGACTTCCTCAAGCACCTAAACCTACAACTGAAGCACCTAGTGATTACGATCTTGTCAAGCAACCGTGCATTACTCTGGCTAAGATCTCACTATGGTACTTTCTTCAGTCTGCTCTGATTTATCAAGGTATGCTTCAAGAAGCCTTGCAAAGGATACTCTTTCCTTCTCCTGTTAGGCTGGTAGATGTTGATACGTTGATAGCTCATATTCGTATGGATTCACCGAATATTATGTTTTATCCAGAGGAACTCCCGCCTTTGGAAGTACAAAAGCAAGCAAAACCTCTAATTATTATAGTTAATATTAATAAGATTTGTATTAGACGTACTCTCATTGATTTTGGTTTGATACTTAACGTACATAGCATTGATCTATTACCTAAGATTAATATTGATCCATCTTCTATTAATGCTTCCTCTGTTGACATTCGTGGGTTCGATAATGTCGGTTGGAAAGCCCTAGGCACGATAGTCTTTCCTTTGAGGTCGGGACCCATTACTATACCTACCCTTCTATATGTTATGTTAGAGAAGTTACCATATAACCTTCTTATTGGTAGACCATGGATTCATGCTATGGGTCCAGTCCCGTCTACCTTGCATAAATCTATTAAATTCATTGCTAATAATCGAGTAGTCATAGTCAAGGCTGACCCTAATGCTATGCACTTATGTGAGATGGTTGTTGTCGGTCAAGCTTCAGTTATGTCTACTCTTATTCCTTCAATGTCTTCCAATGTGCCGATGTTTACTCTAGTAGTATCTACTACAAAGGGTACTCTTGAGATAGATATCCCTGAGGAAGATCCTTCTGAAGCGAGAAATACTAAGTTTGTTACTTCTACTTCTTCTCAAAGGAGTGCATGTCTTGGTGATGATTGGGGTCCTTAAGACTTTATGAATTCCTTTGTTTAGGAATATAAATTTGACCCAATCTGCTTAGACCTTTCGACAACATCATTCACACCCACTATCAAAGATGGTTACTCTTTTGTGTCACAAGATAATGTGAATATGAACTATAATGATCTTAGTGTTGATCCCTCCTCTAAGGAAGATGATTACGCTTCTGCTAAGGAGGATACTGTTGAAATTCCTATCAAGAAGGATGATGATGATCCTGTAGAAGAGTATGTTCCCCCTTCCTGTAATAATGCTCTTTATAATGATCTTCCTTCTTCTCATGATTTCAAAGCACGTAATGGCCCTATCTTTAGGCTCGTCTCTAAATATGGCTGAGTGTAAAGGTTGTGGGCTTAATGAACAAGGCATACAGGTGTAGACACGTAAAATATACATGCACTTAATTTTGATCATATTAACATTGTTTCATCTTGAATCATACTCTCAGCTTATAAACACCTTCATCCCTTAATTAAATAATTCATTATTTATTTAATTAGGTCTTTCTCCTCTGGTGATTAAATTAATCAATTTAATTTAATTAATCATCTTTCTTTGTTTAATTAAATAAATCATTTTATTTGATTAAAATCCCTAAAGTCCTCGTATTAAATTAAATAAATTAAAACCTTATTTGATTTAATCTAACATATTCCTTCTTGGTTAAATAAATCAAATCATTTATTTAATAAATCATTTCCTCTCAATTCTGATTTAAATTGATTCATCTATTTAAGTCTAAATTGTCAAATCACCTAATTCTTCATTAAATTAATCAAAACCATGATTAAGTTAATCCCTATCACTAAAATCCTCTAGAGAATTGAAGTTGCACAATAAATCAAATACTTTGATTTATTAATTCATCTCTATTTTCCTCACATGGCATCAAAAGGGAATATTCCCTCAAGTTTGAATTCAAAAATGCAATTGGATGGGTACTTCCAACAAGGCATTCACTCCTTTACATGTCCTTGTGCATTGAGCCAAGTGACATTAACTTCATTTCTCTTTCCCTCTCACATGTCACATTCAAAATTCAAATTTGAATCCAATGGCATTTATCATGCACATTGACCAAAATGTGCTCATTCCTCAACCATTCACATCTTGACAAGTGGCACTTGGCCATTGGATGTTGAATTATCCCACATTGTCTATTTTCACTCTCTCTTCCATTTTGGAAATCTATAAATGAGAGACTCTTCCTCTGATTCAAACATCCACAATTTGAGTAAACTTGCTATACTCAAATCCATCTTCATACACAATTCACATGCAAAGTTACTCTCTTCAATTGAGAACTAATTTTGTTCATTTCTTCCAATCATCCATCATTTTTCATAGATTATAACAAGACTATGCTCAAATCTCTTTGGAGATTTGACCATTGATTCAATCAACTCACATTGCAACATAGGAATTGGGAAAGGTCCAATTGCAACATATCATTGGCACCAATTCCCCCATGGGATCATCATTTTATTGGCTTAATTAGGATTTAGTTTAAGTTTCTTGTTTTATGTTCTTCATTTTCCTAATTTTAGCTTTAATAGATGGATTTTGTGGGGAATCTCTCACTCTTGTACATGCATTTGATCTAACAAACTAATGCGCTTTGTTTTCTTTGTGCATTTGCAGGTTTAGGGGTTCACAATAGGTCCCTATAGAATTCGCACTTCACAAGCATAATCTAGGGCTTGGTTTCTCAAATGAACAATCAAATTAGAAACCATGGTTGAATGTTGACATGCTATCCACTCAACCTTATTCTCGTAGATTGGTCCATCCTCCTTTGTCTTTGATCTTTGTATCCTCTTCTTGTGAGTAGTTGAGTCTTTCTCCACAAGAGAAAGGGTTGCTTCCTGCTCCTCATCCTTTGTCTGAGAAAGAGCATATTTTGTTGTGGCTTCTAAAAGCCCACTTAATTACTCTTCCTCCTACATGCAAGAAATATCATAAACATGATAAATAAAAACACTCTTTGTGCATACCAGCGAGTTCCTAGCCATTCCACTAGCGAATGTAAGGCCTTGAAGGAAAAAATACAACTTCGTGATTCAAGTGCCTTTTGATGCACCTAGATTTTCATCACATGACAAGTGGTGTCGAGGTCTACCTAGATATCCTTCATGCTTAAAGTATCTTGTATGGTTCTCCTCCCCTATATGTTGGGGGTAGTGATAATATATTCTAAGATGTCCATCCTTCTTAAGGACCCCCTCTCTTCTCTCTATCTTCTGAATGTAGCATCCCTTGAGTGGACCTTCTTTCTTTTGAAGGGTTACTGAGGGACCTCTTTGAAATATTTTCTCTCAAATGAATTATGTGGTGTATAGCTTGGGGGTTGCTCGACTGGACCTATCTCTTATCTTTGCATCTTGCTCAAGGGCAGCCCAACTGGAACTATCTTTGCATCTAGTTTGGGGGAAACTCAACTAGACTTTTTTGGCATCCTTTCATCTAGCTTGGGGTCAGCTTGACTAGACCCACTTTGCATCTTTATGTCTAGCTTGAGGGTAGCCCGACTAGACTTCACTTTTCAAACAGTGTGTCCCTTGACTAGACCCTCCTTCCTTTGGAAGGGTTCTTGAGGGACCCCTTTGAAAGTCTTACAACTTAATGATGGTCTATGTGACTTTCCGTTCACCGGCCTATGCGAATGCTTCCTTATATGTTCTATCTCCGGGTAAACATGTCACCATCTCTTACTTTGTGGAGTCCCCTTTGCTTGTTCTCCTTCATTTGAGAGTTCTTGGAGGATACTTTCCTTGTAGGTTTGCGGGTCTATAAGGCACTTTCTTTCCTAGTTTCCTTCATGTGAGAGTTCTTGGAGGACACCTTCCTTGCAGGTTTGTAGGTCTATGAGGTACTTTCCTGGTTTCCTCCATGTGAGAGTTCTTGGGGGATACATCCCTTCTAGGTCTATACGTCTATGAGGCACTTTCCTAGTTTCCTTCATGTGAGAGTTCTTGGAGGATACCTTCCTTGTAGGTCTATGGGTCTGTAAGGCGCTTTCTTGGTTTCCTTCATGTGAGAGTTCTTGGAGGATACCTTCCTTGTAGGTTTGCGGGTTTGTGAGGAACTTTCCTAGTTTCCTTCATGTGAGAGCTCTTGCAGGACACCTTCCTTGCAGTTCTATGGGTTTGTAAGGCACTTTATTTCTTTGACTTCATAGTTTTGCATAATTATGAATTCCTTTTCTTGTCCCACACTTCTGAGTTTACCAGACCGTGCTATGCTTCCTCGTCAATTTAGGTATACATTTCTAACCTTACTAATTCTCTACTCTACTTTACTGAAGCACTCATCAGTATTCATGCTCACTAAAGTGGGGAAAAAATGTGTCAATGTGAATTTGCACCCCTAATGAAAATTCCTTTTTTCCTGTTAACACTTTAGAAAACCTAAGGCGGAGGCTTAATTCCACATAAAACCACTACCTTCATTCTTCTTGGCACCTGTTTTGAGTGTTAGTAGAGGAATTTCTATCTAGAATACCCATGTGATGCATAGAAATATGTGTGTCATGCTAACATCCTTGAAAGATTCCCGCATTCGGAGCCTGTAGAGGCATTACCATTCCCATAGGGAGTTTATTTGTAACACCATTTTCGACCGAATGACCTGAATATGGTCGTTTCTTCCCTCTTTCCTTCATATTCACTCACCTTCATTCATTTCATGGCTATTTGATCTCTTCACATCCACTCTACACTCTCTCCACAATCTCTTCAATCTCCTCACAAGCTCCAAGCAACTTTTCCACAAACACTTTACACTTCACAAAAACAACATCAACACTCCATCACTTAATTAGAGCAAGTGTGGAATGAAACACCACGACAATAGAGGCTTGAGTTCCTCTCATTTTATCCCCAACTAGCCTTGAGTGCTTTGGGAGGAGGTGGTAATATTTCACTCGTCTCCTCTATTATTTGGTTGAGTAGCATAACACTGTTTTGTAGTGCTTTTGTGTGCTTTACTTCATTTCATATCTTTCTCTCTATCTATCTAGTTGTCAGTGGAGGTGGGAACACCAAAACGGGGGTTTTACTGAGGCAAACCCCTATACAACCCCAAGAATTTCTCTCTCTCTCTCTCTCTCTCTCTCTCTCTCTCTTGTGTGCGAGTATTGGAGACATTCACACACTGGAGGCTTCATCATTGACATGTTCATAAGAATTTCCTTTCCCTTTTCTCTCCTTGTCTTTATCTTTTCTATTTCAATCTATTTCCTTTATCACATTCTGTTGCTTTCTAGAAGTTCTTAGCAATCGGCTTAGAAGTAGCCACTTAACTATTTTCTATGATAAACCTAATTTTTGGTCCATATGAAATGCCAGTGCACCTCAGGGTTGTCAGCGTGCCACATTTTCATCCATATTCTACGCAGACATCCTTTGGCCAAGAGCTTGTCAGTTTGTCTAGAGAATCTCTGTGACCTCCTCTTTATGGTTCTAGAACTCTCACCCCTGTCCTTTGAGGTAGTTTAGGGAATTTCTCCCCATGAGGCTCTCTGATTGAAGAAAAATCATGAGTAGCAAACTCCCCTTCTCTACAACATGTCATGGTAGTCCCATGCAAAAAAAAATTGTGTTCCTATAGAACAATAGTTAATCCATTACTAACATTTAGCATTCTTATTGGAATGATTTATAAAGTCTTGGATGCTAATTTTATAGATGAAAGGTCAAATCCAACAATATTCAAGACACATTGTTGTGGAAATTAAGAATGGAAAATTTGGGATACTAATTCTTATGAATTGATAGGTATAATATTTTGTAGAGGGTTCTGCATACATGATAGACAAACCTATTGCTATGGGTTCCTACCATAGTTATTATGTATAATGTGTGCAATCATCCTCATTGTTGTTGCTCAGAAAAGGGCTACGTTCAATGGTCATGAGAGTCTACAAGGAATACTATTCTTCTTCATCTAGGGTATGCCAAATGGTCTGCTCTAAATCTACATGAGGTTGGGCTGGTGGATAAAGGACCAATTTCTTGGTCATTGTTCTATTTGAGATAATCATGTTTCTAGACCTACAACCTATAAATGCATAAGCTATTGCTAACCATGGTCTTCCTAAAATAAGTGGATAACTTTCAAGGTTAACCTTTGGCTGCAATACTAAAAAATATGTAGGGTACTCCCATGAATCCAAATTTATGACCATGTCCTTAATGATGCGTTCAAGTTTCGCTATTGACCTATATGCCAACTATAGAAGAGTGGGTGTAGTTCTAATATTTACTAATTGCAATATCTACATTGTTTCCTTAGTCATCACATTAATGGTTGCCTCTAAGTCAATTAAGGTGTTTTTTATGAGGGTACCATTTATCTTAACATCCACAACTAGACCCACAGGGTTTGTATATTTAGGGATAGTGATGTTCCCCAACGTAATGTCAATAAGTTTCCTTAAGAAATGTATAGTTTGAGGGTCCTTCCTTTTTCTACCTAGCCTTTTAAGACAAAGGCCTCTCATTATTTTTTTGTAAATAGGAATTTTATTGATGGCTTGAATGAGAGGCATATTTATACACACCATGAAGGTACCCTAATAGGTCAATTCCATCTCAATTTTGATGATTTTGAATAGCTAATTTCTTAGGGAATGGAGTCTAGGGACTTGAAGTGGCCTCATTCACCTAATTTGACTTAGATTTCATAGGTGGGATTTCCAAAGCTTTTGTTCAAGATTTTCCATTTACCAACTAAATGATTTGAGGGGATGATGTCCTGGCCAATGTTTTCCCTAGCTTGAGGTGGACATCACTAACCTCTACCCCATAAGTGGGGTATTGAATAGAATTGTTAGTGTAGGTCTATTGAACAAGATTTTTATTTGGGTTAGGTACATGTTGGGCTAGTAGTTGTGGTGCTCTTGGTGGCTAAGATGATTTGTTTGTTGGATAGGGCATGATGACTTGTAGCTATGGCTGAAAATGATGTTGTGGCTACTAGTGATTTATTTTTGGTTTTGCCATTACTGACCCTTTTCCCATTGAGGATGCTATTTATTTTGTTGTGGCAATTGGGGGTTATAGTTAGATCCTTTAAAATTTTGTTATGGCCACATAGTTTGTTGTTGTTGGTTCCAATTTGGTTGGGTAATTTTTCATTTTTTTGTGTGTTTTCCCAAGGCTAAGGGTTCTAACTAGAGAAGTCTTGATTATTAACTATAAATGGTGTATTGAAATTTAAAGGATCTTGAGGAAAAAAATTCAAGGTTTCCATGGCCTCCTTTGTGTGATGTAGAAATATTTTCCATCTTCACCTTCTAGTGCTTGAAAGTTTGTTTTCTCTAGTCTATCCTCTATAATGATTTCTATGCTTTTGCACTTACAATTAGCTTTTCTTTGTTTATAGTTAGGGTAGTATTCAATAAGGATTGCCTCTGCCTTGTCTTTCTTTTTATTTACATGTAGAGTGTCTAATTAGGTAGCCAAATGACTTATGATATCTTCTTTCACATTGGAAAACAAGTTACACAATTCCACTCTAGAGACTCCATTAGATTTTTTGTTGATGGAATATGTTCTTTCCCACCTTGTCTTCTAGGTAAAGGTTCTTGAATAGTTTCTACAAACTTTTTAGATTTCTTCAAAAGTTAATTGTGATACATCTCTTGACCAAATAAGATTAAGGGAATCCATCCAGTCATCATTAACTTCTCTTAATAAACACCAATTTCATGGATTATTTTCAAAGTCCATTTTGTGGAATTTTCTTTAAGGAGAACTAGAACATTTCTAAATAATCCTCCAATGGTTCATATTCCTTTTGAGACATTCTGGAAATGTCATCCCTTCTTCTATCAAATTGTCTACAATAGTCCTAGTATTTCTCTAGGAACATTTTCTTCATAGTGTCCCAATTTGGAACAACATCTCTTCCCATACCCATAAATCATCTTAAGGTAGCATCCTTCAAGGTTGTTGGAAATAGTTTTAGTCTATGTGCATCTATTGTGTAGTCATAACTTCTACATAAGACATCAACCTCAAACAAGAAGGTATTTGGATCCTTAGTAACCAAGATATAGAAGACATGCAATGTAGAAGGAGGTTTATTCTTCAAGACAAATGCTCTCTCATAGTTGGCAATGATAAGCTCAAAAGTAACATGTTCTAGTAGGTCATCCATCGCTACATCAACCATGGTTTGGAAGGTCTCCTCTGTATTTGTAATGGGTGTTGGTGAAAGGGAAATTTATTCTTAAAGGATACCATTTCTCTAATCACTGTAATTACCAATATCCTCTCTAGCTTCATGTGATGAGGGGAGAAATCTCCCCAAGATGTCTCACCACCTCTGCATACAATAGGTGTTACTTTGTATAGCAACAACTCCTACATAATAGTAAAATGTTCTAGTATTGATGGATTGAAACCTAATTGTTCTAATGCTAGAAATAAAATAATAAACTATGAAAACTTAAAATAATTGAGATGAAACTTTGAAAGTAGCACCATCCCTAGCAACAGTACCAAAAATGTAGAGGCCCACTAGTGTTCAATGAACTTGGTGTTAAACACAATTCAGAGGGGGTCCTACTAAATAGTCTACTAATCCCTTAAAAGGCCTTCATTTAATTATCAACCATGAATAATGTAATATTTTTATGATGCTGACATTGTATATTCATTCAAAGATCCTTCACTACCTATATCATCCTAGGGTGATCCCACAATACTGGTTTACAATTTTTCACCAAACTAGACACTGAACTAATTTTTTCTAACTAAATCTTCACTTTCGGGCACCTATAGCGGCTAAACAATGAGGAATTTGAAGATGATGCAGACAAGTGATTTGTGACATTTTGTCTAAAGATTCTAAATATATTTTTTTCAAAATTTTTGGAATCAAATTGCACTTCTTTTCCATCTCCTTCGAAAACTAGTTTTTTTTTTAGTAAACACCATTTTTAAGGAGTGATGCTCATTGTATACAATATAATTTTTTTTCCATGAATAATAAAATTATAATTTTTTTGAATTTATATTTATAGCTATGATATCTAGTGCTTTCACTTGGTTTCATAGTGTTTTATTAAATATTTTTTCCTTAATCAATTTTTGAAGTCAAACCAATTACAATTCAGACATAGGGAGACTATATACAACATAAATTTTTTGTATGTATCGAAATTCAAATTTTTTTTGTTGGATCAAGGATTTCAATATCTAGTGCACTGATATTTTTCAAAAAAAAATTTGATAATCTGCTATTTTTCCACATGTGTAGAATAGAGAGCTTGATTGTTTGGTGAAAAACCTACATTCACAATAAATAAAAAATAAATATAATGATAAAATTTAATTATTTAAAATTATACTTTTTGGGAAGCTTATATTAAGGACTACATACTTACAAAAAATAAATTTTCAATGAATTTATTTGATCTGGGCCAAAAGGTAAATCAAAATTGGTTTTTTATCAGCATTTTGATAGGTGTAAAGGAGATTCCATTATAGGTATGGTTTAAGACTAGCATGGTTCTATCCAAGGGGGTTTGATCTAAGGTGGTTTTATCAAATCCTCTTCAATTGGAATCCTTCAAATGGAACTTTTAAAGGCTTAAATCATTATATTTTCTAATAATATGTGATCTCATCAAAAATCAGAATCTCTCAGAAATTGTAAACTAGAATTATGGGATCACCCCCTAGCATAGGTGTTTACACACACTAGAAATCATAAATTACATAACAATAAAAAGAGGTAATGTTGAAGCCATTTCTATGAGTACTTACAAATAAATACTATGACTAGTTCATTGTTAAGAAATTAATACTCTAACTAACCAGTACTGCTAACTTGACTAGCTCTAGAGGACTATGCATGAAAACAATTAAAGCATGAATACAGGACAAGATATTATTCACATTCACCACATAAATAATTTGATTAAGACAAATATAATCATGAAAATAACTATTGTAATAGAAACAAATGTGTAAAAACCAAAGTTGGGAATAATTAGCTTGAGTGGCCCTTGCTAAAGTGACTATAACCACAGGATAAATTCAAATCTATCTCCTCAAACTAATTCAAAATAATAGTGAGTAGAAATATCTTCATTGCATAGCTAAAGATATAATAATCCAAAGAGATTCTTCTATAATATGCTATTCATAAGATCATGATTGGAAAAAAATATTGTATGTACAAAACAAACACTAACTAAACATATCTATTTACTATATTTTCTATTTCTCAATTCGTTAAGTAACTCGACCATTGAACCATTCATATAGGTTCCAGGGAGTCTTATTAGATCAAATAATGGAAATAAAAATCTAATTATAAATCACCACTCCCTAAATATTAGAGTGATAAATTCTGAGTAACTAAAAAACAACTCAAAAGGTAGAAGAATGGGAATAGGACTATAATTCTACTACAATAGTTTAAAATTAAAATGTGGACTATAGAAACAGACACGTTGGATTTCCAATCATGACAAAATTCTCCTCCTCTAGTAGTATTATTAAATGATGTGATGATTCAAAATAATCCTAAAAAATCGACTCCTTCAATTATGTAGTTGTTGCATTCTTCTAACTTCCCTTGCATTGCTATCTGAAACTCCCTTTGGTTGCAGGTTGTAGTTCCTAGTTGTTGTAGACTACAATTTTCTTGCTTTGGCTCCTTGGATGCAAATATTTATTTATCACAACATCTACACAATACTAATAACCATAGCTTAAACACATATATTCATTGCATTTCATACATATTCACATATTAAGCATGCAATAACTATCATATCATAATCATATTCCCATAGACTTAAACCAAGTCCAAGTTTGCATAATGATCATGAAAGATAGTAAAGTTTCAAGAATATGTAGGAAATAAGTATCTATAAATGTCTAAAATCTTGTACTAAAATAATAAAAACTAACTAATAGTAGGCCTCATATTTCAAGAAATGTATCATTGATAAGATTTTCATAATATAGTATCTCTTTATTTTTATGAGTGATAGCAATAAATGGAAAGATCATAGTTTAAAATTTTCTGGTACCTAGGTTCCTAGCTACTCTATCCAATAAGGTTGTAATTTTTATTTATTTTTTAAGTTGAAAGTCACTTTTATAGAGTGTGTTAGTAGGACTTGGGGAAGATTTTTTCCAACCAATTCTTACTATGAACCCCAAATCCTATACCTACACAAACATGAGAAACAAACAAATAATTAGATTCAAATGCAAGTAAGAACATAGATTCCCCATGAAATTCATTAGCAATACTCAAAATAGGAAAATATGAAGAACAATACAAGAAAGTAAAATCCTAATTAAGCATGCAAATCCTCAATCCCATGGGGGAATTGGTGCCAATTATGTGCAGAAATTGGCCCTTTCCCAACTCCTATACAAGATTTTTGATGATTTGATGAACATTTGATCCACTTTGGTTGAATTCCTACATAACCTAGCTAAGAACTTGATAAAAATAGATGAAAATGGATATGCTTGAAGATGAAATTGTGCATAATAAGTTTTTTCCAATTGTAGATGATCAAATGAGGAAAATAACATCTTATTTATAGATGATTTTAAGAGAAGAATGAGAAAAATGGATGAATTTGGGATCATTCAACATCCAATCTACAAGTGCCACTTGTCAAGATGTGAATGGATGAAGATTGTGCACATTTTGATGAATAAGCCAATAAATGATATTAGGTGGAATTTCAAATTTATGAAATTACTTGTTGGAGGGAGAAAGAAAATGACTTAAATGTCACTTGGCTAAATTCACAAGGAAATGTAAGGGGAGTTAAATGCCTTGTTGGAAGGACAAATCCCATTTGGAGGAATATTATCTTTTTATGCAATGTGAGGGAAAATAAGGATTTTAATAAATCAAAATAAGTGATTTTTTGTGCAAGTTGCATTATGTAGAGGATGTGAGATGGATTAGAATTAAATTAATCAAAGGTTAATTAATTTAGTGAGGGATTAGGTGATGTGACCATTTTGAATTAGATTTATGGGTTAATTTAAATCAAAAGATGAGAAATAGATTTAATTAAATAAAGGATTTGATTTATTTAATTAAAGAGGGATGATGATAGATTAAATCAAATTTATTTAATATAATAGGATGAGTTTAGAGATTTAATCACATAAAATGAATTATTTTATTAAATAGAGATATAGGGTTAATTAAATTAAATTGATTAATTTAATCAATAGGGAAGAATGACTTAAGCAGATAAATAATGATTTATTTAATTAAGGGATGAAAGGTGATGACAAGCTGAGAAGGTGATTCAAGACAAAACGATGTTAGTGATCAGGATCAAGTGTGTTAGTATATTTTCCATGTCTACATTTTGACCCTCTTTGAAGCAATGCACTTGTTGCGTTGGTTCAAAGAATAAACTGTTGTGATCAAAATTCAAAAAAATTCCCCATTTTTTAGATGTCCCATTGGTGCCCCAACAAGAAGGATCATGCTAGTATAATGCCCCCTCGAGAGATTGAGTGGAAATGTTTGATTTTTCAATTGAGATCATTATAAAATGCTAGAGGAGTGGTGATCGCACTCTCAAATATTGCAAATTTGAGATGCCTATTTTAATAATTTTGCTTCTGCACTTTCAGAAGTGCACCTAAAGAATTTTTCTAGACCCACTTTGGAGGCTTGTAATCTGAAGCTTGTTGATTTTCATGCAAAACCCATTTGTAGAAATATTCAGTTGACCTATATGAGCAGGTATGTCAATTTTTAGATTCCAATGATGAGTTTTGACAGAGTTTCAAAAAGTAAAGTTGGAGGGTTTTGACATTGTTTTGTTGTTTGTAGACTGTTGGTTTTGCAAAGTTGCATCCTATTTGAGCTTGGATTTCACAACCAGTTGATTGTCATGTCAGAATGAATGTTGTTTTGTATTCTCCACACCTAAATGATCTCACATGTCGATTTTCAAAGCCTCATGATCTGATTTGTTATTTTTAACAAGTTGAAACCGAATGCAGTTTGTTCAGTTTCACATCTGCATTCCTGACAGCCTTTCTGAGTGGTCAACTTTGATCATTAATAAATTTTGATCAACGATGATTCGAGAAAATTCCTTTTGCACAAGTGCTCAAGGTATCTTAATGTTCCACTATGTTCGATGGAAGATCACCAAGGGTTGATTTGCTAATTTTACAAATTGGTAGTTGAATGAGTTTTAATTGTTTCAGAACAACTGTTGTTTCAGAAAAGCCTGATTGGGCAACTTTTCTGATTAATATGTGGTTCCTTGTGATCTATTTTTTTGAGTTGTCGTTTTCACTATAATTTTGGGTCAAATGACTATATTCTTGCAATATTTTATGGTTTCACGAGGTCATTTGACTAGTTTCCCAGATTGATTCCTAAGCACACTGGGTAAGTTTTGCCCATTTTCCAAATGTGCTAGAAAATCGATTCTAATTGCAACCCAGTTCATTTTTTAACTTCAAAAGCACTTAGAAGCAGTGTTGGGTTAGTTTAGGGTAAAAATTGTTTGAAAACAATTTTTTTTTTAGCTAGACCACATGGGGCCAGACATGCTTTGCACAGTTGTGGAGTTCTTCAAAGAGAATATTGCAGTCAAAGTTGTGAGAGCAGTATATGGTGATGGATTGACAAGGTAGAGGTTATTATTAGTTTCTTACACAAGTTCTTGTCAATCATTGTTCCTATAGTTTGAAAATGCAAATGATAACTGTAAGGAGGATATTCAATTAAAACACGTTCAACTATACAACTATTCGGAAGCTCAAACTAAGGTTGGAGATGCCCTTGTTCCAAAGCATAAAATAATGAACGTGATTTTTCATTTTTAGTTATCATGGGATAAAGTCACAGGACTACTTAATCTTGCTAAGTTGTTTGAACAAGTTAGATGGTATTGAAAAAGCAAATCTTATGTAAGCCAATATTGTCTAAATTTCTTGATTATGATGATGCAAGTGTATTGGTGCAGCCATAGGGAATCCCAAGGAATGTAACCATTATTCTGAGAAATTTTGAAAGCTTCAGCACCTAGCAGCCAGTGTACATGTTGAAAATTTATCAAAATTGTGTGGAGAAGTTCTATTTTGTAATTATGGGCACAAATGTTGTCTTATTCAACTCAAATAAAGTATAAGGATGAACATAGGATGATTAAAATGAACCATTGAGCATGCACAATGTAAATTAGGTATGGGAGGCTAGGTGTTGTTTGTTCTTGGCATTGAAAGCCACCATAGCCAGCTAGAGAGGATCCCAACACTATTAAACACAAGAGGAGAGAGGGGCGCACATAGAAGTATGGGACACCATCAGAAATGAAACGGAATGCCATTATGGTTGATAGGCACAAAATGAATTTGTTAAAAGAACTTTTGACACTCCCTTGTAGGTGCCAGGTGGAATCACCATGGTATGAGGAGCCTGCACCAGGAGATAAAGGAAGCATGAGTGGAGGGCGTTAGTAACTTTCAATAAAATGCAAGAGGTAGGTACGACCAGTAGGTAGAGGCATGGCCTGAAGGAAAAGACACCTATTAAAGCATAGTGGGAGAAGCCCGTGACTAGTCTGTGGAGTGGGCTCGTACCAGATGGAAATGTTGCACGCATGAAGGAGACTGGCCCAAGCGAGTTTGGAGAAGACCAAGTGAATGGCACAGCCAATACACAAAGAGGAGGCCAAAATGGTAAGAGGCATGGCCTGGAGAGGAGGTTGCAAGGAGCTCGATGGAGGAGCTTAAACATAGTGAATGGCGGCCAAGCGAGCTCGCAAACACAAATTGCGGCTAACCTCACCGACCTCACCAAATTTTTGGTGATGTCATAAAAAAGGTGCGAGGTTGGTGAGAATGTGGGAGAATGCATGGGAGGTTCCCACATTAATTATTTTTTTAAAGGTTAAATGGTTTGTGATTGAAAATAGGGTGGGCCCGGGTGAAATAAGGCATGGGAAAATATTTTAAGAGGCCATTATATTTTAAATGGTAATGGGTTTTTAATGTGCCCTGGTATTTAAATGAAAAGGGGTGGGCCCATAGTAAATTTTAAATGGTCAAGCATGTAAAGTTAAAATGATGCCCAGGAGTAAATTTTTCATCTTTGCCCAGGTCAGTAAAAAGTGAGTTTAATATTCACTGTGAGCAAATATTCACTATTTGGGGATTTTATTTAAAAGGTGAAGATGCATAGGAATGTTTTATGGAGAGAGTAAATATTTATTGTGTTGAATATTTTATTGGCTCAAACAAATATAACATGCTGGATAGTAAATTAAAGTTGGAGCCAAAGTATTAAAATTGTAAAACTTTAATACTTTCTTGGAAATAAAATACAATGAAATTGTTAAATGTGCAGAAACATAATTTTCATGGGAAAGAGGATACTTTCCAGCTGGGTGAATTTGGAGATTCTCCACATGAGCATGCTTTCAGTTACTGGGAAATGATGAGCAAATATTGTTTTTGAGGGAATAAGTTTGTTGCTGCAATGGAAGAAGAGGAGATATTCTTTACAGTTTGATTAACGGTGAATGGAGCTTCCAGATGGCATTTCCAGATTGAATTTAGGGTTGCTCCTGCTTGCTTCTCTTCTTCTATATCTTCTATTATTCTCTCATTGTATAGGGTTCTGAGATGAGGTTCTGAGTTTTTGTATTGGGTTGGGTAGATAGAGAATTGTAATTTATGAGTCATTGTTTGAGTCTGTAAGCTGTAATTTTGTGAGTTTATGATTAAATACAACTATTTTATGCAATTAACATCATGAAGGTGTTTCCACATTCATGAATGTCATCAGATTGTCTCCATATTTCTACACTTTTATTCATATAAATTCAATAATACAAAGTGTCTTTGAGTTTATCATCTCAAGTTTCATGAGGTTGTTTTATCTGTTCATTGTCCTATTTCAAAGAAATGGTTAAAATGCTTTGAGTAGGTGATTGTGATTTGAGGTGTGTAGATGGGATTTAATAAGAAGAATCTGATTGGTAGTTAGAGAAGGATTGTTGGTGCAAGACACTAACAGTTGATGCAATGCGTCAAAAATTTAAATCCACTAGTTGAATACTATTTGCTAGGAAATTCATTTTATGTGTTTGACTCCATGGCCTAGAATTGTCACTGATCTTTTTTTTCAGTTTGTGCATCTCAAGAAAATTTGAAATGCAAAATTAGTCATATTCTTACTATTTAGTTTGTTGTTTGTCCTTCTTTCCAATGGATGAGAGAGGGTTGAGTTACTAAGAATTTAGCCAAGTTTGAGGTTGTCAATGCTTCCCTTAGTGTATTTTCATTGGGAACTATCTTCTTTATAAAGAAATGTCAGTGTATGAGTGATTTAAGTTTTGGAAATTGTATAGATTTACCCACCTTGGTCCTACAGAGCCAAAAGTGTAGGAGATGTCAGTCTTTGATTGAATCTTGTCAGTTGGCCACTAGCCTTTGTGGTTGTTTAATATAGAGGTTGGCTACCTCTTAGAGAATTACAAATCCTAGCTGGGTTTCATTTTTAAACATCAACAAAATGGCTACTCCGCTAGGGAGAATTTATGAAAATTCTAATTGCAGAATCTAGCCTTAAGAGTCATTGCATAGAGTCAAATGATTTGTCATTATGATTTTAGTTCAAAGTTTGAAGGATTTCAACCCTGGAGAAGAATTTGTTGTAGTGAACTTGAACAGTTTTGTAAATTGTGGTGCTCTACTAGTGGAAAGGAACTTAGAAAGAAGTTTACATATGAAAGAAATTTATACTGCTTGAAGTTCAGTCCTCTGTGAAAAGAGGTAGTGAATTCGTTGATAGAACCAGTTAAAAATTTGAAGAAAATTCCAGATCTACAAATATTACTAGTCAGGAAGACAATTTTCAGCAACTGCAAAGTTTCCAAGTATTCCTCATTCTTGGTTTTCAAGAAACTTGTGTATGAAAACCACACTTGAACTTCTAAGAAGAACCTTTGCTTCCCTATTAAGTGAGTTAGCACTGACAAAGGGAAAGAACAGTAAATTCAAATTTGCACACTCTTATTTGTTGGATCTGTTGAAAGTAATTGCAGTTCCATTGAAATATTATGTTTAGTGCTCAAATATCTACTAGTTTTGATGGCTAGAATGTATTTGTGTATCTTAGGGGTTTCCATCCATTTGTATTGTCATAATTTTCAAGCCTAGGTTGTCATTATGTCAATAATTATCCCTATTGTCCATCATGTAGTCAGGCTTGTAATTATGCACAATTAGTGAGCCTTAGTTTGTAATATCCATGGATCACCAACGAAAAGTAGCTATACCAGTGAATACTTTAATTCAGCTTGTCAAGAAGTGTCAAAAGTATAATAATCTTCAAGCATCTAATACCCCAAAGTGTAAGAACCCAAGAGTTAATAAGCCTTGGTTCAGTCCTGAATGGAATGATGTATTTGAAAGAGGACTTAAAAAAATGGATGAAAGATACCATCTGTTTCAACAAGCCTGGTCAAGAGACCATCAAACTGTGTCTACTTGTGAAGTCATTGCACCTGTTGTCAATTCCTTTGATCCATTGTATACTTAGTTAGATTTGTCATGTGTTGATTATGAAATTGAAAGTATGCCAGCTCAAGTTTATAAGGAGATGCCTAGATTTGATGGGTATACCATGTTAGAAACCCTAGATCAGACATGCAAACCTAAACACCTTCCGTAAAAGAGAAAACATCAAAAAATCAGAGCTTTGCATGTCAATATGCAAATTATATTATTCAGGAATTCACAAATTACAATAAGAGAAGATTTTCTTTATAAAAGAAAAGTATGCAACCCTAATGTTGACCTAAAAATAGATCAACTAAATAAAGCTTACTTATTAATTAAGTAAACTAATTATTACCTAAGCAAAACCTAATTAAAGTTATGCAAGTGTAATTAAATATTAATTACACTAACACCCCTCGATAAGTGCAACTTAGGGAGACTAAAAAAGCATGCACCTAAAACTAAGATGAATGCAAGAAAGCATGAATGGGTCCCAACAACAAGGCTTGATTAGGTACCCATGTACAAATGCAATAATGAGGTAGAGAAGGAAAACTTAGTGGGACAACCCCCCCTACAATGAGATAACTGCTACAAAGAAGCACTAGAAGAACACTATAGAGTAACACTAGAACCGAAATCTGGAAAACAAGGAAAGACAATTTTTTCTACTACTAAAACCAGATGAGAGTCACTGATTGACTCAGGAAATCATGATAAAAGCAACAGTAGACCCAATGCCACAGAACACTTGAACACTCCAAACTGGAACAACCCTAGAATCCATAAAGCAATAGTAGATGATATGAATGATGATAGAATCTGAAAGCTTTGAATCTCAATCCCAATGCCAAACTGAGACTAAAAATTTTCCATGGGAACAAGTACCATAAAGACTTAGGAACATTAACCACAAATTTAGTGGCCCTCAAATTGAGATGGATCTGATGTGAATCATTAACCATAGGCTCTCAATCTAAAGGGTGAACCAAAATGAATCTGATATGTGTCAAGCTTAAACAAAAAAGTGGCCAAAAGAAACTAAGAAACTAGATTACAACCCATTCGAGTTGTCATCAAAACACAATGAAGATTATTATGCAAGAAACCCCCCCGATGGAACTTTATATCAGTTGATTTATTACAATCCCCAATGACTAAAAAAGGAGAGAATGCCAAAACATTCATAAATATAAAATAAAAATAGACCTCATATCTATGTAGAGGACTGAACCAACTTTTCAATTCCGCAAGAATGGCGAAAAAAGGATCACCGAGTCAAAAGATATGCCCTTCGGAGTGAAAAATATAAGTTATGAGTTCAAAGACCTGCAACATAAAACTAGAATATAATCAAGAAAAATAACCTACACCAACAAAACGGGATCAGAACTAGATTTCCAATGATATCTCGTTTATGAAAAACCAACTCCGTACACAAAAGTTATGCCCGATTTGGTGAAAGTGCTCCAGAATGGCCAATAAGGCCTACAAGCAACCCAGGGGGCTAAAAAATTTTTGGCCCCTGGTCCTATGCACGACTAGGGGCTGGAAAATAGGGGGTTGGGGCAAAGCCCCTGGTCACCCATGTGACCAAGGCGTAGGAGCTTAGGGTGGTCAGGGGCAGGGCGTGTGGGGCCTGGTCCCCCATAGGACCGCGGCTGGTGCTAAGGGGCCCGTAGGGGCTAAAGGAGGTCGGTGGTGGTGGCGGGCCGGCAACCACTTGGTGGTGGGTTTCTTTTGAACTAGGAGCATCGGAAGGTTTCCCAAAAAGATAATTGTTTTAATTTTTTTTTGGAATCCACACCTCGTGAAGCATGCCAAGGAGGCCGTATGGCTTCTCTGGCAAACGGTTTTTGCCTTCCGGATCAACTTCATCAAAATCGATGAAACAAAGGCTGATCTTAGGGTTTTGGGGCACTGCGAATACGATGGCAGTGTCCATTTTTCTCTAGGATGCACCAAAAAAATTCTCAAGGTCAGATCCCTCAAGGAACTCCGAATGAGCTTTGCAATCGAATTTCTCCAGAATTTGAGAAGGGGTTGCATGTCATGACTCTGATACCATGTTAGAAACCCTAGATCAGACATGCAAACCTAAACACTTTCCATAGAAAATAAAACATCAAAAAAGCAGAGCTTTGCATGTCAATGTGCAAATTACATTATTCAAAAATTCACAAATTACAATAAGAGAAGATTTGCTTTATAAAAGCAATGTATGCAACCCTAATGTTGACCTAAAAATAGATCAACTAAATAAAGCTTAATTATTAATTAAGTAAACTAATTATTACCTAAGAAAAACCTAAGTAAAGTTATGCAAGTGTAATTAAATATAAATTACACTAACATACTGTATGTGAAGGAGATGCACATGTTCAAAGTTTTTCCAGCTTCATGGAGAAACATTCATTCAGAGATCAAGATATGCGGATAAAACTTTTTGTCAGATCTCTTGAAGCATAAGCTCAGGATTGGTATCTAAGCTTTCCTGGGAAGTCCTTTCCTTGCTGGGATAAATTAGTGGTTGCTTATAGAGAAGAATTTGTAAGAGATCCCTCAGACCTTGTCATGAGGTTAAAGTAGATCAAGAAACACAATGAAGAGTCAAGTGTTGATTTTAGTCATAGATTTATTGTTGCTCTTTCACTAATCCCAAAAAATTTCAGACCTAGCACTTTTGATTGTATCCATATGTATGTTGAGGCTTATGAAGAAGGATCTAGTGCATTGTTAAAAGATTTTGAAATACTAAGCATGCAAATGGCATACACAATTTTGGATGGTTTGGAGAAGCAGAGGAATGAGTATGTTCAAAGTTTGTTGTCTTTAGTTGGGGGAAAACATGCTGATGAAATCAGCAGTGGTGTGAGTGTAAATGATCAGAGGTCTTCAAACAAGTGCACATTTGAGAAGGTTGAAGAAAAGAAAGATGCACAATCAGATGATGAGAAAGTTGTCTATGAACAACTTATAGAAGAAATGTACGCAACTACAAATCAGCAGCTGAGTGTTTCGAGCCAAGAACCTGAAGAAGAATATGAGTTGGATTTACTTTTTGAAGAAGATATATGTGATCAACAATATGATGGTACAAGTGATTATGTCAAGCCTACATGTGTTGAGTGTAGCAATGATGAAAGTCTGCATAGTGAGACAAGGGAGTTTGATGATTTAGAAAATTCTCTTTAGAGCATCAGTGTATCAGCTGCTAGTGATAGAGTATGTGATGAATTTCAATTTGAAAGACAAGCCACAAGTAGTTGTAATGCGGAAACCATTTCTAGTTTTCAATTTGATAAAGAATACATTTGTGTTTATCCTCAAGAGGATGCAAGTGACAAGTTCAGTGATGACACCCAATCTGATGTTGAAATGCAAAGTGATGTGGATTGCTATCATGACAACCCAGAGGTGAGTAAGAATGAACAAGTGGACAGTCTATTCTCTGTGATGAATAGTGACCATATTTTTGACAAGGTTGTCAGTAGTCCAATCTCTTATGATTGGGGAGATCCTATTTATGATCAGCCCATTGAGTTCTCAGAGTTTGAAGATGATGATACTTTGATATGTCATGATTTATAATTTGATAATGCATTCAATTCAAGTGAGGGTAAAAAAGAGGAAGTGGTTGAAACAATAGATCAAGACAATGATCTATTGAGTTGTGAAAAAATTTCAAATCTGTTGACCATAGGATATCAGAAATGTGCACATGAGGACAACTCTCAGTTGTTGTGTGCAACCCCTATTGATCTTGACAATGGTGATGACCTTCAAGATGCAAGGTATGATGCAAGTGAATCTAGTTCTCTTTCTAATGATGAACCATTTGATCATGATGATGATAATATGGATGAAGACAAACAACAAATTGATTGTAATGATGCACTATATGATGAGTATGAAGATATGGACACTGATGTAAGTTCAAAAATCTATCTTGATGAGTTTGAAGCAGAAGATAACCAGGAGGTTTATGCATCCAATGAGTCAAATATTGAAGATTGTAATGCAGATTTGGACAAGTCTTTGTTTGCTGACTTGAATGAGCATATACATGAGTTTTTTCATGTGGATGTTAATGTTGATTTCAATGATAAATCAAGTTATGTCTTTGAACCAGAATTGCTCGTTGTTGAGAAAGCTTGTGATATTGAAGAGGTTGATACCTTATGTTCAAAGGATGACTATATGATTACAAATGATGATGAGTCAAAAATATCTGGTAAATCTCAATACCAACATGATGAAGAACAGTCACAAAGTGTGCTAATGCATGAGTGTATTTTTTTGCGTACACTTGGAGACAGTTTGCATAATGAGCAAGATCTTTTGGTAAGTTCTTGTGATAGTTTTAATTCTGATATGAAAACTAGTAATCAGTTTGAGTTTAACAGTTCTAGCCACAAGGCAGAATGTGAGTGCTATTTTTGTCAGCTAGAAGAGGTTTCCATAGAATGTGGCAATATGAAAAACATTGAAGCAAGATGTTTTCAGCTTGAGAATGACTTAAATGATGAATGTGATAAGTTGTTGCCACATGATAATCAGCATTTTGAAAGTATGTCTGACTTTCAAATGCATTGTGGTTATGAACATGTTGATAATGTTGTGAATGATTTCTTGTTAGGAGATACTGACATGTTCATTCAAGTAGATGGTTGTGATCAGATTATGCTTTCATATGGTCTTGATCCCCATTTTCAAATGTTGCCACTTGATACTAGATCAAAGAATGAAGGGAGTATCAGTGATGTGACATATCTAATTTGGTTGACACTTGATGACAGAGTTAAATAGAGAGCAAGTTCACATTTGCACAAGGGCATTTTGGTATTGTTGTTTGCAAAGATGCAGTCACCAGTGTTGTGGTTTGATAAAGGAAAGCATAAGTTGAGGGAGATCAACTCTTTTTACAAAATTGTGTTTGAAAAAGGTAGAAGTTGACTCCCCTTTTTTCATTTGGTGACCTGGGGTCATCAAATGTAAAAAAAACAAGGTTGAATAAAGGAACAGTTTGAGGACACCTGATGGACTCAACTTTTGGTCTACTCTCTAGAGATCTGGAATATTGATATTCCCATAGGGGGCATACATCCCCAATCGGAGCCACTGATGGAACTCTCAAATTTTACAAATTTGAAATGCCTATTTTAAAAATTTTTCTTTCGCACTTTCAGAAGTGCACTTGAAGAAATTGTCTGGGGGACCCACTTTGGAGGCTTGTAATTTGAAGCCTGTTGATTGACCTAAAAAACCCATTTGCTGACGTATTTAGTTGACCTATATGAGTAGGAATGTCAATTTTCAGCTTCCAACAATGATTTTTGACAGAGTTTTGAAAAGTGAAGCTAGAGGGTTTTGACACTGTTATGTTGTTTGCAGACTATTGGTTTTGAAAAGTTGCATCCTGTTTGAGATTGGATTTCGGGACCGGTTGATTTTCATGTCAGAACAAATGTTGTTCTATATTCTCCACACCTAAATTATCTCACATGTCAATTTTTAGAGCCTCATGATCTGATTTTTTATGTTTAACAAGTTGAAACCAAATGCAGTTTGTTCAGTTTCACATCTGCATTCTTGACAACCTTTCTGAGTGGTCAACTTTGATCGTTAATAACTTTTGATCAGCGATGATTCAATAAAATTCCTTTTTCACACATGCTCAAGGTATCTTAATGTTCCACTATGTTCGATGGAAGCTCGCCAGGGGTTGATTTGCTATTTTTACAAATTGGCAGCTGAATGAGTTTTAATTGTTTCAGAACAACTGTTGTTTAGAAAAGCCTAACTGAGCAACTTTTCCGATTAATATCTGGTTTCTTGTGATTTTTTTCTCTAAGCCATATTTTGCACTATACTTTTGGGTCAAATGACTATATTCTTGCAACTTTTTATGGTTTCACGCGGTCATTTGACCAATTTCCCAGATTGATTCCCGAGCCCACTGGGTTTGTTTTCCCCATTTTCCAAATGTGCCAAAAAGTAGATTCTAATTGCAACCCAGTTCGTTTTTTAACTTCAAAAGCACTCAGAAGAAGTGTTGGGTTAGTTTAGGGTAAAAATTGTTTGAAAACAATTTTGTTTTTAGTCGGACCCACATGGGGCCCAACATGCTTTGCACAACTATGGAGTTCTTCAAAGAGAATATTGCAGTTAAAGTTGTGAGAGCAGTATATGGTGATGGATTGACAAGGTAGAGGTTATTATTAGTTGCTTACACAAGTTCTTGTCAATCATTGTTCCTATAGTTTGAAAATTCAAATGATAACTATAAGGAGGAGTTTCAATTAAAATACGTTCAACTATACAAGTATTGGGAAGCTCAAACTAAGTTTAGAGATGCTCTTGTTCCAAAGCATAAAATAATGAACATAAATTTTCATTTTTAGTTATCATGGGATAAAGTCACATGACTACTTAATCTTGCTAAGTTGTTTGAACAAGTTACATGGTATTGAAAAATAAAATCTTATGTAAGCCAATATTGTCTAAATTTAATTGATTATGAGGATGCAAGTGTATTGGTGCAGCCATAGGGAATCCCAAAGAATGTAACCATTATTCTGAGAAATTTTGAAAGCTTCAGCACCTGGCAACTAGTGTACATGTTGAAAATTTATCAAAATTGTGTGGAGAAGTTCTATTTTGTAATTATGGGCATAAATGTTGTTTTATTCAACTCAAATATAGTATGACGGTGAACTGAGGATGATTAAAATAAACCATTGAGCATGCACAATGTAAATCAAGTATGAGAGGCTGGGTGTTGTTTGTTCTTGGCATTGAAAGCCACCACAGTGAGCCAGAGAGGATCCCAACACTTTCAAACACAAGAGGATAGAGGGGCGCACATAGAAGTAAGGGGCACCATGAGCAATGAAGTGGAACACCATTATGGTTGATAGGCACAAAATATATTTGTTAAAAGAACTTCTGACACTCCCTTGCAGGTGTCAGGCATGAACTAAGTTGCAGGCATAAAATGGATTTGTTGAACAAGCTTTAGTAACTCTCAAGCAAAATTGGAAGCATAGACAAAGGTCCATGACCTTGGAGGATGGAATGACCATGGTATGAGGAGCCCACACTAGGAGATAAAGGAAGCATGAGTGGAGGGCGTTAGTAACTTTCAAGCAAATGCAAGAGGTAGGAGTGGCCAGTAGGTGCAGGTGCGGCCTGAAGGTAAAGACACCTATCAAAGCATAGTGGGAGAAGCCCACAACCAGTGTGTGGAGTGGGTTTGGAACAAATGGAAAGCCTGCACGCATGAAGGAGACTAGCCCAAGCCAGTTTGGAGAAGACCAAGTGAATGACGCAGCCATAATGGTAAGAGGTGAGACTTGCAAAGGAGGTTGCAAGGAGCTCGAGCATAGTGAATGACGGCCAAGCGAGCTCACAAACATAAATTAGGGCCAACCTCACTGACCTCACTAGATATTTTCTGATGACATAAAAAAGGTACGAGGTTGGTGAGAATGTGTGAGAGTGCATGGGAGGTGCCCACATTAATTTTTTTTAAAAGGTTCAATGATTTGTGATTGAAAACAGGGTGGGTCAGGGTGAAATAAGGCATGAGGAAATATTTTAAGAAGCCATTATGTTTTAAATGGTAATGGGATTTTAATGTGTCCTGGTACTTAAATAAAAGGGGGTGGGCCCATATAAAAGGGAGTGGGCCCATAGACAATTTTAAATGGTCAAGCATGTAAATTTAAAATGATGCCTAGGAGTAAAATTTTTATCTTTGCCCAGGTCAGTAAAAAGTGAGTTTAATATTCACTATTTGGGGATTTTATTTAAAAGGTGAAGATGCACAGGAATGTTTTATGGAGAGAGTAAATATTTATTGTGTTGAATATTTTACTGGCTCAAACAAATATAACATGCTAGATAGTAAAGTAAAGTTGGAGCCAAAGTATTAAAATTGTAAAACTTTAATACTTGCTGGGAAATAAAATACAACATAATTGTTAAATGTGCAGAAACAAAATTTTCACGAGAAAGAGGATATTTTCAAGCTAGGTGAATTTGGAGATTCTCCACATCGGCATGCTTTCAGTTACTAGGAAATGATGAGTAAATATTGTTTTTGAGGGAATAAGTTTGTTGGTGCAAAGGAAGAAGAGGAGATATTCTTTTCAATTTGATTAACGGTGAATGGAGCTTCCATATGGCATTTCCAGATCGAATTTAGGGTTGCTCTTGTTTGCTTCTCTTCTTCTATATCTTCTATTATTCTCTCATTATACAGGGTTCTGAGATGAGGTTCTGAGTTTTTATGTTGGGCTAGGTAGAAAGAGAATTGTAATTTTTGAGTCATTGTTTAAGTCTGTAAGCTGTAATTTTGTGAATTTATGAGTAAATACAACTAGTTTATGCAATTAACATCATGAAGGTGTTTCCACATTCATGAATTTCATCAGATTGTCCTTATATTTGTACACTTTTAGTCATATAAATTCAATAATACAAAGTGTCTTTGAGTTTATCATCTCAAGTTTCATCGGGTTTTTTTATCTGTTCATTGTTTTGTTTCAAAGAAATGGTTAAAATGCTTTGAGTAGGTGATTGTGATTTGAGGTGTGCAGATGGGATTTAATAAGAAGAATCTGATTGATAGTAAGAGAAGGATTGTTTGTGCAAGACACTAACAGTTGATGCAAAGCATCAGCAATTTAAATCCACTGGTTGAAGACTATTTGCTAGTAAATTCGTTTTACGTGTTTGACTCCATGGCCTAGAACTATCACTGATGTATTTTTCAGTTTGTGCATTTCAAGAACAAATAGAAATGCAAAATCATTCCTATTCTTACTATTTAGTTTGTTGTTTGTCCTACTTTCCAATGGCTGAGAGAGGGTTGAGTTACTAAGAATTTAGCCAAGTTTGAGGTTGTCAATGCTTCCCTTAGTGTATTTTCATTGGGAATTATCTACTTTATAAAGCAATGTCAATGTATGAGTGATTTAAGTTTTGGGCATTGTATAAGTTTACCCACCTTGGTCCTGTAGAGCCAAATGTGTAGGAGATGTCAGTCTTTGACTGAATCTTGTCAGTTGGCCACTAGCCTTTTTGGTTGTTTAATATAGAGGTTGGCTACCTCTTAGAGAATTACAAATCCTAGTTGGGTTGCATTTTTAAACACCAACAAGTGGTTCTATTGATTAGCAAATGAAAGATAATTCTTTAGAAAGATTAGATATTTGACATAGAAAATTTTGATGATGTATAGAAAGTCATTGGCCATGGGTAGCCTCGTGTATATTTTTATACAACACACCAATTTTGGATAGAAATGTTAGTAAAGATAGATGAATAAGAAAAAATACTGATGACAAGAGGATCCAACAAGCCTACATTATTAATGATGATGATGATCTGTTGATTTTCTTACCAAGAGTTGGGATTCTAAAAGGGCCAGTTACTTTATGTTTGATAATACACATATGTACGATGCATCAAGGTATAAAGAACTAGGATGGTGTTGTACCTAGTCTAATGGACTTTGACTCGACAATCAGATATGAGTACTCATGTTCACACTTGACCTATGGAACCTTATTGAGGATGCTATTTAGATATTCTAAACATCTTGGAACAAAATATAAAAAAGAAAGCCTTCCTATGTGGTCGACAAGACATCTAAAACACCTTCCCTACAAACCAAAAAAAGCATGCATAACCAACTTAGTTTACAAGAATATCCAACAAGAATAGTAGATAGAAAGATAACGATCATTGCCCCATTCCTTTCTCTCTAAACCTATTTTGATTAGGCATCATCAAGAGGTCCTTAGAATGAGCGCAAAATAAGATAAGTCAAAAAGATCAAGATAAAGTAAACAAACAACATAATGTTCTTCATACTGCTAGCCAAGACTAAACTATGGTGTTGCCTAATGTTGATGTCCATTGTAGGAGGGATGCATCCTAGGACATGTTGTGATTAGGTGATGATGAGATTGATTTCATGATAAGCTATTTATACTCTGAGTTGATTAACATTTTGATTTACTGACCTAGACTTGAGACTTTGACGATTAGGTGTTCACTTTTGAACCTTCTAGACTTGCTTCTGACTGACTTACCAAAGGATGAATATTATGATGATTTATTATGAGTGGATGATTATTGCGGGTGAAAGAGAAATGAGATGGATACACCATTTTGGGTATTTTCAAATATTTGGATGTTTTTGAGTTTTGAAATGTTTTGAGGCTATTTTTATTTTTGCATTTTTCAAATTTTTTGGATTTTGGAGATTTTGACCAAGAGACTAACCTAAAGACCTATCCTAGGGGTCTTGGGAGTTGATCAAAAAATTAGGCTTGCCTACATTATATACGTAGAGACCACGTAGTTTGATTGACAAATGACCTGATTAATGATGAGATAGATGGGAAAGCAGATCGCCATTTTTATTGTGACAGATGCCTAAAGGATTGACCTAGGGTGTCTCGAGGGATGATCAAAGATTAACCTTGCCTATGTTCAAGCTCAAAGATGACATAGTTTGGTTAGATGACTCTATTTTGATTTTCAGATTTTTGACATGATTTGGATTTTTGATGTTTTCTAAAGATCACAAGAATATACATGAATCTGATCTGATGTAGGTACAAGAAGATGCCCCCAACATGATGTGATAGACTACTTCGATAAAGGCAACACAAACTAACCTTAGAAATATGCCAAGTAGTACTAGGGTGGAACATGATACAAACACAAGATCAAGCTATGGTACGAATGCAAACGGATGGATTGGAGATTAATGATGGATGAATGGTAAGATGTAATGAATAAGTGAGTGTGTAGAGTAAGCCATGAAGATACTAGTGGATGGAGAGTGCTTTATTTATGGTTGGTGCCTATTTTCCAAGTCTTCACCAAGGCACTTGTCCAAAGTGCCACCGAAGAGGTTTTCACTAGAGGACGATTTTTTTCTTTACTATTTTCAATCCTTTTTCTAATTTTTTTTTTGGATTTTTGGATTTTTGGATTTTTATGTTGTCACCAAGATGCCTGTTTACTAGGTTTTCATCAAGGTGACCATTTTTTCAGGACATTTTCTAATCTCTTTTTGTATTTTTTGATTCTATACCTTGAAATATTTTAGGCATAAAACTTTTTGAGATGGGAGTTGTTCATGGGCTCCTATAAAGGTTCACCTTCTAGTGTTTATAAGTGATATGCCCCTAATTTATAGCTTGCCATGATTATGAAAGGTCCCAACTAGTTGGGCTCAAACTTACCTTTTCTTTCTATATTCGACACGTTCTTTTGGTTCTCCTTTAGTACAAGCTCGCCGACCTATAGATGGTTTAGGGCATCCATACGCCATTCATCTAGTAACTCCAACTCATTTAGTCATGATACCTAGTATTCCTCATCTATGATGAGGTTTTGCAGTGATATCCTCAGGGACGAGAGCTCAATCTCAATAGGGAGGATAGCTTATGATCTATAGACTAGGGAGAATGGGGTGGCACCTGTGGGTGTGCGGATGTTGGTATGATAGGCCCATAAGGTGGGATTTAGCTGTAGATTCCAGTCATGAATTATGTCATTAAATGTTTTCTTAAGGATTTTCAAAATGGTTTTGTTGGTGTCTTGTGCTTGGCCATTGCCTTGGGGATAATACAGAGTGGAAAAGCGATGTTGGATGTTGAATTTTCGGCAAAGGTCATAGACATCCTAATTTTTGAATGGTGTCCCATTATCAGATATAATGGCTTTAGGGACACCATACCAACATATAAGGTAGTTTAGGATGAACTTTGATATCTTCTTTCTAGTTATGTAGGTCATTGGAATGGCTTTGACCCACTTTGTAAAGTACTCAGTGGTGGTGATGATGAATTTGTGGCCATTGGATAAGTGGGGGTGATTTTACCCATGAGATCAAGCCCTCATTTTGAGAAGGGCCATAGTGTAACAATGGGATGAAGCTCCTGAGCTAGTGTATGGATGAGATCCCCATGTTGTTGACACTGTACACATCTTCTAAAAAATTCATGCTCCTCTCTTTCCATCGTGGGCCAATAGTATCCTATCTTGAGCAATTTCTTAGCCAGAGTTTTATCGCTCGAGTGTGAACCACAAATGCCATTGTGTACCTTAGTTAGTGTAGTCAGGGCTTCCTCAGAATTTAGGCAATGTAACAAGGTTCCTTTGATACTCCTATGGTAGAGGGTTTCTCCTAGGATGACCAAATATGAAGAATTTTTGACAAAATATCATTTAAGGTTTAGGGTTATATCAGTGGGAAAGACTCCTATTCTCAAGTAGGTGTATATGTCATGGTACCATAAATCACTGGGACCAATGAGTTCACACACAAAAGTAGACTCTGGTACCTTGAACGCTGGCATGAGAAGCTACTTTACAAGGAATTCCTATTTTGGGATGTTGTTTGCGATTTCCAAGAGCGATCCGATTGTAGCCATTGCATCCGCTGCTCTATTTTTTTCTCTGAGTAGCTATTCAAATGAAATATCGATGAATGAATCTTTGAGGATCTCCACCAATTTCTTGTATGGAGTCAATTTGTCATCCTTTGTCTAATATTCATTTTTTAGTTGATTTATTATGAGCTAAGAGTCTCCATATACTTTTAGTGCCATGATCCACCATTGTGCAACAATTCTCAATAATATAATGAGAGCCTCATATTCAGAAATATTGTTTGTGCATGGGAAAGACAACTTGTAGGATTTGGGTATGCAGTCTCCTTGGGGAGTGATGAAAAAAATTCCTACTCCCGACCCATGTTGCGTGTAAGATCCGTCAAAATACATCTTCCAGTGGTATGCTACATTTATGTTGAAGATGGAATCACCAGGGAACTCTGATACCAATGGCTTATCTGCATAAATTGGTGCTTCTACTAGCTAGTCTGCAATTGCTTGTCCCTTAATGGCCTTACACTCTACATATTCAATATCATGATCCATTAGGATCATAACCCACTTGGTTTTCCATCTTGTAAGAGCGGCTTTAGAAAGTAGGTACTTGAGAGGATCTATCTTTGCTATTACCTTGATCTGATGAGCTAGCATGTAGTTTCTAAATTTTTGAGCTGCAAATACAACTTCGAGACAAGCTTTTTCAATAGAAGTATATTTTAGCTCATGTCCCACCATGGTCCTACTGATATAGTATATTTCTCTTTCCCTTCCATTTTCATCATGTTGGGCTAGGAGAGCACCAAGAGTTGATGTTATTATTGAAATGTATAGGATCAATGGTTTTCCTGGGATTGGCAGAATTAGAACTCATAGTGTGAGTAAGTATTATTTTATTTTGTTATATTTCTGGTAACATTTGTTGTCCCATTTGTATGCTACCCCCTTGTGGAGTAGATGAGAATATGGGATCTATTTTTCTACCAGTTGTGCTATGAATCTGTAGATGGACTGGAGCCTGCCTTATATACCTCTCAACTACTTTAGTGTCCTAGGTGATTTCATGTTAAGGATTGCCTTTACTTTGGTAGGATCAACCTTGGTTCCTCTCATTGATAGGATATATCCCAGGATCTTTCTTGAGTGCACCCCGAAGATGCACTTTTTTGGATTGAGACGAACCTTGTACTTTTCCAACCTACCAAAAATGGAGCTCAATGTTGTTATGTGGTCCTCTCTTTTCATTGATTTATCCAATATGTCATCCACATAATCCTCCACCATTTTATGAATCATGTCATGAAAGATCAGTTTCATGGCTCTTTAATAAGTTGCTCCTGCATTCTTTAGCCCAAATGGAATCATATTCGAGCATTAGGTTCCCCATGGACATGTAAACTTTGTCTTGTGTTGATCCTCCTTTGCTATCATGATCTGATTATATCAAGAAAAACCATCCATTAGTGATAGAATCTCGTGTTTGGCCATCATATCCATTATCATGTCGATGTTGGGTAGTGGAAAGTCATCCTTAGGAAACACTTTGTTTTAGTCTCTAAAATTGGTGCAAATGTGGATGCCCCATTCAGCTTTGAAACAGGTACAAGATTTGACACCCATTTTGGATAATCAATTAGCCTTATGAATCCTGCATCCAAGAGCTTCTACAATTCTACATTGACTAGCAAGGCTATTTGGGGATGCATCTTTCTGAGTTTTTCTCTGACTAGTTTTGCCTCAGGATATACTACTAGGTGATGAACTACCACTTCTGAGTCAAGCCTAGGCATATCAAAATAATTCCATGTGAATTTAACCTTTCTTTCTCTTAAGAATGTTGTTAAGAGTTCCTATTGTTATGTGAGAAGTGATTTATCATAGAAGGTTATGTGTGGTAGATCCTCTATTCCTAGGTTGACGGGATTACATTGCTCTGCTAGGACTACTGATTTTCTTGATAAACTGCAATGAGTGGAAGATTGAATCCTTCATCCTCTGGTACCTCAGAGAGGTTTTCACTATTAGATGCATCCTTTATTTTTACTATTTTATGGTCAAAGAGTGCCATACTATGGTTTTCACTCAAGGACCTTGAGATTATTCTCAATTTCTTACTTTTACGACTGAAGGATTCAATCGTCTCCCCATAATAGGCATGAGTGTCCAATGTTATGTCAAATCCTGCCTTGTGATCTCCAAATGGTACCATATCCATTAGTCCCATGAACTTTGAGAGTGCCTCATCATTTTTTAACGTGCCCAAAATCAATGGTCTTCGGTCGTAATCGATAAGTTGGGGGTAGACCAGATTTATTTTGTGGGTTTGGTGGTCTGACTCAAAAGATAGGGTGCTAATCATGAGGAGGGAGGAATCCTTAAAAAGAATGGGTAAGCCGACTATGGAATACTCATCATTGGTACTACTACATACATCGAGGATATCAAAGGTGAAGTTATCTAAGGGTAGACCTATAGATACGAGTAGTTGAAGGCCAACTGCTATTAACTGATGGGGAGTCCTAACTACTCTATCTGAGGTACCTCGGCCACATATGGTTATACTCAAAGGGGTACACCCAAGTCCAAGATTTTTTATTTGTCTCTCAACAATGATGGGTTCTAGTCGGCCATTGTTGTTCCTTCCAAGGCTTTCATTTCTATTGTAGCCCATATCAATCATCATTTGTAGCCCATACCAAGCATCATTTGTAGCCCCTTGCTTCTCTCATCTATGGGAAGATTAGGTGTGGGCATTTCATCTTTGTATAGTGAGATTGAAATGTCTCTTTCATCCATGGCTTCCTGACTTAGATCTCCCCAACATTGAAATCTAGAAGGGTCCACCTTGAAAGTGTGAGAGGGTGTTTCAGTTTGTTGGGGTTTCCCATGTGACCTAGGAGATTGAGGACACTCTCCTACGACAAAATAATTCTTCTTCGTTATGTATTCCCCACACCCATTATCTTGGATCATGAGCTTGATGTCAGATATGTCGGGGATGGAAGGTGTCTTTGTCCCAAAAGTGGAGGTGATGTTGGATGGGTCAATATATGAAGTTGAGGGTCCCTCATCATTCTTCAAGACTTGGGGAAATTTATAGAACTTGGTGTCCAGATTCTTGTAATAGGTGAAGGGTTCAAGATCACCATGAATTGTGACCTCTTCATTTTGGTATGAAAATTTGATGCATTGGTGGAATGTTGAGGCAATCGCCTTCATTCCATGGATCCATGGGCATCCCAGGAGGATATTGTAGGGAAAATCAAGGTCGAGGACCTGCCATGTGGTTTCCATAGTAGCTGTCCCTACATGGATTGGGAGTTTGATCATGCCTTGAGACACTCTTTCCTGGTTATCATACGCTTTGATTGTAATGCCTTTGTCTTTCTCAATGGAATCTTCAAAGATTCCCAAATTCTTAATGAGCTTTAGTGAACAAATGATGAGGCCTGCACCTCCATCCACCAAGACCCTTTAGACCTTACTTTTGTGAACCAAGACTTCAAGGTGTAATGAACGGTTATGAAATGGTTGGGTGGGGAAGTCCTAATTGGAAAAAGTGAGGAGATTCAGAATGGTAATGTTATCAACCATAGCTAGGAACTGCTTCGTATCAAGGCTGGAAGAGACAATGGATGAAGCCAATTCTTCCTCAAGTATTTCCCTATGGGTGACTAAAATCTTTAGTAACTCCATGATGGATATCTAAGTAGGGGTTCTTTTTAACTGGTCAATGATGTCATAACCATTAGGAATGGATTTTGAGGTGGAGGTCTTAGATGGTTGTGATTCCCCTACAATAGTGACTTTTCCACCACGTGTGGTGACTTGACAATCAGTTTTGGCTCCCTCAATGCTAACAATAGTGACCAATTCATCAAGGCATGCAATAAAAACTTCGTATACATGGTTCACTTTGCTATAATTTTGCTTACCCTTATCATTTCCTTTATTTTGGTTGGGCATCAGATTTGTGTATATTTTTAGATCTTGGTTACCAATTGGTTGCTCAACATTTATGATTTTATCATCGATTAGATCTTGGATGACATTCTTCAATTTCATGCAGTTGGTGGTCGTATGCCCCTTGAGCTTATGATAATAGTAAAGGATATTTTCATTGTACCAGGTTGGCTTCACTTGGGGTTCTAGGTAATTATCATGAGTGGGGACCTTGACGATGTTTTCATTAACCAAATTTTTCATGATGGATTCAATTAACTCCCCAAGGGCTATGAATTTGCACTTGGGGGGATACTTGTTTTGTGGAGGGGGTCCTCCTTGATTATTGAGATTATTGATTTGATTATGGGGTGGTTGTTGTTTTACCACATTTTCTTGCATATTATTATGATTTTTTTTTGTAATTGATGATGATGCATTTGATTATTTTTCTTTGGAGCACTGATGATTACCTTAGCATCAATCACTCCATCATCAGTGAATTTTTTATTCTTTTCCCACATGTGAGGTTTCTCATTATAACTGGTAGACAAGCAACTATCTTGATGTTTAGCATAGGTAGGTGTGCCTCCTTGTGTTATAAGGGCCCTTTCGATGTTGACTGCCTTGGGGATCAATTGGTCATATGTGGTAATGCATTGCATCTTTAGATAAAATGCCAAGGTCTTATCTAGATTAACAATGATAGTGCAAACCTATTGTTCCTCTGGCATGGCCCATTTTCTCTGATTGACCTTGGATAGCCATCATTGTATGAAGGAGGTGAATGATTCCCCCTTTTCTTTTTTCAGTGTTGATAATTCCTCTATACTAACATCTACGCAAATGTTGAATGTTTAGTTCTAAAAGAAAGCATCTTTGACTTCTTGGAATTTTCTAATGGCAGTAGGCAGACGAGAGAACCACTCCATGGTGGCACCAACCAAGCTCCGAGAAAATAACCACATTACATAAGTTTCATTGTATGCGACTTCCATGCAATGTACCTAGAAATCCCTGATGTGATCTTCAAGGTTTCCTATCCTACGATATTTTTAAAATTTGGGGATTTCAAATCCCTTTGGGAACTGTACCATTGCTAAGCTCCTGTCAAATGGATAGGGACATAAATTTCTAGGTGTCCTTGTTATTTTTCCTAATTGAAGATCAATGACTTTCTGAGAGAGCATTTTGATTTTTGTTGTTACATCATCTTGTGGATCAAGAGGTGGGGTGAACATTTTTTGAGGTGTTGGATTGATGGGTGGGATGTTGGTGGTAGTTTTCTACAAGCTTTGTTGAGCAAGTAATGCCTATGTTTTCTACTGAGCCAACAATTCTTGTTGTTGGTTGTGTTTCTGCTATGCCAACAATGCTTTTTGTTGGGCCACTTCCTATTGGGCCTTGATAATATTGCAAGGCTTGTTCATATGCTTCTTGTTGAACTACTTGCAATTGTGTTTAGAATTGTGCTTATGCTTGTGCTTTTTGGGCCTGATATTGGGCTTGGGCTTGAGCATGCGCTTGTTGGATTTCTTATGTGATTTGAGAAGCTTGTGTGGCTTGTGCAACTTGGGCGGCTTGAGGAACTTGAGTAGCTTGAGCCACTTTCATAGCTTGGGTAGCTTGTTTTTGTTGTAGTAAGGCTTGGGCTTGTGCAGCTTAAGATGCCTATTATGCTTGATGAGTAGCTAGCTGTGCAACTTGTTGGTTTTGGAGTTCCTTTTGATGGGTGGCTTGTCGATTAGCTTGTAATGTGATGGTCAATGAATTTTCCATGCTATTTTTTGGCAGTGGTGGTGGTGGATTTGGAGTGGTATGGACTATTGTGATGAGTGGAACAGTTGTGTTCATGATCAAGGTTTGAGTTGTGGATGGTGTGATTGAGATGCTTGGTCCCTGGGAAACCATACCTTGGGAGATTTAAGGAATGGTGGATGTGTTATTTTTTGGGATTGCTTGGATGGTCACCATCTGTTGTTGTGATATCAATAGAAAAATGGGAGGATTAGATAGGATTCTCTAATTTGATTGATTGATAGTGGGTAGAGGAGGAAATACCAATCCAAGGGGTGATGTGGATGTAAGTGGTAGAGGTGGAAATGGTGGAAATATAGGTGTTTCACTCCCTTGAAGTGATGATGAGGGATCAAAGATCCCCCCTACTCTAAACAAGTCACCTTCTCTTTGTGAGGTAGGAAGACGGGTTTGTGTGTTTAGAGGATAAATTGGTGTTGCATGATAAGAGGTTGGATTGGCAGAATCATGGAATGTGAGAGGGACATATGGGTGTAATGGATTTATCAGGATGGAATTATTTGGTGTGGTATTTGCATTCATCCTCGATTGTTCACAAGGGGATGTTTTTGGAGTTCTTGAAGCATTGCACTTCCCTTATTAACAATTGGCAGGGTTAAAGCAATGGATGTTATGATTTGCAGGATGTCTTGAGTGATGCTTTGAAGTAGAAGCATGGATGAGGTTGGGGGCATGATCCCAAGAGGTCTTTCTAGAATAGTTCTTATGTCAAAGTTAGAAGGGAGTTTAGCCCCTTCTTTTGCTAACTCAAGCATGTATTGGGAGGGATATAGCCTCATCATTGCATTGACAATTCAATGATTTTCAGAATTTTGCTCCATTTATAGGATTTCATAATGTGGTTGGTG
Source organism: Sequoiadendron giganteum (assembly GCA_007115665.2). Lineage (NCBI taxonomy): Eukaryota > Viridiplantae > Streptophyta > Pinopsida > Cupressales > Cupressaceae > Sequoiadendron > Sequoiadendron giganteum. The sequence continues at coordinate 225,678,024 of CM021108.1, read as the reverse complement.
ATGTCCTCTACATGACCATCCTCCTGAGGATTTGGCGATGATAGAGAGAAATTTCTTGGAGGATTTCTTGATCCAACATGATTTATTTCAAGAGAAATTTGACTTAGATCACTTGAAGTTGATGTTTCCTTGGTGATTTCCATATTCTTCTTGTGTTGAGATCTTGTTTGCACCATAAAATAGAGATCAATTGATCTAACTTCAGGTACAAACAAAGAAGAACTAGGATATATTAAGGATCAAAGTGATGATGAAAATGAAGGATGGATGATATGGATGATGAAAAATATTGAAGAACCTTGAGGGAAATGCTAAACTTTAGGGCTTCATTTGATTTGATTTTCATTGATTTGGATAATGAACTTGTAAACTCTAGGAAGTTGTGTTATCCTAGAGTAAACTCATACACAAGAGGATAATTTGACTAGGTGTGTTAAGACAAACAAGATAATGAACTCCTAGACCCGAGGAAGTTGGATTTTATCAAGAGGTAAACTCGCTCACAAGGATAATTTGACTAAGTGTGTTAAGTCAAACAAAGTGATTTTGATTTTTCCTAGAAGTTTAGTATAAACGATGCTTTCAAAGTTTCCTAGAGTTTGTTGGTGAGGTGATTTTTGATTTCTAATGGTTGAGAGATGGGTGAGAGTGATGAATTTGATCATAGACTTGACCTAGATAAAACTCCTTCTTACAAGACCTCAGTTTCAATGAGCATGCCATACTTCCTATGTGAGAAAAGAAAACCTTTGAAAGAGATTATGATTTTGCTGATAATAAGACTCATACAAGTTGGGATTGTTTCTTGAAGATTTCTTGTAGAATATATAAACCAACCTTTCTCTTACCTCATGAAGCCTTGAAAGATGTTCTATATTGTCCTTTGGACTAAGCATTTTGATTTTGGGCTTGCAGATTTTGATTTTGCAGGAAATAATTTGAAAGAACACATGTGTGGGGTTCAATTGTTCTTTATTTTTCTTAATGAGTTCTTTTTACCACAAATAATTTCTTGATTAAAATTTCAAACTAAATTTTTATGTCTCAATTCCTTTTCATTCCAAAAGGTCCCTTATGTGTAAATCAAGGTCTCAAGAGCATAGTTTCCTAGGTTGACCTTAGAGAGAGAAAAGTGTGGTTAAGTCCAAATACCTAGAAGCCTCTAAGGATGAAATCCCTAGGGCAAGCAAGAGCACTTGAATTTTTCAAAGGTATTTGCTTCCTCCAAAGGGTTTGAAATTTTGAAGATCTTATGAATGTTTGTTTTCAAATGTTTTAAGACCCAAGCAAGGTGTTTTTGATTCCAAGAACATGTAAAATCCTAGGATGAAAAGACAATATTTGTTGGGTTCCCACTTGGATAAATCCAACTGCACATATTCCATGTGAATGATTAAATGTTTGACCACATAGGGTCCCCCTTACAGTGCACTCACTTTTGGGGTCAACCAAGCATCAGTACCCATGAAACTCCCATGGAATACTTTTCATCTCTACGAAAAAACCGCATGTTATGTGGAGAGGCTTCAAAGGACATGACCTTTTGCACCAAAAAATAGTTAAGGATTTCGGCCTTTGCTAAACAAGGGTTTTAATGTGGGAATTTCATTCATGGGAGACCATCCATGTGACAAGAGACCATTGCTGCCCTTCTCATCAGAATAATCCTCATGATTATTTAAATTTCCTCGAGATTCCACACCTATATACCAGTTGGAAGTCACTTGGCTTTAGCGTGTTCCTTGCTGGGTCGTTCCCTGGGGTGATTAATTTTTCCCACCAGGAAGGCCCTCTAAGATAAATCAAAGCGAGTAAGAATATCCCATAGTTTGATCAACCTTCATTGAAAAATAAAGGGAGAAAACTTGCAATATGCTGTACTCACGCTCGCAAGAATTGGTTCAATTTTTTAATCCCAAATAAAATGTGAAGACAATTACTTACACAATTTAAGATCACCAAAAAGACTTTTGATTCTCAAGATCACTATGAAGCATGAGAGAAGTGCATACATCCTTTTAGTGATATTACTTTGGGTAAGTAATTACAAAATAAAGAATCACTTGTTCATTTTAAGTCCACAAAGCAATGATTTGATTCCTTTTATTGCACCAAAATAAATTATGGGATTTTCCTTATTCCATTGTTAATCCTCAAACCAAATCTAGTGAATTTGTTCTAAATTTTATTTTAACCCTTTGTTGAAAAATTAAAAGCTTCTATAATGTTCTTTTTAGAGCCCAAAAGAAATTTAGTGAGTCCTAAAAGCTTGAAGAGATAAAATCCTTAAACTTGGTATTATAATTGCTTCCAAGAGTGTCTGAAGACACTTGATACAATAGAGAGATGATGTCATAAGAAGCTTTTCTTTTGTTTCCTCCTCCCCTTATTGATTTCCTAACCTAGAAAAGTGCTCAAAATGTTAGATGAGATCAAGAAACAAAAAGATATAAGGGTTAGATGAATCATCAAGCATAAAAACCCTAAAACTTAGACCAAGTTATGATGTGATTCGAATTTAGATGTAAAATTTAAAATTTTAACTCTACTAAAATTGAGGAACACTTATACCATTGCATAGCTTATGAAATTCTACCCCATTTCAAAAAACAAATCTTCAAAAAAGACCTCCATATGACCAAGATATCATCATTTTAAAACTAACTATAAAAGTGCTAAAACAGAGATCTATATGCTAAAACAGTTGCGAGATGCGCCGAAATAGGTGCTAGATGTGCTAAAACAGGCGCCAGAGGCACTAAAATAAGTGTCATATGTGCTAAAATAGGTGTCAGATATGGTAAAATAGGTGCTAGATGCACCGAAATAGAGGTTGAATGCGCGAGAAGATATCACAAATGCACTATAACGGGGATCAACGAACAGAACTATAAAAAAATAGTGAAAATTCAAAAAAAAATGTGCTAGATTTATGATTTTTTCCCTCCTAGTTCTAAAATGTGAACCCCAAATCCTATACCTGCACAAAGATGAGAAACAAACACATAATTAGATTAAAATGCAAATAAGAATAAAGGATTCTCCATGAAATTCATTAGCAATGCTCAAAATAGGAAAATATGAAGAACAAGAGAAGAAAGTAAATAAATCCCAATTAAGGATGCAAATCCTCAATCCCATTGGGGAATTGGTGCCAATTATGTGTAGAAATTGGCCCTTTCCCAACTCCTATTCAAATTTTTTGATGATCTGATGAATATTTGATCCACTTTAGTTGAATTTCTGCATAACCTAGCTAAGAACTTGATAAAAATAGATGAAAATGGATATGCTCGAAGATGAAATTGTGTATAATAAGTTTGCTCCAATTGTAGATGATCAAATGAGGAAAAGTACCTCTTATTTATAGATGATTTTGAGAGAAGAATGAGAAAAATGGATGAATGTGGGATCACTCAACATCCAATGGACAAGTTCCACTTGTCAAGATGTGAATGGATGAAGGTTGTGCACATTTTGATGAATGAGCCAATAAATGATATTAGGTGGAATTTCAAATTTATGAAATGACTTAAATGCCACTTGGCTGAATGCATAAGGACATGTAAGGGGATTTAAATGCCTTGTTGGAAGGATAAATCCCATTTGGAGGGATTTTCAAATTTGGAGGAATATTCCCTTTTTATGTCATGTGAGGGAAAACAGGGATTTTAATAAATCAAAATAAATGATTTATTGTGCAAGTTGCATTATCTAGAGGATGTGACATGGATTAAAATAAAATTAATCAAAGGTTAATTAATTTAATGAGGGATTAGGTGATGTGACCATTTTGACTTAGATTTATGGGTTAATTTAAATAAAAATGATGAGAAAAATTAAATAAAGGATTTGATTTATTTAATTAAAGAGGGATGATGATGTTAGATTGAATCAAATTTATTTAATTTGACAAGATGACTTTAGAGATTTAATCACATAAAATGAATTATTTAATTAAACAGAGATATAGTGTTAATTAAATTAAACTGATTAAATTAATCAATAGGGAAGACTGACTTAATTAGATAAATAATGATTTATTTAATTAAGGGATGAAAGGTGATGACAAGCTGAGAAGGTGATTTAGGACGAAACGATGTTAGTGATTAGGATCAAGTGTGTTGGTATATTTTCCATGTCTACACTTACTGATATCCTTCAAGTATATGTTAAGATCCAAGTTATAGAACTTTACTTCTTCATCAATAGTTAATGCAACATTCTTTTATGGTGACAGATTTGAAAAGTGTTCTTAATACCCTATAGATATATCTCAAACCATTTCATTTGTAGAATAATTTTTTTTATCGCTATAATAATTATAGTGTTTTACATAAGCAATGGACAAATTATTAGATTGAATAAATAGGGGGAATGTAGAAACTTGAGCTATTCCACTAGGCACAATACATTCTACACCAATAGTTATATCATCAATATAAATTCTCTATAATAATTACTTCAAATTTACATAACTCAAATCTATTTTTGATGTCTTTGAATAAACCTATGATTTTTAACGAGGAACAAGTGATTGATTTTATATTTGATTTATTTCATCTTACATAATGTCTTATATAATAATTTTATGAGAATTTTTTTTTGTACATTAGAATACTATAGGAATTTAGGATACATGATCAAGTAGGAAATAGGTAATCTTATATTAGTACATACAAAAATTCTAAGAATCCATAGGGTGTAGCTATTGTGGGAGAGAAAAATGTAAAATCAAGTGAGTAAGCTACAATAAATACCAAAATGAAATGATATTTTAAACTCTACACAACATACATATTTATTACGACCTAAGGTTTCAAGAGAAAGAAATAAATATGAAAGTGATACATATATGTGTGTAGTTTTTAAAATTAAACAAAGGGTAAATACATAAAGTATCAAAATGTAGGAATAACCTAGAAAAAAGGAAACTTAATTTGAAAGAGAACATAGAGAATGAAATTCAATAGCCAAATAAAGTAAATATTAGGGTAAATACAATGTAAACTTAGGAACACTAAAGGATAAATTACAAACTGAAAATTTTAGATAAAATGAAATTAGGGGATATGAATAAACCCTAAGTAAATCCTAACTTATAAAACTCAAAATTAATTTTGAAAATGCTAGTGTTAATTTTTTTATTCATGGAATGGGATCTCAAAAGTGAAAAAACATTATTAGGGAAAACAAAGTAGAAAATAAAATTATCAAGATAAGTACCTATAAACATAACTTAAATAGAGAATTCTCAAATAGGAAATCTTATAGTGCTCTATATTTTGTTGACATGGATACTATTTCAAGTATGAATGTGTTTTTATTGATGTCAATAGGAAGTCTACTAACTGGTGTATTCATTGATGTCAACTATGGGATGAAGATGTTGAGGATATTGATAAAATTGTGAATCAGAGTAAACCATGTTGTGCAAGAGTTCATAGTGTGCTCTAGTATTGTGCTCCACATTATTTCTCTATTGATGCAATGCCTATATGGATCTTATAAGTTATTCAAGGTTGTTAGAGGTTGCTATATTCAAATTTTGGGATTCTAGATTGTTGTACAGTGTGAAATATTTTCACTAGTGTGTGAACCAGTTGTTTAGTGATGTTTTTGTGGCTTGAGAGAAATGCATTTGCTCCATGTTTCTTCATTGTTTGGATTCACATTGTGTGGATTTGGTAAGCTTCTTATAATTCTTTAATCTTTCTACATTCAAGTTCTTACTTGATTTGATGTAGTATAGAGTGAGTTTCATTTATCAGTATACAAATAAGGGTTACCAATTATTTTGAGTTGAAGTATTTGTATGATGCAAGCTTGGATGAAGTTTTTGATGAATCTTAAGTAGTTTGTAAGTTATTTTGGTTTCTATTCAAATTAATTATGTCGTTTAGAAATTTTGGCTTTTCAGATTGATTTAAGGAAGTGTGTACTTAATGATTATAGTGTTTTGTATAGGTGTTGAACAACCTTGTGTTTAACACTACATGTAAGGCTTGTATAAGCATGTTGAAGTATGTTGGGATCTATTTGGGTTCTAATCAAGGATTTATGTAGGTCACCTTTTTTTCCTATCCACCACGGGAATGTTTCAGTGGTGACCTATTTTAAATTTGTATGTATAATGATTACTAGATGACATTAGAGAAGGTTTTTGAGGTTGATCCTGATATAATTATGTATCGTGTTGTTGAGAGATGAGAGTGGAGAGAATAAGAAGAAAGATAGATGTGAGAATGATGCAAGCAATGTGTGTGATATGAATTTGAGTAGAGCATTGTGAATTTCATGTTAGGGTTCCTAAAGGAAGTGAGTAGAAGGCATCTAAAATCATTCATGAGACTACGAAAGTGTGAGAAACTGTGGTGGACTCCTTGGTGTATTGAGAAGTGTTATCTATGTAACATTCTTCTTCTATCTTCTCATGCTCTTTTTGTGGTAGTTGTTGTGCATGTTTTGCACACATGCCCCATTTGGAACAGGGACCCTCTCTTTTGTTTTGCCTTAATGGGTCATTTTTTTGTTGCCTAATTTTGCATGCCCCTCATTTTGGTGTCCTATTTGGTCAACATGCCCTTCAAAGTCTCATTTTTGGCTGACCATATTTTTCCCCTAAAATAAAAAATTGCTAAGTCTTGGGTTTTTTTAGGCTTTGCCTCCCCGCTCGCTCGATTCACTTTTTCCTTCATTTTTGACTTTCGGGACAAGTTTCCCATGGATTTGGGATGTTTTTGTGGTGCCTAAGTGAACTACCAAATTTCCATTAAGTTTTGGGAAGTTGTAAAACTTTCATTCTGGAAATTCGTTCCTCCATCGCCGTTTGGGAAATTCATCTGTCCCTGGTTGTTCTGGAACCTGGCACCTCTGTGGCCATTTTTGGGACTCCGTCTCCTTTTTTGTATTTCTTCCATTCATCCACCTTAGCAATTTTGACTTCCGGAGCCCGGCCCCTCCATGGCCATTTCCAGAAGTCCATCCCTCTTTTTCCATTTCCAGAATTTCGTCCCTCTATCGCCATCTGAGAACTTCATCTGTCCCTGGCTATTCTGAAACCCAACACCTCCTAGGCCGTTTTTGGGATTCCATCTCCCTTTTTCCATTTTGGACATCCATCCGTGTTAGGCATTCCAGCTTCTGGAGCCCAGCCCCTCCATGGCCATTTTCGGAAGTTTGTCCCTCTTTTGTTGTTTCTGGGACTCCATCCCTCTGCCGCCATCCGGGAACTTTGTCCGTCCCTAGCTGTACCAGAACCCGACACCTCCAAGGTCATTTTCAGGACTCTGTCTCCCTTTTTCCATTTTGGAAATTCATCTGCCTTAGGCATTCTGGCTTCCAGATCCTGGCCCCTCTATGGCCATTTTCGGAAGTCCGTCCCTTTGCCACCATCCCGGAACTTCATCCGTCCCTAGTTGTTTCGAAATGTGGCACCTCCGTGGCCATTTTTGAGATTTCGTCTCCTTTTTTTTCATTTCTTCCTTTTGTCTGCCTTAGGAATTTTGGCTTTCGGAGCCCGACCCCTCCGTGGCCATTTTCATAAATTCGTCCCTCTTTTGCCATTTCTGGAACTTCATCCCTCTGCCACCATTTGGGAACTTTGTTTGTCTCTGGCTGGTCTGGAACCTAGCACCTCCATGGCCGTTTCCAGGACTCTGTCTTCTTTTTTTGTTTCTTCCTTCTCTCTGCCTTAGGTATTCCGGCTTCCGGAGCCTGGCCCCTCCATGGCCGTTTTCAGGACTTTCCTTCTGGAATGTTGTCCCTCCGTAACCGTCTAGAAACTTTGCTTCCGATCGCTATCTTTATGTCCACCATCTGCTAGTTGCCATCCTTCTAGCCTCCTAGGTCCCAAACCATAGAACTCCACCCTCAAAATTCTGTTTCACCTTGCTTGTTCCAAACAACAAATTCCTAATAGCTTTCCCGATTCACAACTTTGGGTGCCCCAATAGTGACCTAGATGCCTCCTAATCCAAAAACAGACTTTGACCCACAAGCTCAAATTGGATGATCTTCCCCTTGAAATTTTCAAATTCCAAATTTGAAGCTAGGAGAAACCATTCGGGTCGCCCTACCCTCTTCGCCCTTTCAAAACAACATTCTGGCCTCTTGGGCTTGGACCATCCAAACTCTCTCCAGTAAGCTACTAATGGAAATTCCCACTTAATATTATAATATTTTGATGATGCATGGATGAATATAACATGGATTCTGTAAGATTTGATTAACATTTTGCTTGATTTGTGTGTGAAAGCACTTATGACACTTCATGTATGCAAGTTTCAAGAAGGATACCGTAGGTCCGTCAAGGGACCCATTGAGAAATTTGAACAAGGAAAATCATGTGGCTCCTATCACCATTCATTTTGTGCCCACCTCTCCTCATTGTTCCCATCAATAGAGCTCGCATTAGAAGAAGGCCTATGCTAAGGAAGTCAATGAAGAAATGCAAGGGGGGCTATCCTACATTTCACTAGATGATGATGATCTTTAGGGGTTGTCTGCTCAAATGAGGAGCAACCAATTCATTGATGCCAGTTGTTGACAGACCCATTTGATCCAATGAAAAATGTTGCAATTCCATCAGGAAGAAGGTAGCTTTCAGGCAATTTCAGCTACAGTAAAAGGGAAATTAGCTAGAAGACAAAACTGCTATAGTGACTGGCCACTACAAGACAAAATAGGAAAAAGATAAAGATGCATTTTAAATTTTTGAATATTGTGGGTTAGGCGAAGCTCTAATGTAATTGAATCTGAGCCACACAATGTTAATCAATCCTAGCCATTCACTTGGGCTTTGGAAAACTATTAATAGGGGTCTCCCCCTCATTTGTAAAGGGTTGGAGAGCTGGTGTAAAGGCATTCTACAGCAATAGAAAGCAACATCGCATGATCTATGGGTGTTACTTTTTGAGTTTGCTCATTATGTGTGGATGGTTCTACCTTCCAAGTCAGTTTTAGTTGTTAGTTTCTTGAATGGAAGTGATGATGGTGGTTTTTGTTATAGTACTTGATGAGCTTTCAGCCCATACTTTTGGCACTTATTGATGGCAAGCTACTATGCAAAGTTAGCCTAGGCTTCTTTATTTGATTGTTGCAACTTAGTTTACATGCATGTTCATGATGTGTGTATGAAAACTCAAAATTTGAAGTGCTTAGAAGATTGCACTGGTTTTGTGTAACTGTAGGATCCTTTTGGCCAAGCAAAACCAAGTTTAGGGAGTTTGTCTACTGTAGCAGCCTCCATGATCACTGTTCATTCATAGTTTCAGATCCAAGAACCTTCTCTCTTCCCTACCCTTTTTCCATTTTTTTAATAAGTAACCTTAGGAAAGGTTCATTGCACATTATAAAGCTAAATTTGATGTTGAAATGGAGTTCTAGACTGTTGTTTGAACCCGCAGAAAATGCACAACAACTATCCCATCTTAATAACTCCATGTGTAGATCCAACTTCTCTGCATTGTGACTCATCTGTAAGTCTACCTTGTGATTCCATCAAATCACATTAATCAACTAAGATATTCCAAGCACTGCCAAGACTTGACATTCGAGAGACCTTGGGATAGTGCTCTCCAATCTGATTGTGGAAGATTGTCTTTCAAGAGAGGTGATGCACCTATGCATTACCTATGTTGAGAAGTGAATAAAAAACACATCAACAAAACTGGTGCTAGAAGGAGGGCGTGACATGTTGAGGGTACAAAGCTGAATGTTGGATGTTGAAAAGATCACTTTCAAGAAGAAATTTAAGATAAGGAGATCTTTTTTAATGCTGAAACTTGAAATCAAATTTTTTTGAGGGAAAACAAGAATTGAGTTGAAATGGAGCAGCATGTGCAAATCAACATTGCTCAGCTACATGTAGATTTAAATAGGAGATTGAAGAGACCATTGCAGCAATTTGCATTGGTAGATAAGTGTAGGATCTATTGCACTTGTAGGCACAATGAGTTGGAGTGTCTAACCTTCTTAAGTAGAATTGAAAGAGTCTTGCAAGGAGAGATTCCCTTTTGGGAAATATAGCAGCCTTTAGCCCTTGCAGACCTAGAGGAAGAATTGACAACCATGGCAGCCAAGGCATTTGAGGAGTTGATCCAAGAAAATTTGAACAACAAAGGTGGACCAAGATTGGAGGAGGTGTTGATTTCTACTTGGTGTAAATTTCACAATGCACCTCACTCTAAATTCACTTGCTCATCATGCATTAAAATTATTACTCAAACCCGATGTTGTTTGAATGAGTTAGAGTAGCCAACTTTCGATAAGGATGATTCATTCCATGAGGAAAAGGAGCTATCAACATTTGGAGGATAGTGAAGTAAAGATGAACCAAGGAATTCCATGCAAGCTAGTGCTGAGACAATAGACATAGAAGATGAAAACCAAGAAGAAGGAGCAAAGTGCCTTGGGGCAGCAGGTGGTCTCGATAAAAATTCAACCAGAAGGGATTTAGAAATCCTTTCCTCTATCAGCAAAGAGCGTTCCTCCACTCCAGAAGATGAACGATTGGCAGTTGAAGATGAATTAACAAAGTTTGCAGCCAATGAGGATGCTGAAAATCAGCAAGAGGACAAAGTTGATAGCCTTGGGATAGCAAGAGATGATGATGAAGGCATAACTAAAATCAAACTGGAATACCTCCCCTTCATGAATGATAGTGACCAAGCATCTAAAAATGTAGATTTGGAGAAGTGGGAACAACTATAGGTCGCAGTTGTTCACTACCAATTTTTTTGTTTCAAACGATGATGAGAACCCAATCATGGATAGATATAATGAGCTAGTGTCAAGGATAGCAAGGGATTGGTCTGAGCTAAAATTTGAGGTGGATTTGGAGGTATTGATGCTACCAAATTGGTGCAAGCTCCATGATTCATCACACTCAGAGTTCACATGTGAAATATGCCAAGAAGTTTTCCAACAAGTTAGAGAACAAGCAAGGCAGCCAAGCATACCACTTCTTGCAGTGGCTTCAAAGATGGAATGTGAGGATCAAGAGCTCAAGCCAAGTAGCGACTCAATTGAAGTTAGACCTCAAGAGGATGTTGGGACAACAATAGGAGAAGGATGACAATACAATATTGAACTTTCAAGCAATGAAGTAGATCAAATAGCAATGTTGTCCACCAATCATCAAGAATTTCTCCCTCTTCGAGAGCATTTGAGCACCATGGATGATAGGCTTTATTACAAGTCCTTGGAGGGAGATTGCGTAGTGGATTTTGGTCCCCTTGATGAGGTGCCATTAATTGAAGACTTATTTCCATTGGGAGTTGTACTATAGAGGAACGCTCATGCCGAGGAAGAGCACGTCCCAGAAGATGGTAGCGATGAAGACATACTCATTGAGCCTTTGAATGGTGATGCACTAGAGTTTTCGGATTGGGAGAGGGGTTCCTTCTCTGTCTATAGCGATAGTGAGGAAGGGGAAATGAGTGAACGTCATGATGAGTTGCATGAACAACAAAGAGATGAAGACAAAGGCGGGGGTGCTAAGATAGTTTCCAACATAGATGAAGCACCTTGTTGACTATAAGATGCAACTTTGAGTCCTTTCACCATGATTATTGCTGATCCTCCTTCATATTTAGATGGCTACAATAGGACATATTCATACATGTCATCATCCTATGACACTGAGCATCATGAAGATAAGTTTGATAGTTGGGAAAGAAAATGGGACAGTGTGCTACCTTTTTCGAGATAACAATCAAGTGGACACTAGGTTTGTAGAAGATCAACGAGATGAAGTCTATCTTCTTGAAGAACAACTGATTAGGATTGTTGATCCCACACAAGACATGGAAGAAGTGTTTTTTGCCCCGTTCTCCCTCCCTTATGCAGGCTTGATTCTTGAAACGCTGCACCCTCCATCATGCCCATCTAAAGCTGCAAATGCAAAGATCTATGATGCAGTGCTCACTCTCGATTGTCAAATGTTGCCACCTCCATGTGATGAAATCTAGGTTCTATCCTTCTTTCTCCTATTAATTGTCATAGTTGCACTTATTAATTTGATTATGGGAATGAGAAAAAATGAACGTGTTTATGGATTAATCATGGGTTTAGCGAACATCCTCAATTGTTGATTTTCCCTTACTGGGTGACTATAGTTGAGTGCTACAATATTGAATTTATTTTCTTTGGACATAAGGATAAATCTGCATGGTTGAGAACTATAATAATTTCCCATTTGCTAGTACATGCATTGTGAAATCCAATGGGCATGAGTGTCGGATGGCCTTTCCCAAACGTAGTTCTTTGTAAATATCTTTGTACGTCATTTTGAGTAGTGTACGTTTCCTGTAAATACTCCACTTTCCTACTTTCCTTAGGTTAGTTGGTTTGTTGTCGGTTGCTTGCTTTAGGGTAGTTTCTTCATTGTTTTCTTTCGCTGTCCTGCTTTGGTTTTGGTGCTTTCTTTGCATTGCTTCTATTTTGTTGCTGCTTTTCTCAAGGTCCCTTTGCTTTTGGCTAGGCACATTTGTGCACACAACAACCATTATTATTTGTTGGGGTTGTTCTATGTATTTCTTTGTCAAACTCCAATCAAGTTTTCAGAGTGGATGGTGAGGATCTTCTGTTAATATCAAGCAATTTGGATGTTTGATTCAAAGTGGATAAGTCATTGGTTGGTCTAATTCTAAAGTATTCAAGACGCTTATATCTCTCACATATTTTAAGGATCTGACGGTCATTGTGGGTCCTTTGTGAAGTCTAGATAAGTGAAAAATCTAAAATTTTGCTCTAGCGCCACTATGATTCTTAGCCCTGAATGTGAGCTTCATTGCTTGCTGGTTGAAATAAAGAACTGAAAAGAGAAAATAAACAAAAGAAAGAAAGAAAAATATTGAAAATCAAATGGAAATAAATTCAATTTTTCAGGGGTATCTGAGCAACTCTACTAGGGCTATGGATGCCCGGCCGATAGTAGAGCAATGTTCAGGAGAATCACAATGATAACCTCGTCGGGGCTATGGATGCTTGACTAGAAGTGAGGCAATGTCCCGGATGCTTTTGGAGTTAGAATAAACTACGTAGCTTAACTTGATGAAGCTGAGGTTCTTGCAGTAACTGAAGGATGGGAATTAACACAATTGCACACACCTCGATTTTCAACATATTGAAGATTCGGTTGGCTAGTGGTTTTGATCCTTTGTTTGCCCTAGCATGAAGGTCGGAACCAGATATTATGGGTTCATGATTCCACTTTGTCATTGAAATGCTTTGGAGAATTTTCCCAGTGAGTTACCATTTGTTGTGCATGTTTTGCACACACGCTCCGTTTGGAACGAGGACCCTCTCTTTCATTTTGCCTTGCCAGGTCATTTTGTTGCTACCTCATTTTGTGTGCCCCTAATTTTGCATGCCTCTTGTTTTGGTGTCCTATTTGGTAAATGTGCCCTTCAAAGTCTCATTTTTGGCTTACCATATTTTCCCCCTAAAATAAAAAATTGCTAAGTCTTGGGTTTTTTTGGGCTTCACCTCCCTGCTCACTCGATTCACTTTTTCCTTCATTTTTGACTTTGGGGACAAGTTTCCCATGGATTTAGGATTTTTTTGTGGTTCCTAAGTGAATTGCCAAAGTTTCATTAAGTTTCAGGGAGTTGCAAAATTTTCATTCTGAAACTCTGTCCCTTTGCCGTCGTTCAGGAACTTTGTCTGTTCTTGGCTTTTCTAGAACCCGACACCTCTGTGGCCATTTTCGGGACTCTGTCTCCTTTTTTTCATTTCTTTTATCCATCCACCTTAGGCATTCTAGCTTTTAGAGCCTGACCCCTCCATGGCTGTTTCTGAAAATCTGTCCCTCTTTTGCCATTTCTGGAACTCCGTCCCTCTGCCGCCATCTAGGAACTTCGTCCGTCCTTGGCTGTTCTGGAACCAGGTACGTCCATGTCTGTTTCCAAGACTCCATCTCCCTTTTTCTATTTTGGACATCTGTACACCTTTGACATTTTGGCTTTTGGAGCCCAACCCCTCCATGGCAATTTCTAGAAGTTCATCCCTCTCTTTTCATTTTCGAAACTCCGTCCCTCTGCCGCCATCCGAGAACTTCATCTGTCCTTGGCTATTTTGAAACCCAACTCCTCCATGGCCGTATCTGGAAGTTCATCTCTCTTTTTCCATTTCTAGAACTCTGTCCATCCACTGCCATGAGGGAACTTTGTCTATCCCTGGTTGTTTTGAAACCCGACACCTCAATGGCCTTTTTTGAGACTCCATTCCTTTTTCCATTTTGGACATCCATCCACCTTAGGCATTCCGGCTTTTAGATCCCAGCCTCTTCGTTGCCATTTCTGGAAGTTCATCCATCTTTTTCTATTTCTGGAACTTCGTCTATCCCTGGCTGTTCTTGAACCCAACACCTTCATGTCCATTTCTAGGACTTCGTCTCCCTTTTTCCATTTTGGACATCCGTCCACCTTAGGTATTCCGTCTTTTGGAGCCTAGCCCCTCCGTGTCTATTTTTGAAAGTCTGTCCCTCTTTTTCCATTTCTAGAACTTTGTCCCTCCACCGCTGTTCGAGAACTACATCCATCCCTGGTTGTTCTGGAACTCGACACCTCCATGGCCATTTTTGGGACTCTGTCTCCTTTTTTTTGTTTCTTCCTTCCATCCATCTTAGGCATTTCAGCTTCCAGAGCCTGGCCCCTTCGTAGCTGTTTCTAGAAGTCCGTCCCACTTTTTTTGTTTCTACAACTCTGTCCCTCTAATTTTGTTCGGGAACTTCGTCCGTCCTTGGCTATTCCGAAACTCTGCACCTCCATGGCCATTTCAGGGACTCTGTCTCCTTTTTTCCATTTTTTTCTTCTGTTCGCCTTAGGCATTCCAGCTTCTAGAGCCCGACCCCTCCATGGTCATTTTCAGGACTTTCCTTCCAAAATGCCATCCCTCCGCCGCCATCTGGAAAATTTTCTTATGGATTGCTATCTTTCTGTCCACTATCCACTGACTTCCATCTTTCTAGCCTCCTAGGTCCCAAACCCCGAAACTTCGCCCTCAAAATTCCATTTCACCTTGGCTGTTCCAAACAACAAATTCGTAACAACTTTCCTACTTCACAACTCTGAGTGCCCCAATGATGACCCAAATGCCTTCTAATCCAAAAATAGACTTTGACCCACATGGTCAAATTGAATGCTATTCCCCATGAACTTTTCAAGTTCCAAATTTGAATCTGGGAGAAACCATCCAGGTCGCCCTACCCTATTCACCCTTTCAAAACAACATTCTGGCCTCTTGGGCCTGGACCGTCCAAAATCTCTCCAGTAAGGTGCTAATGGCAATTCCCACTTAATATTGTGATATTTTGATGACGCATGGATGTATATAACAAGGATTTTGTAAGATTTGATTAACGTTTTCCTTGATTTCTATGTGAAAGCACTTATGACACTTCATGTATGTATGTTTCAAGAAGCCTACTGTGGGTCTATCAGGGAACCCATTGAGAAAACTGAACAAGGAAAAGCACGTGGCTCCTATCACCATTCATTTTATGCCCACCTCTCCTCATGGTGCCCATCAATAGAGCTCGCATTAGAAGAAGGCCTATGCCAAGGAAGTCAATGACAAAATACAAGGGGGCCTATCCTACTTTTCACCAGATGATGATGATCTTTAGGGGTTGTCCACTCAAATCAGGAGCAACCAATTCATTGATGCCAGTTGTCGACATACCCATTTGATCCAATGAAGAATGTTGCAAGTCCATCAGGAAGTGTAAGCGTGGATAAGGTGTAAAACAAAACACACTTCTTAATAAGACATTATATCAAAGACAAAGCTGAATGAATCAAATCAAAGCAATAATCCATTGAAAGCATCATATTCTTCTCTATCCTCAAAGATTTATTAAACCACTATTGCTCTCAGATTGTGAGTGCACTATGATTGTTAAAATGACAATTCAAAGAATGAGATGGATGCTAATGCAATGATATGGAGGTAAATGGATAATACTAGATGATAACTAAACTAAACTAGCATGAATTGACATGAAACAGATAAATGTAGCTACAGGAGGTAGCCATGATATGAAAACTTGATTTGCTGGATGCTGGATGCTTGATGCTTGATGTGCTTGATGCTTGAATTCATGTAGAGTAAGAGTGCATAAGTTAGATTATCTAGATCCTTTTCTTGGTTCAATGAGGCTGTATTTATAGATTTCTTGGCTGTAGAAATGCATAGGGATGACATTGAGATGCTTGGATTCAATCTGGAGGATTGAATGGTGAAAGATGGAGGAGATTGTCTCTACCTATGAAAACACCACGCAAGAGAAGAGGAAAGATTGATGGAGGAGGATTGAGAGAAGAATTTGGAATTGGTCTCCAATTTGTCTACAAAACTTCCTGTGAAGTTTCAAAGCATTAATTGTGACATATTTTAGACATAAATTAGACATAGGATATCTAATTCATTTTTGAGGAAATATAGGTGGAATATTCTTTATGCCTTTATTCAAATATATTGATTTATTTAAATTAGCAAAAGAGGGATAAATAATTTAATAAAATGAACTATAGAAGTTGTTTATTAAATTAAATAGAAGAATATGGCAATTAATCAATAAAGTGTTTAATCTTTAATTAATTAATTCAAGATCGATGTGATAGAATAAAATAGGGATATGATAATTAATTCAAACAAAGTATTTAATTTTGTTTATTTAATTAAGATAAGAATTAGAAGAATTTAAATGTGGTGTGAATGTGAACTATATAATATAAATATTTCTATTTATTCAATAGTAGAGGAAATTAGAATAATTAATCAAATAATTTGTATTTAATTAATCGGATGCTCTAGACCAATTTTTGGTGTATACATTTTTCCCCTCTTTGAAGTGATGTGTTTACGCGTTGCTTTGAAGAAAATTTTGCTGCTACTGCCAGGATCGATGATAAAGAAAAAAAATTCCATATGCCCCAAACATGCCCCAGACATTGATTTTCATATGATTGACGATAATATGCCCCCTTGGGAGATAAATTAATGATTTGATGAGTTTTAGATTTTGTTAAAAAATTTCTAATGATTTGATAAAGATACAATGATGAAATAATTTATCTCCCGACGATGAAGAAATATACTCGCAGATGAATTTCAATTAATTTCATGATTAAAATTAATCAAAATATAAGAAAACCCCTCAAAAATCCCTTTTCAAAAATTATATATAGTCCAAAAGGTCATTTTCAAAGTCATTTGCACTTTTGAGTTTAGAAATCCTTTGATAGAGACATTTCAGCTTGCTAGAGTAGGATGCCAATCCCTTACCACACTCAACATTTTGAGCATGTTCAACATCACCGATGATCGGCCACGTACGGACCTACGGTATGTACCCCTTATCCTCGTATTTCATCCACTTTTGTTTTTTATGCATTTTATAGCTTTAGGCATAATTTCTTTATTTGAGCACTTTCACTCCGATGTAGCATTTCCAGTAGGTAGATTAGCACTTGCGTTAAAATATCTAGCGCTTCCATAGGATAATGCAGTACTTTCGATGTTATAGTGCTTAGGTTTTGAATTTTAGTGCTATGATGCTAGATTTTAGCATTTTGATAGTTATAGCGTTTTGATTTGGTAGATTAGCACTTTCATGGTTTGTTCTAGCGCTTATGATAAAGCGGTGCTTTGATGAACTGTTTTAGCACTTCGATGTGGTAAAACAATGCTTAGAGAAGATTAGTGCTTCAGATGCTTGTTATAGCGTATCAGAGTGCTGAAATAGCGCTTTCGAGATTTATCACTTTGGGTGCTTGATTTAGTGCTTTTGACTGATAAACTAGCACTTTTGGGATTTAGTGCTTTCATGTCAAATTTAAAGATTTTGACTTAGTCAACCCTGATTTCATCATTTCTGATCATGTCCATTCTTCAGATTGGTATGATTGATAATCCAAATTCTTGATGTCAGAGTTGATGATTTAAATAAGACTAACTTCTCATGATAGGCAAGAAGAAATCCTATTTGCGATGATCCTCATGATAGGTGAGGAAATGATTCAATATTTGATAAATCTCATGATAGGCGAGATTAGATAATGTTTGATGAACCTCATGATAGGTGAGGTTTACTGATATTTTCCCATGAATTTTGATCAAAAATTCATACCAAATTTTTGGAATAGACTTGATAGCAGAATGACTTTTGATTTCTTGACATAGTTCACTAATTGTGGATTTTCCATTATGATGATAGGAGGATTTGGGTACTCTCCAGATGCGAGAGAGGTTTCCTTGGACCATGGACTTGATACCCCATTTGACACCAGATGAGCTTCATATTATAGGTCAATGCGGCCTTACTAGCCTTCTTGATATACCCCAGATTAGGATTAATCGGGGTCTGTTGACTACTTTGGCTGAGAGGTGGCATAGTTACCACAACACCTTTCATCTACCCACTAGTGAGATGATGGTCACACCCAAGGATGTGTGGCAGATTCTTCAAATTCTGTTCATGGGGGAGATTGTAGCATATGATTCCCATGGGACCGGTGGTAGAGATACTCTTTGAAGAGTATTTCAGGATTAGGCTATTGAGAGTCCGAGAATCTAATGGAGGAGGATTGCCGATTCATACGTGACACTACCAACAGTGCTAGCTGGATTTATTGGAGATTTACTTTGCCCTGATCGCAGGTCAAGGGATTCTTCATGGGTTGGGGCAGGACACTAGAGAGCATGATGGTACATGGTACTAGATATGCGTGGGGGATGTGCATGTTGGCACATCTCTATCATGATCTTCATTTAGTTGTGTACCTAGGGGCATGCAACTTATTAGCAGGGATGACCTTGTTACAGGTGTGGGCATGGGAGCATTTCTCTATTGCTAGGCCATTTCTAGTGGCAGATAGACTAGCAGGAAGACCCTATGTGTTCAGATAGAGAGGTCGGCTTACACAAGCCTGGATGGGAAAGTTAGAGCACTAGAGGTAGGTTTTTGATGACACTGAGACTGTTATCTAGCGTCCATACTTAAATTGTGAGCAGTGGGACGAGGATGATGCAGTGTTGGGATTTCTCTATGATTCTATGTATTTGATTGGCTAGACACCATTTGTCTCAGAGAGATTTTTGTTGCACCGAGTGTACATACAGTATGGCATCGTGCAGTGTATGCCATAGGGGGTAGCCCACTATGCTAGGCGGTAGATGGATATTCCTGATTGGGGGCCCTGTTTGTCTTATGATGCTTTAGTAGAGGGATATAGGTTATTGTAGCCATCACCTTAAGATATGTGGAGAGATATTATAGAGGCACCAGTCACAAAGGAGTATGCTACATTCCCGGCCTTGGTTCCACATCCTCGTATCACTATTCCAGACGAGCCAATACCACTACCAGTAGAGGAGGATGTGGTAGAGGGTTCCGTAGAGAGTGAGGGTGGTACTTTGGTAGGCAATAGCACAGAGAGTGGCAGTGATGACAGTAGTAGTGATGACAACGATGGTGGAAGTGGAGGGGATAGAGGGGTAGGACCATCTAGTAGTGGTCCATCATCTAGTAGGCCTCACAAGAGGCGAGCAGTGACAGTACCACCTATAGACCATCAGGGATAGATTGCAGGTCTGTAGACACAGGTTTAGACATTGCAGGGGTAGTTGGTACAGGCTTGAGGTTTTCTCATTTAGTCCTAGACTCAAATGAAGGCCTAGGCTCAGGCTCATGCTCAGGCTTTAGCGCAAGTTCAGGGACAGTTGGCCGTTGTGCAGACACAGGTTGCTACATTGACAGCCGAGTGAGATAGTGCTTGACAGATTGTTGAGAGGGCATAGGAGATAGTAGAGACTCTCTAGAGAGTGATTGATGGTACCTCAGTGGGAGACTACATGAGAGAGGTTCTATAGACTGGCCGAGAGGCAGAGTTTTATAGAGGTGGATATCATGATGCAGTGCTTGCTGATCGTAGAGTCAGCTATGCCCTGTCAAGATCTGGGTAGACACATATGCGAAAATTCAGTGAGGGTGTGACACAGCCTCCTCGAGGAGATCCCAAAGATCTTGGTCCTTCCAGGGGTGGTGGTGGTACTGGTCCTATTGGGCCTACACACTCTGGTAGTAGCAGATCGTAGATGCCTCTTATGATTTTCCTTTTTGAGACATGATGTATATTATCATGTACCTCATTTTTGATGATGTATTTTTATGCTTAGACTTCATTGTATACTTGACACTGATGATATATGAGATGTAGTTGATGTGATTTTATGATGGTGTATGATTTCTATATGATGGATGCATTTATTATGTGATTTATGCAATATCTGATGATTTTATTTCAAATGTGATGATGTAATGATAAATGCTTTTATTTGATATAATGGTTCCACGCATTTTGTAGAATATATGATATATGGATGTATGATGTGATGTCTAAATTTCTAAATGATGATCTATATGGATGTTAAAAATGTGATAAAATATATGGATGGATGGATAAATGTTGTTTATTTCATGTAATGATAAGGATAAAAATGATGATGTGGTGAATGATAATGGATGGATGTAATGACAATAATGACATGACTTGCATTTATTTTATATGTGATAAAATGTATGGATGGTAAATGATGTATGCATATGATGTTTGATGGATGATAATGTAATGAATGTTTTTATGGTAAAAATGAACATGATGTACTCATAGTACAATTTAATTCATAATTTATTCGATGTATGATGAAATGATGAAACTAAATGATGAGATGATGACTCCTACATGTTTTTTTGATGATTTTTGGAATTATGTCAAGTATACTCAATCTTTTTTGTAGATAAGATAATCATTGATTTGGACCCTTTATGCAAGAAATACTCTGCAGATAATGAATATGATGAATGCAATCTAATTTTAACATGCAACTATATGCAAAACGATTTTCATTTTAATAGTACCTTTGTGATTTTTGTCATCATAGAGCTTTATTGGATGTTGAAAGTGAGTACAAGTGTCAATGGTATGTGTTAGACCAAATACGACCTAAGTACTTCTTTCATGATTTTTGATATTGCAAGTGAACACAAGCATCTAGGTATGATTTAACCGAGATGACTAGAGCATTCATTGTGTAAATAGGCAGTGGTTAATCATTTCAATGTGTGAATTCTGAATGTCATCGGTGATACATTTGCATAGCACATCCCCCAACAATTCATACATCTATATGATTAACTTACAAACAACAGATAATAAAAACATCATTGAGTTACTCCAAAGAAATGATAATCAAAAATACAATTTATCCAATGTTTACTTGGAGTGTTTCATTCATTATTGAGATTTTCGATCATCCATCCTGATTTTGTGATGTTTTTGGATTTTTGAGATTTTGACCAAAGACCTAACCTACTAACCTATCCTAGCGGTCTCAGGGGCTGATCAAAGATTAGCCTTGCCTATGTTATGCATGTAGAGACCATGTACTTTGACTGACATAGACCTATGTTTTGGATTTTTTCTTTTTTCGATTTTAACTTTTTGACATGTTTTTGGATTTTTTATATGATACAGATGGTTGATGCCTTTTTGACGATGATGATTTTATGTTTTGATCTTTGTTTTCATTTTTCTGCTATACTGTTGTGTGCCCTTTGATGAAATCGATGTTTTTGTTGCCCCTAGTGATATCCAGATGTTGCCCCCAAGCTTTGGAGTGAGATTTGACTATTTAAAAATGATTTTGATATGGATGCAAAGATGGCAAGACTACTGACATGATATGAAATGGTACTGATTGCTAGACTAATGATCCTAATATTTATCAAAATAGATGGGATAAGGCCACTGGTGATTAATTCTTTCATTGCTAATTCTATCGTTTGGCCAAAAGGTGTGAACCTACGCCGATTTGATGGTTTCTGATATGATTGTGTTTTTACAATTTCATTGCTTTGTATGAAATTTGACTTGACAATTTGATCATTTCTTTGATTCTTTGATGTAGATGCTGTCAAGTTAAAAACTGGTTTGACATTTTGGGAATCATTTGTTGTTTCCTTGGAAGTCGTGGTTCAATTCTTTTGCCAAAATTTTGGCTTATCACTGCTTGAGTATTGATTGGAGGAGTTATTTGTGTTATTCATTTTATCATTGAAATTTTTGATAACTCTTCTTTTGACTAATGCTTCCTCAATTTTAAGACCATTTTCTATTAATTTTTCAAATGTGGGAGGACATTGCAATTCAAACCTATAACTCATTTCCTTCATCAAGTTGTCAATGAACAACTCCATCTTTTCTTCCTCAGGAATGGATCAAGGATATCTAGCAAACAATTGTCACCATCTTTGTAGAAAAGACAAGAATGTTTCCCATTTGTTTTGCTTTAGGTTGTAGAGATCCTTTATTGTAACATCATGTTGGATGTTAAAGGAGTACTGGGAAATGAATCTATTGACTAGTTCCTCAAAAGTTCTAATACCTGGTTGTAGTTTTGAAAACCACTCCATACATGATCCTCCCAAGTCCTTGGGAATAATCTCATTAAGTAAGTTTCCTCTTGGGAAAACTCAAGACTAATTGTTTTGAATTCCCTGATATTATCTATCAGATCCGTTCTTCCATTGTACTTGTCATACTTTGGGATTTCACAGTGTCTAGGAAAAGGTATCAGATCAACTATTGCATCGAAAGGATAAGGAAAAATGTCCTATATTGCATATCTTTTGGTACTCCCTTTCATCATATACTATATCTGTTGTTGTAACAGTTGCATTTGAGATGTTAAAGCAGCAACTGGATCTATTGTTTGTGTAGGTTGTAGAATTTTAGTCTCACTTGTTCTAGGTGCTTCATTCAAATGATTTACGTCAAAGTCCTTGGGGAGTTTGGCACTTGATTCAACCAACATCAAAAGATACTTCTCCATATCTTGTTCTAAAATATTTTCCATAAACTTATGGAACTTGGGATCTTGTTGAGCTGTTTGAATATCCTCTAGAGTTGTTTCATTCTTATCATTTTGGTTCAGATTCTTCCAAGGATTCTCTTCTACCATTGTTTGAGATGTTTCAAGTTCTTGCTCTAAGAGTCTCTACTTTTGGGACCTAGTGAAGATTGGCATACAAAATTTACCCTTTCTTCTGAAATATTGATCTTCTATGCTAAAAATGTCAATTGGAACTTTTAACAAAGTCGAATAAGATGATTGATCTTATTGATGAGACTATGTTAAAAATTTGATTACTATACTTGGTTTCATGATAAAGGATGATAGTATCCTAATGATGAAACTTCAGTGTAGTAATCGATTATGTATTTGATTTTGACACTTGTGATTTGGAAGATCTTGTTTTAGTTGATATGATTGGAAGTTTGTATAAATCTATCTATTTTCGATCTCTAGATAGTGATTCTGATAAAAAGAAACTTGGTTCTAATGAAAAATGTTGATAAAATGACAGACTGACTAACTGATAAAAATTTTGAACTCTCTATTTTGAAAGTGCTAAAATAGAGAATAGAGGCGCTATTTCACAGAAACGCTAGAACAGAGTCCCGAAGTGCTAAAATAGATGACAAAAGCACTATCTTGACATAAGCGCTAAAATAGTGCACGAAAGCATTGCAGAAATTGATGGAAGTGCTATCTTGATAGAAGCGCTAAAACAATGCATGAAAGCAATGCAAAAATTGATGGAAGTGCTTAAACAGTGCCCAAAAGTGCTATTTCACAAAAGCGCTAAAATAGTGACTTGAAGCACTAAAACAGGTTTCCAGAGCACTAAAAACAAGACTTTTATGACCCTCTACTACAAAATCTGATCTGGCCTTGTGGCATACTGTATCATGGATTGTGGAAGATAAGAATGATGTATGCATTGACTATGATTGTGATACTAAGTGAGAGCTCTTATTTGAAAGAAGGCTTGTGAATAGAGTGGTTCTACTGCATAATTTAAAGTGCAACCCCTAGCAAAATCGTGATATCTATGGATGAATGTTCTATGTTGTAAAAGGAGTTTTCAATTTTGATATAGAAAACGTTATCTTCTTAATTTATCTCGATAACCAGAAGGTTTCTTGGGTTTTGTGTATTTGACTTTTCTCTTGAAAAACATGGTGGACTTCCACTTTCATAGCATGGATTTTCTGATCTAACTTGACTTTGTTGTTTTCAGGATGATCTTTAATCTAATTTTAATGAATTTGTGAAAACACAATAATAAATTATGAATAATTGTTTTAACTAAATAGATCGTGTATGTTCAAGAGCCATGAATGGTTCTTATTGATTTTGACGGGTTGCTTTGAAAATTGTACACAAATAAAACAGACTCACACTTAAGGACAAGTAGGTCATCATTATACTCACAACCCACATCTTGAATTGCGTTGATGCACACAGCCTTGTCACCCCCTAGAGGGCACCCATGTTTTTTTCATTTCCAGGCACGTACTTAGAGTTGGATTTCTCATCCCCTAAGCAAATGGTCCATGGAAATTATATGGTGAGTGTCTTGGGGACAGATTCTTCCCTCCCCTTGCACCGTGAGTATGACAGTGTATGGATATTGACTCGACGAGATACTACTCTATGGTTTGTAGATAGGGCTTCCATGCAGTGCGTAAATTGATGAACTCCCTTAGGAGACCTCCCAATCTTTAGAACATAGATTTTGGGGATGGTTATCTTGCTTACTACCATCAAGTTTGACTTTCATCAACAACTTGCATTTTTATTATAGTGGGTTGGAATCCTTGGCGTTAGGTGTTCCCACTTAGGTCGTTCCTGTAGGGTGAGTATTTTTTCCCACTACGACAGGCCTTCTAAAGGATTTAATAAAGCATAAATAGCATGAAGTAAAAGTAAATCTGGCACTTTGGTCACCCAGTTAAGGGGAGAGCATAAGCCTAATCACCACAAGCATAACATATAAGTTGTTCTATTCTAAGCCCAAAAAGAAATTTTCTAATCTATGTGAAGGTGTTGCTTTACAAAAATCATGTTTATTCTTTTTAACTTGTACTGTAAAAATGTGATGACTATCCTAGGATTGATAAATTTTCTTTTAAGAAAACAAAAAGTGGCTACCCTAGGATTGATATATTTTAGTAACCAAGAAATGGCTATCCTAGGATTGATAAATTTTAGAAAACTAGAAGTGACTATCCTAGGATTGATAAATTTTAGTCCAACTGTGAAAAAAATTAAAATTTGGCTATGCCCGCGTCAGATCCAGACTGAAATCACAAAAGCACTGGAGCAGTCCACCGAAGCACTATAACTCTTACCTGATGCACTAAAACACGAAAGTGCTCAAATAGCACATTGAAGCGCTGAAGTTTGCCATGGAAGCGCTAAATCACCGATGTGCTGAAATAGGTGACAGAAGCGCTAAAGTTGAAAGTGCTGAAATTTTTGATGGAAGCATTGTAGTAACACGGAAGCACCAAAACAAAGCATGAAAGCACTGTAGTTTTCCATTGAAGCGCTAAAAGAAAACACGCCAGGAACCTTCGTGACACTTTCTAAAAAATTTGTAAAATTGGGGTTAATGCCCCATAGTGGGTGCCAAATTGTAAGCATGGATAAGGTGTAAATCACAAAACAAACTTCTTAATAAGACATTATATCAAAGACAAAGCTGAATGAATCAAATCAAAGCAATAATCTATTGAAAGCGTCATATTATTCTCTATCCTCAAAGATTTATTAAACCACTATTGCTCTTAGATCGTGAGTGCACTATGATTGTTAAAATGACAATTCAAAGAATGAGATGGATGCTAATGAAATGATATGGAGATAAATGGATAATACTAGATGATAACTAAACTAAACTAGCATGAATTGACATGAAATAGATAAATGCAGCTGCAAGAGGCAACCATGATATGAAAACTTGATTTGCTGGATGTTGGATGCTTGATGCTTGATGTGCTTGATGCTTAAATTCCTACAGAGTAAGAGTGCATAAGTTAGATTATCTAGATCCTTTTCTTGGTTCAATGAGGCTATATTTATAGATTTCCTAGCTATAGAAATGCATAGGGATGACATTGAGAGGCTTGGATTCAATCTGGAGGATTGAATGGTGAAAGATGGAGGAGATTGAGAGAATTTTGGAGATTGTCTCTACCCATGAAAACACCACGCAAGAGAAGAGGAAAGATTGATGGAGGAGGATTGAGAGAAGAATTTGGAATTGGTCTCCAATTTGTCTACAAAACTTCCTGTGAAGTTTCAAAGCATTAATTGTGACATATTTTAGACATAAATTAGACATAGGATATCTAATTCATTTTTGAGGAAATATAGGTGGAATATTATTTATGCCTTTATTCAAATATATTGATTTATTTAAATTAGCAAAAGAGGGATAAATAATTTAATAAAATGAACTATAGAAGTTGTTTATTAAATTAAATAGAAGAATATGGCAATTAATCAATAAAGTGTTTAATCTTTAATTAATTAATTTAAGATCAATGTGATAGAATAAAATAGGGATATGATAATTAATTCAAACAAAGTATTTAATTTTGTTTATTTAATTAAGATAAGAATTAGAAAAATTTAAATTTGATGTGAATGTGAACTATATAATATAAATATTTCTATTTATTCAATAGTAGAGGAAATTAGAATAATTAATCAAATAATTTGTATTTAATTAATTGGATGCTCCAGACCAATTTTAGGTGTATATAGGAAGAAGGCAACTTCCAGGCAGTTTTAGCTACAGTAAAAGGGAAATCAACAAGAAGACAAAACTGCTACAGTGACTGGCCACTACAAGACAAAATAGGAAAAAGAAAAAGATGTATTTTAAATTGCTAAATATTGTGGGGTAGCTAAAGCTCTAATGTAATTGAATCTGAGCCACACAATGTAAATCAATCCTAGTCATTCATTTGGGCTTTGGAAAACTATAAATAGGGGTCTCCCCCTGATTTTTAAAGGATTGGAGAGCTAGTGTAAAGGCATTCTATGGCAATAGAAAGGAACATTGCATGTTTTATGGGTGTTAGTTTTTGAGTTTTCTCATTATGTGTGCATGGTTCTACCTTCAAAGTCAGTTTTAGTTGTTATTTTCTTGAATGAAAGTGATGATGGTGTTTGTTGTTATAGTATTTGATGAGCTTTTAGCCCATACTTTTGGCACTTATTGATGACAAGTTGCTGTGCAAAGTTAGCCTGGGCTTCTTTGTTTGATTTCTGCAACTTAGTTCACTTGCATGTTCACGATGTGTGTATGCAAACTGAAAATATGCAGTCCTTAGAAGATTGTACTGGTTTTGTGTAACTGCAGGATCCTCTTGGCCAAGCAAAACCTAGTTTAGGGATTTTGTCTATTGTAGGAGCCTCCATGATCACTGTTCATTCATAGTTTCAGATCTAGGAACCTTCTCTCTTCCCTTCCCTTTTTCCTTTTTTTTTATAAGTAACCTTAGGCAAGGTTCATTTCACATTATAAAGCTAAATCTGATGTTGAAATGGAGTTCTAGACTGATGTTTGAACCTACAAAAAATGCACAACTCTCCCATCTTAATAACTCCATGTGCAGATCCAACTTCCCCGCTTTGTGACTCACCTATAAGTCCACCTTGTGATTCCAAAAAATCACATAAATCAAGTGAGATATTGAAAACACCATCAAAACCTGCCATTTGAGATACCTTGGGATAGTGTTCTGCAATCTGATTGTGGAAGATTGTCTTTCAAGAGAGGTGATGTACCTACGCATTACCTGTGTTGATAAGTGCATAAAAAACACATCAACTATAGTGAGCCTTGGTTGTGAGCCTTTTGGACAATGTGTCATATTTTGGCAGTGAGCTCTATTGTACCAATTTTTCTATTACATATATTGTGAGATAATCTTCACTATGGGTTTTACCTCATTGGGTTTTCCATGTAAACTTAGTGTTCATTTGTGTATGGTGTTGTGATGTTAGGTTCTCTTATCTTCATTTCATGGTTATTCATACTAAAAAAATAAAGGTTTAATGAATTCTTGTGGATCTTATTACTATTGATGGTTTTGAAGGTTTAATTTGCTACAAATGATTCACCCCCCTCTTAATTACTTTATTCATTTCAACAATTGGTATCAGAGCAAGGTTCCTTAAATAAGAGCTTAACCACTTGAGGTAGATCTAGGATGGAGAAGAATATTACTTTGGAATATGCTAGATTTGAGGGCTCAGATTATGTATTATGGAAGACAAAGATAGAAGGATATTTTTCTTCTTAAGGATGTGAGATTGAGAAGGTTTATCAGAATGTATACACTCCTCCTTTGAATAGTCCAAGTACAAGTGTAGAAATCAAGGTGCATGAGATCAATGCTAAGGCAAGATTTATTATTGTGAATAGTCTTTCAAATATTGAATTAGTTGAAGTTATGAGTTTAAATATTGCTAAATAAGTTTTGGATAAGTTAGAAAGCATTTATGAAGGAGATTTGAAGGTCAAACAACAAAATTTGTAGAACTTGAAGGCATAGTTTGAAATGATGCATATGTTTCAAGATGAAACAAATAGAGGCTACATACAAATAGTTGATTAGTTGGTAAGTGCTATGAGAGGCCTTGGTGCAACAATTAAAGAATCTAAAGTAGTGAATAAAGTTATCATATCTCTTTCAAATTGTTACAATGAAAATGTATATGTTATTGAGGAAACTGTTGATTTTGATATTTATTCTAGAGATCAATTGATTGGTACTCTAGCTACATATGAAATGAGAAAAATAAAGAAAGGTACAAAAGTGGAGACTACTTTCATGGCTAGTAAATCAAAGAAGGTTGAATATTTAGGTGAAGAAGATCTTGATGATTTGGAAGATAAGTTTTTGAGGAAGATGAAAAAGGGTACCGGTAAGTACAAAGGTAAATTACCTTTCAAATGTTCTAGCTATGGTGATATAGCTCATTATGCTTCTAGATGTACAAAAAGAGCTCTAAATAATAAGAACAAGGAAAATAAAGGAAATATGATTAGGAAATATTTCTACGTGAAAGAGGATGTTGGTATTTTTGATGATGAATCTAATTAGAGAGATTTTGATGATAATGAATGTTTGTTTTTGGCTATAAAATAAGAATCTAGTTCTACTAACTCTAAAAGTTATGTGAAGGAAAGTATTCTGGAGATAAAGGATAAGGTTGAAGGTACTTTGGTCTCTACTTTTCATGTCAAACAAGAAAATAATTAGTAGTTTGTTGATAGTGGATTCTCTAATCATGTGACCAGAGACAAAAGTATGTTTGTTAAACTAGAAAAGTATGATGGAGGATTAGTTAAATTTGGAGATGATTTAGGATCTATGATTTGTGGAATAGGTTCAATCATTTTTTATGGAAAGCATAATAAAGACTATGTTTACTATGTTAAGAGTTCAATACATAGTCTTTTGAGTGTCAAAAAAAATGTGTAGCAAAGGGTATAATCTTGGTTTTAAGGATGAATCATGTGAGATCTGGAAAGGGTCCAAAACTATGATTGTTGCTAGTAAGAGAACAAATGGAAATATCTATCAGCTTAAAGGTGCTAATGTTCATTGATTTATATCTCAAATTATTGATAGTTGTTTTTGGCACTAGACGATGTGTCACATTAATTTTGATAATTTGGAAAGAATTAGTTTGGTTCACACAGTGAGAGATTTACCTAGAATCACAAAACCTATCAATATTGTTTGTGAGAGTTCTTAATTTGGAAAAAAATAAGGAGTAGCTTTAAGGTAAAGGAACGATCTGCTACTAGACTACTAGAATTAGTGCATATAGATCTTTTGCATCCTACAAGGGTGAAAAGTCTACAAGGTGATAGGTACTTTATGATTTTAATTGATGATTATTCTAGAATGGAATGGGTTACTTTTCTTAGAGAGAAATCTAATGCATTAGATAAATTCAAGGAATTTGAAGCTATGGTTAAGAATGAAATAGATCTGAAAATAAAATGTTTGATTTTTGAGAGAGGTGGTGAATTCACCTCCAATGATTTTAACATGGTTTATGAAGTTCATGGAATAAAGAGACATTTGTCTACCCCTAGAACTCCTCAAAAGAATGGAGTTGTTCAAAGGAAAAACAAAACTATTCAAGAAGTTGCAAGGACTATGATGAAAGAGTAAAATCTACTAGAAGTCTACTCGTAAGAAGATATTCATACTATTGTTTACATACTTAACAAAGTTCAAGCTAAATCTAATAGCAAAAATACTCCTTATGAGCTATGGTATGGAAGGATTACCACCGTGAAGTACATTAGAGTGTTTGGAAGTAAATTTTACATCAAAAGAGAAGAATAAAAACTAGGAAAGTTTTATGCAAGGTCTGATGAAGGTATCGTCCTTAGATATTCTATTAAAATCAAATCTCACAAATGTTACAACAAAAGGTTGAGAAATATATTTTAGAGTGAAAATGTTAAAGTTGATGAAAACTTATAGAATTCTATTGCAATAGATGGTTTTGTGTCAAGTGAACTTGATTGTAAAGAGGTAGATGAAAAATATGATGGAAAAGTAGTATATAATGAATAGGAAGAAGCTCCAGATATGACCCCTAAAACCCCCAAGTATGTAAAAAATAATCATTTTGAATATCAAATCATTAGAGATAAGAGGAAAGGTGTATTGACAAGAAGAAAAGCTTCTGAAATTGAGGTAAATTTATGTTTACTTTCTAAACTTGAACCTAAATCAATGACTTAAGCATGTATGGATGAACATTGGATGAAGGAAATGGAAGAACTTATGCAAGTAGAGAAAAAAAAAGACTTGTGAATTGATCATTGGACTGAAAAACAAAAACATAACTGGAACTAAATAGGTATTCAGGAACAAGATGAATGAGAATGGAGAAGTAACAAGGGGAGAATTGTGTGTAAGGCTTATGCACAAGTAGAAGGTATATATTTTAAGGAGACTTTTTTTCTTGTAGCTAGGATGGAAGTTATCATAATTTTTTTTTTATTTGTAGCACATAAAGATTTGAAGGTTTATTAGATGGATGTGAAGTCTATTTTTTCAATGGAGAATTGGAAGAAGATGTTTACATGGAACAAATAGAAGGATTTCAGTTGTTAGGTCAACCAGATATGGTATGTAAGTTGAATAAGGAACTATATGGATTGAAGAAAGCTCCTAGATCTTGGCATGTAATATTGGACAAGTACTTGATAGAACAAGGATTCAGTAAGGGAACCATAGATAGTAATCTTTACTTTAAAATTAAGGAAGACAAAATATTGATAGTAGTATTTTATGTAAATGATATTATCTTTCGTGGAAATGAGACTATGTGTAAGAAATTTATTGAGGAAATGTAGAAATAATTTGAGATGTCAATTTTTGGGGAGATGAATTTATTTATTGGGCTACAGATCAATCAAATAGATAAATGGATTTTCATTTCACAATCTAAGTATGTTAAAGAGATGTTGAATAAGTTTTGAATGGATGACTCCAAACAAATATGTAATCCTATGGTGACTGGTTGTAAGTTGATAAAAGATGATGATTCACCTAAGGCTGATCAAAGCAAGTATAAATCTATGATTGGTGGAATGATATATTTGACTACTACTACATTGTATATCATGCATGTAATTTTCCTTGTAGCTATATTTCAAGAAGATCCTAAAGAAACACATGTTGCAATAGTGAACAGGATATTCAAATATTTAACCTACACTGGATTATGGATTGTGGTATCCTAAGGATATTGATTTCACATTAAATTCTTATACAGATACAAATTGGGGTAGTTGTTTTTATGATAGGAAAAGTACAAGTGGTGGTTCACTCTTTCTTGGATGTAGATTAGTCTCATGGTTGAGTAAGAAATGAGATTCAATTTCTTTATCCATTGTAAAGGTAGATTATCTTGTAGTAGCATCATGCTATACATAGATATTATGGATGAGATGGACATTAAAGGATATCAAAGTTGTATATGAAAAACCTATATCTATCTTATGTGAGAATAGAAGTGCAATTAAAATTTCAAAGAATCCAATGATGCATTCAAGGAAAAATCATATATCTATCAGGTATCACTTTTTTGTGCAAGAAGGTTATGGAGAATGAAGTGAAGCTTTAGTATGTTCTTACAAAGGATTAGGCTTCTTATATATTTACTAAGGCTCTTCCTAAGGATACTTTTGGGAATCTTCAAGAGAATTTGGGGGTTAATGCCCCTCCTTTATTGAACTAGATGCATATGGAGATGCACTAGTCTAGTGGATCTATGGATCTATCTCATTTTTGGGCCAATGTTGGTGGCTAGCTCTTAGGGGGAGTAGTTAGTATCATGTGTTATTGATTTTATAATTTAGTTGGGTTTTCTCGTATGGGGGATAATTCAATGTAATTAGTTTAGGGTCATTTTGAAAGAGGGAGAAAAATGAAAAAGAAAATCCTTTGCCATTGATGTCAAAGTGGGATAGAGAATTATGTGAAAAAAAACTTATCTACTTAGGGCTTGAGAGAGAATAATGTTAAGATTTGTTGTGTGATCTTTGGTTGCCTTTCACATATTGTGTTGCTATTAATGAAAATCAGGGAGATTGTTGCAAGTATGAAGGTGTTTTCATTGATGTCAACAGGAAGTCTACTAATTGGTGCTATCAATGATGACAACTATGGGATGAAGATGTTGAGGATATCGGGAAATTTTTGAACCAAAGTAAATTATGTTGTGCAAGTGTTCATAGTGTGCTCTAGTATTTTTCTCTACATTATTTTTGTGTTGATGCTATTCCTATGTGTATATTATAGTTTATTCATGGTTGTCATAGGTTGCTATGTTCAAAATTTGGGTTTTTGGATCATTGTATAGTGTGAGATATTTTCACCAGTGTGTGAACCAATTGTTTAGTGATGTTTTCTATGGCATGGGAGAAATGTATTTGCTCCACATTTCTCTATTTTTTGGCCTTAGGTTGTGTAGATTTGGGAAGTTGATTATAATTATTTTATCTTAATATATTTTAGTTTTTACTTTATTTGATGTGGTACAAAGTGAGTTTCATTTATCAGTATGCAATTAAGGGTTACTAGTTATTCTGAGTTGAAGTGCTTATATGATGTGAGCTTGGATTAAGTGTTTGATGAATCTTAATTATTTCATATATTATTTTAGGTTGTGTTCAAATGAATTATGTTATCCAAAACTTTATGCTTTTCAAATTGATTTAAGGAAGTGTGTACTTAATTATTATAGTGCTTATAGGGTGTTGGTCAACCTTGTGGTTTAACACTACATGTGAGGCCTATAGAAGCATGTTGAAGTGTGTTGGAATCTATTTGGGTCCTAATCAAGGATTCGTGTAGGTCACCTTTCATTCCTATCCACCATGAGAATGTTTAGGTGCTGACCTATTTTGAATTTGTATGTATAACAACTATTGGTTGACATTGGAGAAGGTTTTTGAGGTTGATATTGATATAAATATGTATGGTTTTTTTGAGAGATGAAGGTAGAGAGAATAAGAAGCAAGATAGATGTGATATTGATGCAAGTGATGTGATTTAGAGTAGATTAGTGTGAATTTCATGTTAGGGTTCCTAAAGTCAATTTGTTGAAGGAATTCAAAATCTTTTATGTAAGACTATGAAAATGTGTGAGCGATTATGGTGGACTCCTTGTTATAATGAGAAGTGTTCTCTATGCAACATTATCCTTCAATCTTAATGTATTATTTCTATGGTAGTGAGCCCTATATGTGATCCTTTTGGATAGTGTGTCCTATTTTGGCAATGAGCCCTATTGTACTCATTTTTCTATTGGTTATATTGTGAGCTAATCCTCATCATGGTTTTTCCATCATTGGGTTTTCCACATAGATCTAGTGTTCTCTTGTGTATGGTGTTGTGATTTTAGATTTTTTTATCTTCATTTCATGATTAATCATACTAAGAGAATAAGTGTTTAATGAATTCTTGTGGATCTCATTATTATTGAGGGTTTTTAAGGTTTAATTTGCTACAATTGATTTACCCCCCTCTCATTTGCCTTGTTCATTTTAACAAATACCTTTGTAGATATCCTTGAGAATTTAAAGAAAATATTCAACACACAAGAACATAGGAAATAATTTTATTCAATACTATGAAAATTTCTTAAATAATAGTCAATAATGTAAATAGTAATGAAAATGAGAAGGAAATGACTTCACATGAAATATTTATTTACAAAAGAAAGAAATAAATTATGATGGATTTTAATTCCAATATACATGTAAGAAACATAAAATAGATGAATAACCATTATCTTTATATGAGACAGATAAGCTATAAAACTATAAATAAAATAACACAATTATAGACCCAAGATTCCAAGAGATGTGAAAATGTCAAGATGATAAGATTACATTGGGAGCTCAAATAAAATCTTCAAAATAATGACTAAATACATCAATATACATGTATGCAAAATTATGCAAGAGAATAGAACATTCAATGAAAATAAAAGCTAGGTAGTGAGTTTATATAGAACTAAGGAGATGATGGAGGTGGAAAATCCAACCAATAGGAATTAACCACTAAAAGCGGAAAGTGTTCCACCCTTTAAGGAAGGGGAAACCACATCACTTATCTCCTAGTTATAAACTCACTTTTTTATCATAAGAAAGCTTAATAAAAGTGTAGGAGGGTATGTGCAGGATGATCATGGAAAAAATAGGCCCTTAACTGGCAAAAAATTCAGAAAAATCAGAGTTAGGCAACTTGACATAAAAATTTGAATAAGTTATTTATATTATTTCAAAAATATGTAAGAATATAATTTGTAGAAAATTGAATGTAGTTTCTAAATTACTAGGTTTATTTACAAAAAAATAAAATCTATTTGGTGAAATTTTGAAATTTTAATACAATAGTACTTAAATTTTAGGGAAAAAAGAAGAAGCAGGTGTATGTTTGACCACCCTAACCACATTAAAATTATAACATTTTTTTATAAGATTTTAGATGTAAGTACATGACTTATGTCTTAATGTGATGCATATTTTTTTTTAATTATAATTTTTTTTATGACAACTTTTAAAAAATATAAAGACCCGTATGTCTGACCACCTTAACTTTGTC
Source organism: Sequoiadendron giganteum (assembly GCA_007115665.2). Classification (NCBI taxonomy): domain Eukaryota; kingdom Viridiplantae; phylum Streptophyta; class Pinopsida; order Cupressales; family Cupressaceae; genus Sequoiadendron; species Sequoiadendron giganteum. The sequence goes on along the minus strand of CM021108.1, from coordinate 225,642,946 downwards.
AAAAATTCATGAGTTTTTTTTAAATTTTTTAATATTATAGTATGCAAAGCATATAATGTGACATGTTTTGGATTCAAAAAATATGATATCGTTTGAAATCTATAGATGTTTTTCAATCAGCCAAAAAATCAGGACTTTAGTAGTAATTCAATAGAAAATGAATAATAATTATTTATTAAATTCAAAGTAAAGAAAAAATTATATTGGTGGAAAGTTGAGAATATCCTTTAATAACCCTTTTCATTTCATCAATTTTGGGTAAAAAAAAAGTCGTCAGCCACATACCCATCATATTGCCACTTTTTGGCCCATCAAGATCCTGCACATACCTAGGAAAATCCTAGGACTAAGGGGAAATAAATCAACCGAGTAGAAAATTAAAATCAACTCAGTTTGTTATCATAATAAAGCTTAATAAAAGTGCAGGAAAATCCTAGGACTAAGGGGAAATAAATCAACCAACTAGAAAAATTAAAAAATACTTTGGGAGCTCAAATAAAATATTCAAGATAATGACTACATACATCAATATACATATATGCCAAAGTATGCAAGAGAATAGAACATTCAATGAAAATAAAAGCTAGGTAGTGAGTTTATATAGAACTAAGGAGATGATGGAGGTGGAAAATCCAACCAATAGGAATTAACCACTAAAAGCGGAAAGTGTTCCACCCTTTAAGGAAAGGGAAACCACATCACTTATCTCCTAGTTATAAACTCACTTTTTTATCATAAGAAAGCTTAATAAAAGTGTAGGAGGGTATGTGCAGGATCATCATGGAAAAAATAGGCCCTTAACTGGCAAAAAATTCAAAAAAATCAGAGTTAGGCAACTTGACATAAAAATTTGAATAAGTTATTTATATTATTTCAAAAATATGTAAGAATATAATTTGTAGAAAATTGAATGTAGTTTCTAAATTACTAGGTTTATTTACAAAAAAATAAAATCTATTTGGTGAAATTTTGAAATTTCAATACAATAGTACTTAAATTTTAGGGAAGAAAGAAGAAGTAGGTGTATGTTTGACCACCCTAACCACATTAAAATTATAACATTTTTTTATAAGATTTTAGATATAAGTACATGACTTATGTCTTAATGTGATGCATATTTTTTTTTAATTATAATTTTTTTTATGACAACTTTTAAAAAATATAAAGACCCGTATGTCTGACCACCTTAACTTTGTCAAAAATCCATGAGTTTTTTTTAAAAAATTTAATATTATAGTATGCAAAGCATATAATGTGACATGTTTTGGATTCAAAAAATATGATATCATTTGAAATCTATAGATTTTTTTCAATCAGCCAAAAAAATCAGGACTTTAGTTGTAATTCAATAGAAAATGAATAATAATTATTTATTAAATTCAAAGTAAAGAAAAATTTATATTGGTGGAAAGTTGAGAATATCCTTTAATAACCCTTTTCATTTCATCAATTTTGGGTAAAAAAAAAGTCATCAGCCACATACCCATCATATTGCCACTTTTTGGCCCATCAAGATCCTGCACATACCTAGGAAAATCCTAGGACTAAGGGCAAATAAATCATCTGAATAGAAAATTAAAATCAACTCAGTTTGTTATCATAATAAAGCTTAATAAAAGTGTAGGAAAATCCTAGGACTAAGGGGAAATAAATCAACCAACTAGAAAAATTAAAAAATACTTTGGGAGCTCAAATAAAATCTTTAGAATAATGACTACATACATCAATATACATGTATGCTAAATTATGCAAGAGAATAGAACATTCAATGAAAATAAAAGCTAGGTAGTGAGTTTATGTAGAACTAAGGAGATGATGGAGGTGGAAAATCCAGCCAATAGGAATTAACCACTAAAAGCGAAAAGTGTGCCACCCTTTAAGGAAGGGGACACAAAATCACTTATCTCCTAGTTATAAACTCACCTTTTTATCATAAGAAAGCTTAATAAAAGTGTAGGAAAAGCCTAAGACTAAGGTGAAATAAATCAACTGACTAGAAAAATAAAAACATACACCAAACCCACCTCTTAAGCATAGCTTAGGAGGATGTAAAGGATTATGGGCCCTGATAAATAAAGTCATGTTAGGTACCTATGTACATATAAAATTCACCACCAAAGAATAACAAACCCCATACAAAAAAAAGAAGTATTCCTTCAATAATAGAGTGAAATGAAGTGAAAGGAAAAAGCAACCCCCAAAAATAGATCCAATGGTAGATGCCCAAAACTAGCTGTAGAAGACGGTCCATGATCGTCAAACAATGTTCCTCTCCTTAGGAAGAAACAAAACCAAAATTGTATGTTAGCTATCTCGCCATTCCTGAAAGGAATATATAGGAAGAAAACTCAAGATGTATGGAGTCTCTAAACTCTACCCAAGTATCCCCATATCATTGTTGAGAGTTTTCACAACCAAATCAGGAATTCTAGGCCACACTAGTTAAAATGAAAACTCAAATTCAGTGAGAGACTGGTGTAGAACATCATAAAAAGACTCAAGTATCTCCTCTAAATATTTCTCCTCCAAATGATGATCCAAATTATCCACATTCATGTCAAACTATAAGGAATGATCATTTAAACAATGAACAAGAGGGTCAAGGTGTTACCTCATAACAATTGAAGAAGACTCAACTTTGTTAAGGAGAACATGAATACAATCAATAATTTCTCTCGAATCTACAACATGTGTCTCCATAAATAAGTATAAAATACTTGTCAATAGATCATCCTACAAATTTGAATCTAAAAGATAATGTATGGCATGCTGCAATTAATCACATGAAACTTTTGATGAAGTAACACTATGGTAGAACTTTTTGAAAAATATCTTGGTTACTAGTTTTTTTCTCATGTCCCTAGCTTCATAATGTGTCTCTCCTTGCTAGGTTTTGTTATAAATACCATCATAAGCATTTGATTAGGTTTAAAACCCTAAAAACCCTAAGCTTGGGCAGCATGCTTGCACTTTTGTTATAATATTGCATTGGCTTTCTATTGCCCATTGTCAGTATCTTAAGTTACAATGTTTAAGTCTCATGTTCATCCGTTTACCAGACCCCTTTGTTAGCTAACCATTTCAGCTCAATGCTAAATAGTTTCCTTTGGTTCTTAAGGGTTGTTTATCATATGCCCCATTTTATTAATCCATTGGACCCCTTATGTTCCCTAGCTACTTGAAGTTGTTTTAAAATAATGTGCAATATAAACCTTTAAGTTATCCACACCCATTATGTGGACCCCACTAGCCCATTCCATAGTAATATTTTATTATAAAAATAATAGTCCATAGAGCCTCTAAACTATCAATAGGTGTCATATTTTTAGTAGATTCTACTATTTTATGGTAGGTTTATTACTAAAGGTAAATATTAGCCACATAATTATAGAATGAATAACGCATGTCATGTTAAGAATCACTTATTTTTGTCCTTCTAGGTAGAGAGTATACAAGTGCCACGTGTCATGTTTTAAGGGTATTCTATAGGTCCATGGGGTATATTGAAAGGGGACCATAGGCACTTTGTGGAATTGTGGAAAAGGGACACCTGGCACATTATAAAATGGTTCTATCCAATACAATGGGAGGAGGCCACATGTCATGATTTTATAGGCATTCTTCCATTTTTTAGGACATTTCAAAGAAGGCCTAAATGAAGTCCACAAAACCATGGTAAGAGGGAAAGAGGACACATGTCATGTTTCAAAGATATTAAAGGTGTACATGTTCCCTAATCTACATGTCTCATCTCAAAGGCTAGTTTATAAGGCACATAATTAATGACATATGACAGAATCTCGATGGCTTTACATGAGTTCACAAGATCTTTGTAGTGGTCCAATTTTCAAGTTGTGGAATTTTAGAAAGATGCAAGATGGTGAGTATGATTATCTTAGTTGATTTCATCTTTTTAATGATGATGTATCTCATAATGATATGTAAATATTGTCCCACGTGGATCAATTCAATTAGTTGAACATATTTTTAACTCACATCAATTTTATTTTTTTTCAAATCATCGATGATCATTAGATCTTGTCCTTCCACTTGAAGAACAACATCCTGAGCTCAAACTCAAGAAATAGATAGCTAGAAGCTCTTGTTGAGAAGATTTGATGTTGTTGTCATTGTTTTCAAAACCTAGGATCTAAAATTTTGTGCTCCAAATGATATACACAAATGATCTATCCTATCGTGTAGTATGGATGTTAACCTTGATCTAGATATGGTAGTACTTCTTATTGGAACATTTGTGGAAGATAGTTAATGCAAAATAATGAAGACTAATCTTTTGATATTGGCTATTATGCTCAAAGAATTTTTTGGGTATCCTTGCTATTTGAACATTCATGTAGCATGTTACATGTTTTGGTATGTCTAATTCCATTCCTTCAGTTTGCACTAAAATTTATGGAGATCAACACTTGGTCTTGTTTATGGAATTCTAATCAACTTTGGAATATACCTTATGTAATTCAAGCTAGCTATATTTTAGTAATTATTCTTATCTTATGTATGACCTATTTATGGGTCTCGTGGTAACATGGAAAGGATATCTATATGTGTGGCCTATCCTTTAGATCTGGTGCTAGTATGCCAAGCCTTATTGAATATCTCGAGGTTGTTCTTCAAGCTGGCATGTTTTACTAGGACGACTTATTTTGTTCTATGAATATATATATATATATATAGAACATCTCTTTGATTTTAGAGATGTAGTGTGGTGTGTGTGAATAGTGATAAGGGTGAAAAAGATCATGTGACAAGAAAAAAAGAAGGAAGTGGAAGTAAAGTTTCAAGAAAAAGTAATTAGTAGTACAAAAGTTGTGCAAGGAAGGTGGGCAAAAGATTCTTGACCAGATCTATTGCAGATAGATATTGTGCTTCAACGAGAACTATATTCATGCATATGCAGATGCAATTATAGTAATTTAGTTTGTAAAATATACTCTGGCAATAAGTTGTCTCTTAGCTATAATAGCTAGTTTTTGTATCTTGGGCAGTTAGCCCATCGACAGTGACCCAATTGGCAGTGAGCCTTACCTGCAATGATAATTTTTGTAGTGAGACCTTGTAAAAATCACCTTAACCAATGTCACCTTAACTGGAGTTCTATAAATTAATTAACATTCTTCATGGTTTTTCCCATCTTGGGTTTCCATGTAAATTCTAGTGTTCGTTATGCATGGTGTAGTGTGTTTTCATATTCATATCTATTTTGATTATCTGATTAATTTAAAATTGCTTTGAATCAATTAAAGACAAGAAAATTGTTTTAGTATATCTAATTCACCCCCCTCTCAATTATTCATATTGTTCAACAATTGGTGTCAAAGTTTGGCTCCTTGTAGATAGAGCTTAACTGCTTGAGGGATATCTTAGTAGTTTGAACAGATGAAAGGAGATTATTACATTGATGAAGAACTAAGGACAATGCTAGATGATATGGAAAGAAAAAAATATGAAAATGAAGAATTAAATGAAAACATCAAGGAGGGAAACACTTTTATCTCAAAGCTAAGGGAGAAAATACATAAATTCAAACCAAGACACATAGAGGTTGGCAAGTAATTAAAGGAGTCAAAGGAAAGTGTTGTGAATCTAAAGCTATGGTTGTGTTCGTTAACCAAACTTATCTCCAAAAATACTTGTGGACTTTACCATTTCCAATAATCAGTGTTCCAAAGGGATTGGTCAACGAACGAGTGTAAGATACAAAAATTCTACTCCTACACTTTGGGCTCTGTGAAATCCAGGAGGGTTATCCAACAATGTATGCTTCTAAATTCATACAGTTGTAATCAAATACATTGGTAATAAGAGATAATTCTCATTAGACCGCTCAAGATCCTAATACATTAAATAAGTTGGTAGCTTATTTATCAATGTGTTATACTTAGAACATGAGAAGGTGGAACATCAACATGATACAACTACAATGGTATCCATAAAATTTCAAAGATTAAAAGTGATTAGTTGATGAATCAACATAGAAACTGAATCATGAACACTCTACATTAACCAATGCCTTCATCCCAAGCATAGTCTCATAACCAACCTATATAACCAGATAAAAAATTAACAATAGCAACATATAATTTGAAGATTTGTTGCATTAAAACATTCCCCTATCACATTCATGACTAATAATTTTTATCAGTATCCTAGCACTTGATTCTTATGAGTTAGTAATTTCCTTGAAGCATTTATGTTAATACATTGAATTAATAAGCAAGAATGAAATAGAACATCCATTAGTGAACAATGGAGACAAATAAAAGGTATCATGGATTACTATCATTCATAACTCATAAAATGAGCACAAGGAGAGACAATAGCCATGAAATTGGTATTTCTCAGTATATATTTTTCTTTGTTGTTATCAGACCTACATACACAATTATGAACTCTAAAAATTAAGACAAAAACTCTAAAAAACTGCTTAATATTCTTCCTATAATTCTTAGTGTCAATTGCATAAAACAATGAACCCCTACTTCCTGGCCCTGATTCCTTCTTATAGAAATGAAGGAGAAAAATAAGCCAAGCCAAGAAAGTACACATGTCAAAACCCTATTGGACCGCTTAATCAAATATTCTCCCATTCAGTTACAACACACTCCCAAGAGGTGGGAGACATTTGAAGAAATGAATGTAGTCCTCATCCATTGCAAGAGATTAGGTCCAATCTTCAAAAATGGGTTCAACCAAAGAGTTACCTCAAAAAAATTTCCCACACACAAAAAGTGAAAGAAGGAAGAACATGAAGACAACAAAAAATGACAAAAGGTAAGACCACATCTGCAACCTTGTCATCAAATCACTTTGAATAATATGCACTATATTTCTCTATAATTTAACAAAATCCTAATCTATATTAAATCCAAGCTATGTAGTGCATTCCCATCTGTCTATTACTCATCATGGTTGTAGACTTCAAACCTTCAAGTACTAACCTGCCACCACTCCTTCCAAATATCCACCTTTCCATGCTAGGAATTCATCTTCAGAAGGCCAATCAAAGTTCATTACTTCATCAACCTTTGACTATAAGGTGCATATTTGGTGACAATCTGGTTAGATTCTTTACAAATTCTAGCAACACACTCTTAGCTCCTAGAGTGTATTGAGTGTACTTGTAATAACGAATTATGCTTTTGATGTAAATATTAATAATCATGCAATTCCTTACTTTGGTAGCTCAATGTCCTTTCAGTTATTAAGAATCCCTCGTGTGAACCAAAATGGCTTGCTTGCTATCAAATTCATTTTGAGTACTGACCATTAATTTATTCAACCAGTTGATTGATCCACGATCTAGATTTAATCAGCTTATTATGAAGCATTTGACTGTATGCAGTCGAAACAATTTCTCAATGATAAGAGACCACATGGAAGCAAATTTTTGTAACATGCGGGCCCTACCATCTCTTTTTATTTTTAGTCCCAATCCATGTGTCTATCTTCCCTTAGACCTGTGAGCCATAACTTTCATGTAACTTTTATCGACGGGAGGACGAGGAACAATTGAGATTGAATCTAGTAGTATCATCATACACACTGCTTAGCTTGCTTCAATTTTATTTCTCATACAATATCAAGGGCTTAGATTAAAATATCATTAGGCAAGTATGATATATGGACCCTAATAACACACATGTTATTCTCCACATTGTTAAAATTTATTGCACGTAGAAAACACCCGCTTCCCCATTGAGAAATTGGCAAGAAAGATGGGGCCTATATGGGATGGCAAGGAGTCATCTAGATTTTCCACATCACCCACAATCAACCATCAACCAAAATGGCATTCAACAACATGAATCCTCTGACCGATCAGAGTGAAGACAAATGGAAATCACCTGCTAGCCCATGTGGTCATTTTAATAATCAAGAAAAACAAATGGGTCAATAGGGAATGGTCCAGATGCGGCCATCTCAATGATCTCCAATCATTGATGTCTAGATGCAGCCATCTCAATGACCTCCAATCATTGATCAATATTTAGTGACAATCTGCAGTCCTCTTCAGAGATGTGTAGTCCACCAATCATTAAGGACACATGTCCTTTGCTTGTGAGCCCAAATGAATAAAATAATTCAAGATAGAATGGAATGGCCAGGCAGGCAATGACTAAGATCTTCTTCATCGATCACACAAAATCCAAGGGCTCCTATTCCTACACATGTCAAAAAATATTAACCCTAAAAGGGATGCAACCTAGGATGATGAGGCCATGAACATAACATAAAAGACAATATTTTCATTAGTGGGAAATATTTAGCTTGGCTTACGACAACTGCAAAATAATAATCCAATAGGATTAACAAGTAAAACTAAACTAGAGGGTCGATCACTCAATGAGATTTGATGTCAAAAGTCATGACTTAAAATATCAATGACTAGTAAGAGGAATCAACTGCGAAATAGAAAAAAGGCCAAGATATAGGCTCATAGGTGTTTCTAAAATACGACCAAAGTAAACCTAAAACCCTTTATATCGACATGAAACAAAAAACCATAACCTCCTAAAATCACCAAGACCTGGAGATGGAACAAAATTTTTAGGGGTTCCATCAATGGCTTCGACTGGAGACATATGTCTCTTGCAGGAATAGCGAGATCCTAGAATCTTTGGTTGAAGCAGACTAGTCAAAACACAAGGGATCAAAAACTAGGAACCACCCAAACAAGGCAACAAAAGTGAACCATACATAACAAAAAGCAAACACACTTATGCACAAAATGTACAAAATATACAGTGTACATGTAATAACAACATATTTAGAATAATTATGGTTTTAAGAACTATCCATGAACTAGAAATTCAAAAAGTTCACTTGTCAAGCTCTAGAGGAAATAGGAATCCTCCCCGTGTGCACTAGCTATCAGATAAGGGCCCATCCATAATGCTTCAAAATTTCCATGGTTACCCTTGTCTTGAGCTCTCCCATTCTAGGCCAACAACATACCATTCATCTTAAACTTTATGGGAGAAGCTCTCTTGTCATGTAGTGCTTTACTTGCAACTGCATCTTCATATTTTTACCTTGAGCCTCTCTTCTTGTTTCATCCAATTGCACTAGGTTATTTATCCTGTGTTGCATATCATCACATTTCTTCATCATATTCTCGTATGAACCTATACATCTTCAATAGGTTATTCTGTGGTAGCCTAGCATCTAAGCCATAAAGTAAGCCAAATGGTGAATAACCCATAGCCTTTTTCATAGTCACTCTATTTGCCCAATGTTCCAACTTCAGTTTGGAGTACCAAGATTTCTTGTTCTTCTCCATCAATCTCTTGATGATTTTCATTAAGCTCTTTTTGCTAGACTTATCCTAACCATTTCCTTGAGGATGGCAAGGAAAATAATAAGAAACTTGTATTCCATGTTTTTCACAAAATTATTTGAATTCACTAGATCTGAAACACATAGAATTATCTGAGACAATCCTCTCAGGAACTCCAAATTTGATAAGAATGTTATTCAATAGGAAATCTACCACCAACTTGCTTGTTGCCTTCTTTGTGTGTATTGCTTCTACCCATTTCATGAAATAATCAGTTGCAACAAGGATCCAAGAATGGCCTTCACTTAAATTTTCCTGTATTTCTCCAATGAAATCAATCAACCATTATTGGAAAGGGGCTTGAACTATCATAGGCCTCAGTGGTAAATTTCTCAAAAAATTCAACTTTCCATCAAACCTTTGACAAGCATCAAAAGTTTTAACAAACTTGTGAGAATCTTTTAAAATAGTAGTCCACTAGAATACTACCCTTAAAACCTTGTGTGCAATGGTCTTTTCCATGTAGTGACCCCCACACACCCCATTGTGCATTTCTTGCAAGAGTTCTAGTGCCTACTTCCCATCCACACATTTAAGAAGTACACCATCGAGGTTCCTCCACCATAGTTCATTGTTAATGATAACATATTTACTGGCATGCAATTTTAGTATCCTTTTGTCATTGTCAATCATGTCTGTAGGACATTGCAGAGTTTGTAAGTATTGGACAATTCTTTTGTACCATCTACATGTTTGCATATCATAGATAGGTGCAACATTAATTAATTTTATCCCATTGATTTGATTTGCAGCCAAATTAGCCTTTTTCATCAATTTAGTGAGACCCTAAACTCTTACTAATTTGGTGATTTGAATATCAATATTAAATTCTTGGATCCCATTGATCCATCTACACCTTCTGCCTGTAGTTTCCTGTTGAGTGAAAATATCTTTCACAAAAGCACTTGGTACAAATATTATGAAAGTAGCCCCCTGTAGGTAAGTCCTAAAGTTCTTTAACACCTTAACCAAAGCATAAGCTTGTTTCTCAGTCATGTCATATTTCAGCTCTGCAACTTACAAAGACTTAATAAAAATGCAATAGGTTGTTCAAAACCTTCTTCGTTCTTCTGTAACAATACGACAACAATAGTATGAAAAGAAGCAAAAGAGAAAATGTTCATTGGTTTAGAGAAGTCTGGGGACTTTAAAACTAGATCTTCTTTGATATCTTGTTTAATCCTTTTGAATGCTTGACTAGGCCCCTCACTCCAGAGCACCTTGTCTCCCTTCTTGATCATCTTGTAAATAGTTCTTGTGATCTCTACAAAGTTAGTCACAACCCTTATTAAAAAAAGTATTTTTCCAAAAAATGGCTAAATGCTCTTAACATTTTTTGGCTGAGGAATTTTATCTATGGAAGCTACTCTCTCAGGGTCTATTCTCACTCCATCTTTTGAAACAATATGTCCCAATAATTTCCCTTCAGTTACCCCAAAAGCACACTTCTTTAGATTTAGAGATATCCCATACTCAAGGGACTTGAGAAAAATCTTCTCTAAGTGCATAAAATGGTCTTCTTCTTGTTTAGAGTAAGCAGTCAAGTCATCTTGATACACTACCATAAAAAAATCAATAAAATATTCAAAAGCTACATCCATAACTCTTTGGAAAGTGGCACCTACATTTGTTAAGCAAAAAGGAATTTTGACATACACATAAGTTTCCCAAAGAGTAGTAAATGTAGTCTTATACTACTCAGACTCCTTTACCTTCACTTTATTGTAACCTGAAAAACCATCCATCATTGATAGTAGCTTACATCTAGTTACCTTTTGTAAAATGGCTTCCATATTTGGCAGTGGATAGTTGTCCTTTAATGAAGATATATTCAGGTTTCTAAAATCAACACATAGTCTTATGTCACTGTTCTTTTTTCTTATTGGCATCAAATTAGATACCCACGGAGCGTGTCTAATTGGTTTTATGATCCCTACATCTCTTAACTTTATCAACTCCTCTTTCATCTTAGGAGCTACAGTAGGATTAATCGGTCTTTGCTTCTGCCTGAAAGGTTTAGTATCTTCTTTTAGAGGAACCTCATGCTGAAATAATTCCTCCCTGTAATCTTTAAGGTAATCATATGACCAAGAAAAGGCGTGCCTATATTTTATAAGGAAATTAGTGTTTCTTTCACCTTTGGATTCATCCTCTTTCCTATGTAAACTTTCTTGGGAGCATTTTCAGTCCCCAAATTTATTTCCTCTAGGTCCTCTGGGTGAGCAACAATTACTTTGACCTTACTTCTATCTTGACTATCAAAGAATCTTTCAAGAGCTACAAGGCCTTTGAAGATTTTATTTGTCTTTAACTGGATGATCTCTTTCCCAAACACCATATCCTTCCCATCAATATTCTCAACAAATGCATCAAAGTCGATCTCCTAAATTTTATATTTATCTACACAATTCAAAAGTTAGAGAATATCTTCATCATCATTGAATATTTCTTAGTTGAAAACATTATCAGGGATAGAAGGCCTCGCATGTACCTCAACCTTAGAAATTCCTATGAAAGTTATGTCATCAAGTCTTAGTGCAATGTTAGCAAGTAAGTCAGCTACTCTATTATGTCCTATTTCCATCTAATCAATTCCAAAAGCATCAAATTGCTCAATGGAATCCCATACAACATTTTTGTACTGCTTCAACCTATTATTTTTATAAGCATATTTGGCTCTTACCTGGGAAATAACCAGTTTAGAATCACCAATTACCATCAAATTTTTTATTTTGTGCTTCTCAGCTAGTCTTAGTCCCAGTAACAAAGCTTCATACTCTGCCACATTATTCATACAGACAAAAGATAATGTGAAAGAAAACTTGTAAGTACTGCCATTTGGTGCTACCAATAATATTCCTGTATCCGACCCTTCTTTAGAACTTGCACCATCAAAATACATTTTCCAAAGTCCATCCTTATCAGATAACCTTGAAATTTCATTTTCTATTGGTGTAGGACACCTCTCTATATCTCTTGGTGCTTCTTCTATTTTTAAATCATTGATATCAGTGTCTATGAAAAGAACATTGTCATCATCAATATCATTCTCTAACATATGTAGCACCCTCAATTCTCTCATCACTTGAACATCCTTACCATCAATGGGAAAAGTGGCATAAGACATATCACACTGCATGCTTCCTCCCATAGATGGACTTAATTTTTGTTATAGCAACATTCCTAATTAGTTGGGATATCCACCACTACCACACTCATTTTGAATTCTTTGTCCAGGTAGGCTACTAGTGAAGTCCATGTATCACACCAATGAAAAGGAATTATCTTGCATCCATAGCATAGCACTTTCCAGGCATGCTATCTACCTTCAATCCTAGTGCATCCATGATTTTAGTTGGCATGATATTGTTGGATGCTCCAGAATCAATAATACATATTTTTATAAAATTTCCCTTATTCATTAAGGTGGGTAAAAATGAATCTATCTTGTCAGGACAAGTAGTTACAAAATTTCCAAGGAAGATATGAGGAATCTTAGTAATAACTCCCTTAACCTCCTTGCCTTTCTTATTCTTTTCACTTGGTTTGGGTGGGGTGGACTTAACCAAATAATTATAGGTTATAGCAGTAGCACCATTGATAAGGGCCAATACCTTATGCTTATGTTCATCTTTTCTCATAATTTGAAGAAAATTTACAAAAACCTTTACTTGGCTAAGTAATTGAAACATATCAACAGGGGTATATTTAGGTAATTCAATTAGAAGCATACCTTGTTCACTATTTCTCACCTTCTATTGATTTCCTATTGCTTCAAATCTGTTCTTAGCATCTTTTCTTGTGAAATAAGGAGTTTTCTTTTGTTTCTTTACCTTTGTAGCTAGAGACTTGGACTATTGAGGACCCTTTAGCTTTTCTTCTTTTTTAGCCCAAATTTTATCTCCTTTATTTTCTTTAGCTTTAGTTGTTTCCACTTTTCCATCAGGCTTGTGTTCTTTACTCTTGGTGTTCTTCTCTTTGATGAAAGGACCAACAGGATTACCTTGCTCATCTCCAACTATTATGTTTCTAAAATGATGGGAAATTTGAGCCTGAGCGGCTAAAGTTGTAGTATATCTTGCAATTTCCTCTTCTGAGGGTATTCTTAATGAAATACCTTCTTTGATTGCTTCCAAATTATAAACCTCAACTCCATTGTTAGCATCCTCATCAGAAAATACTTTTTGATGATATGTACTAGCTACTTGCCTTTGGTCATCCACATCCATTTCACAAAAATCTTCATTAGCATAGAATTCACTGCTGGCTACATCAGAGTCACCCATTTCCTTAAGTACATTACTATCTTCTTCATTCTGTTGATCAGTTTCTCCAGGCATGTCTTCTTCTACCTCAACCATTTGTGCAACTACAAATTGTTGAGAAGAATGTGGCATTTGACAAGTCATACACCAGGGAGTATCTTCAACAAAATTCCTTGAATTTTTCTGCAGAGGATTCGAAGGGACTTTGTTTTGAGTATTTATTTGATTATTTAGAACAAGATTTCCATTATACCAATTGGTATTATATGGGTGGTCTTCTAACTGAGGAAGTATTTCATTTCTTTATAATTGTTTGGTTGCACCTTTTTTTGTTTCTCAATCTTATCATTCATGGTCTTCATAAAACTTTCAAACTTTTCCTCAATAGTTCATCCTTTAATGTCTGAACTTTTATTTTCGTTTTTTGATCCTTTGAAAAGTTTTGAATTATCTCTCCTGCCAACTTTACCAGTTTCTCTACTAATATTCTCAATATGCTCTACCATCTTGAAGGTTTCCCTATATGTCTGAGGGTTTTTATCTAGGAAGCGGTAGCTCATTTTTGCATCAAAAGCATTACAATAATTTACCATACATACATGATCATTCAATTGTAACCAAGGAGGCAATCTCTTTCTAGCCTTTTTGAACCTTGTATTATACTCAGCAACAAATTCATTGAAAACTTTAGTAATAGTATTAAATTGATTCAATAAGAAACTTGAATCAGTTTTGTCACCATATTGCTGTCTGAGAATTCTTTTGAATTCCTCCCAAGAGTGAATGCTCTCATTAGGCAAGCTCATATACCACTCTCAAGCATATTCATTGAGAGATTACATGAAAAAATTCATCACGACATCTTCTGCCTCTACCTCAAAACCATCCATAACATTTACAAATGCCTTGAGATGGTCTTCACCACTCAAGGCATTATTACCAGATAATTTGACTAAAGCAAGTCTAAAATATGTAGGGAATGGGTTAGGGAAACCAGTTATTCAAGTGAAACATAACTGTTGGTATCTATCTACTTGGAGTGGCCTCCTAGTATGTCGATCATTATGACTATCCCTTTTCTCACCATCTTTCTTATTATCAGAGTGGTTTTTATCTTTACCCTTCCCACTTTCATCATCACCATTTCTCATCTTATTTCACTCATCATCATCCTCAAAATAAGAATTATTGTTCTTATCCTTTCCTCCAACTCCTCCACTAATAATATTCCTAGAAAACTTCTTCTTTACTCAGTACTGGTATGTCCAGAGCTTAAAAAATTTGGAGTAGGTTTGGACATCTTTAGGAAAGTAATCTTCCCAGCCATCTTAGCCTTCTTCAAATCTTCTTGTAACTTTTCATTATCGATTTGTAACCTTAATATATTTGGATTTGGAAGTGCAGTAGATGGGGTTGGATTGATTTTGGCCTTCTGTGTGGGGATTTTAGCAGATGAGGTATGGGTACTAGTATTGGTATTGAAAGTGGTTATCTTAGGTTGATCAATGGGTCTCTTCCCATGATCCACAAATGATTTCTTAGTAGTAATAGAAGGCTTTGGGGATTTAATAGTTGAGACAGGTGGTATAGGTATTAGTAGAAGATATTCCCACTGGGATTGTTTCTTCAGGAATATCATTGGTTATTTTAGAAGTGAATCTAGAAATATTCTCCTCGAAGGTCTTGCATCTAGCCGTATCTTCTCTCATTTTCTATAATTTTTTGCTTCTAGTATCTCTCTCTAGTTTCTTAGCTTTAATCATATCTTCCCTTTCCTTTAATTGTCTTATTTTATTTTCTTCTTCTTCTTGGATTCTCATTTTTGCTTCTTCCATAACTTTCATATCTATATCTATGTCCTCATTTTCCAAGATATCTCCATGCTTACTTGGGGAAGGAGTATAGTAATGTTGGTCAATATGATCTTCCTCAAGAGATAGATGCACTTGTACACCCAGAGATTCACCTCATGGCTTAAAATTCTTCTTATTAAAAACAAAACCAACTCTAGGGTTTAAAGGTTTAGAAAATTCCTTATCCTTTCCCCAGAATTCCCACCTATCCTCCTCTCTTGAAACATTTAGTTTAGTATCAAACACTTGCTTAGTTGGGGAACTTCATTGTTCTATGTTTGATACTTCAACTTCATGTACCTTCCCACAGGCACTAGAACTATTCATTTCAACATTAAATGTAGGAGAAGCCTCAATAGGAGAGTCAACAAACTTACTTGATTCAGAACCCTTCTTTACCTAAGTAGGTTTCTTCTCTTTACCGGGTTTAGATTATGCCTTCTTCTTAGGATGTTTCTTTGCATAATTTTTTGTGTTCTTCATGATGTCCAATATGTCAGGATCCCTTTCTTATGTTCCTTTAGAGAACTAAAATTTACACTAGTGTTAGAGAATTCAGAGTCACCACCTAGGTTATTGGGAAATATTAAGTGATTGGTTCTTGACTTTGTACTCATGATTTCAGAGAGAAATTTAAACATAATCCGACACAAGGTTACAAAATGAGACAAGACTTGATGCATAATACTAAGGGTAATATTACCAATGCAATAGAATTTAGAGCAGTTATTCTTCACATAGTGAATAGTATTATAACAAAACACTTGACTCTGACAACACCTGATCTGAACTAGAGACTTTGGACTTAGTTGTCCCCAATAGAGTCGCCAATCTATTCATTATTTTTTAAGAACCAAACTTATCTCCAAAAATACATATGTACTTTACCATTTCCAATAATCAGTACTCCAAAGGGATTGGCCAACGAACAAGTGGAAGCTAGAAAACTTCTGCTCCTATACTTTGGGCTCTTTGAAACTTGGGAGGGTTATCCTACAATGTATACTTCTTAATTCATACAATTATAATCAAATACATTGGTAATAATAGATAACTCTCATTATATTGATTAAGATCCTAATACATTAAAAAAGTTGGTATTTATTTATCATTTTTTTACACTTAGAATATGAGAAGGTGGAACATCAACACGAAAAAACTACAATGGTATCAATGAAAATTCAAAGATTAAAAGTGATTAGTTGACGAATCAACACAAAAACTAAATCATGAACACTCTATATGAATCAGAGACTTCATCCCAAGCACAGAGTCATAACTAACCTATATAACTAGATAAAAAATTAACAATAGAAACATATAATTTCAAGTTTTTTTGCATTACAACATTCCCCTATCACATTCACAACTAATACTTCTTATCAGTATCCTTGCACTTGATTCTTATGAGTTAGTAATTTCCTCCAAGAATTTATATTAACTCATTGAATTAATAAGAATGAATGAAATAAAACATCCACTGGTGAACAATGGAGACAAATAAAATATATCTTGGATTAATTTCATTCATAACTCATAAAATGAGCACAAGGAGAGACAATAGACATGAAATTGGTATTTCTCAGTATATATTTTTCTTTGTTGTTATTGTTGATGGTGAAAATGACACAAACAACATTAAAACAAAATATTTCTACTCTATTTCTCCTGAAAAAGAAAGACATGTAGTAGCCTAACTCCCAAGGTCCTGGTAATTGGTTCTCAACTTTCTGGTGTCACTCAATCGGTTCATGCAACTGTAATATTCAAGGGGCCTGTGTTGGTAACAAAAGATTCAAGCAATGACTCATTTTACTGAACTATTTTAGTAAATCAATGGGGTTTAAAACAAAATAAAAAGATAGATCAAAGGGGTAAACCAGTAAGTATGAATCAAATTTATCTATCATCCAGACATATATCTTCAAATAATGAATGTTCTTCCAATCAGATCAAGAAAACCATAAGATGACACAATCTATAGCATAATCAATATGACTGCATACATTTTAGGTGCTTAATTAACTTCACAATTACACATCACAAATATTTCAAGGATTTCAAAACAATACACATTCATTTATCATCAAGATTATAGAACAATAGAATTTAATAACTTCAATTCAATGATAATCTAACAAGATAATACTTAATCTGGTTTCATCTAATGACTTTCATTACATAAGAAACTAGCATGCTTCAGCACAATCACTGGCATTCAGATAGATTATAACTTATCAACCTTATCAAATAAAACAACTCAATTGTAGTACCATATGCGTAAACCTATAGTTCTATTAACTGTAAAGAGATCAAGTACAATGTATCTCTGTAATCACTAAAAAATTCTATCTCCTAAAATCAGGTAAGCTAATCCTATTCTCAATTAGTCGACCCTTACAATATGATACCCACAGGGTATTTATAGATATACAAAATTTGAACTCCACTTCTATTTTAGGCCTTCCACCCTTTTAGGAATAGAAACTTTCTTGGAAACTTAGATCGATTTGATCTTGAGTTCTTACATTAGACTTTAGTTGAACTGGAGAAAAAGAAAATAGAAGAGAAATAAGGTCATGCACTTCAACTGTCAGTGCTGCATGCAACATGCAAAGAAGAAGAAAGTCATGCATGCAGAAGATTTATGCATGTGAAGCTGGATCTGCAATGAACTCATCATAACTGGAAAAGACTTGCTGTAACACATCTAATTCTAGCCCATCAACCCAACTATCTTCAAATTTGATTCGCTCCAACTCTGCTGCAAAAAACCCTTCCATATCTTTTATCTTTACCAATTCTCTTCTTGTAGCTTTCATTTCTTCCTTGACATCCACAAGCCGATCTATCATCAAATCTTCTCCATCATCTCCTTTTTGCATGAACTCTATAAATCTATCATCCCATTTCTCTTTGATCTGACTTAAAGGCATGCCTTCTTTTGTTAATTTATTTACATGTACAATGATAGCAATGAATGCGTCCAGCTCCTCAAATTGTTATGTCAAATGATTAACATCATCTTGGACCTCACTCCTATGTTTACATAAGAAATTATTCCTGAATCAGAGTATACGAGAGGTCTTCTCCACAAAATCCTTATTGTCCTCCTCAAGTATTGATTGTTCAAGAAGAGTAGTTAAAGGTAATGTGCTAACCTTTTCTAATTTCTGACTATACTATTTCTATTCCTCTTCTTGTTTCTCTGTTGCTTCAATATATTGTTGCATTTGTCCTATTAACCCTTCTATCCCTTTAATGACCTCAAAACCTTCAATCAAAAATTCACTTACTTCTTGATTCAACTTATCTATCCATCTATCTACCATCTCCGCTTTGTCTCTTACCTGCACCAAATCATCTACCTCCTTTTTGCTTAACAACATAGGAGTGTCAATGGCCGTTACTTGTTGTGATCTTGGAGAGGAAACAATTTTCAAAAATATATGTAATTGATCTAGCTAAGCTTTACGCTCATCTTTCTTTTGTTTGTCCTTCATCATTCTTGACTTGGTTGTTGAAGCCACCACATCAATTAGGTTCATTTGCTGATTCCTAGTGGGCCTTCCCAAGTTGATAATACAAAAATGATAATCTATTAGCTGCATGTCCCCTACCTCCTTTTCTGTCATTGGCATGGAACACTCAGCAACAATCTCTCCTTTATCCATGAGTCTGGTAGAGTGTAGGATTTTGGCCTTCTTTTTAGGCCTCTCTTGCTTGATCTCCTTCATCATATCCTCCCAATTGAGAGGTTGTGAAGGTGTTACTGCCCTTTTCTACAAGTCTATTTTTAACCAAGTGGGAGCACATGGAGCAGTAGTCATCATAGAAGAAGAAGAGACAATAGCAGCATGAGGTGGCTGCACACTTACTTGGGTTTGAGAATCAACCCTTGATTTCTCTTATTGTTCTTGCACTATATGCACATGCACAACTCTTTTAGCCTCTTCCCTATCTTTCTATTCTTGCCTTTTCTTATCTTCCTCTTCTTTCCTCAACCTCTCTTCCTCCAACCGATTCCTCTCCACTTTTTCCTTTTCCAACCTTTCTTCTTCTAATTTTTCCTTCTCTATTCTTTCTCTTTCTAGAGCTTCCCTTTCCAATTTCTCTTTCTCTAAGGCCTCTAGTCTTTCCCTTTCTAATCTTTCTGCCTCCAAAGCCTTAAGTTTTTCTACCTTTGCTTCTTCTTGTTGTTGTTTCTTAACCAGCTCTTCAACTTCTCTTTCCTTTTGTAATTATTCCGCTCCTTCTTCCTTTTGGCGAGCTTCCTCTGCAAGTTTTAACTTAGCAACCAAGATTTCCTTTTCCCTCTGGTTCCTTGTTTTCTCTTCCTCAAGGTCATGAATCTTCTGTATCAGTTCCAAATTGTCATTTTCTTCTTTGACCTTGAGTTCATGTTCTTGTTGCCTTCTTTGTCTCTCTACTTCATCAGTTGCTACCTTAGCTTTACTGTGTCTAGTTTTTAATTGTTGCTAGTGCAATACAACATCAGCTTGTACCTTAGCATCAATTTCCTTTTCTTTCTCTGCTACAGCCTTTGCATCAGAATTTCTTTTTGCCTCTTCAAATAGCTTCCATTGCTCTTGTGTCAAAATCTGCTCAATATCCTCCTCTAGAGGCATGTTTTCTTGCATATCCTTCTTCGACTTAGTTTCATCTGAATCCATTCCAACCTCATGAATCTCCCTCTCCACTTCTTTTCCCTTGGCCGTTTCAGCCATGCTATGAAGAGCTCCCTCTTGAACTTATCCTCTCTGTTGTTTTGTAAGTGGGATTTGTATGGAAGACTCAGCTAATTTAGGTGTTGAAACAATAGATCCTACTGGAACATCCCCTTCTTGTGTTTCCTCTTCATCCCCTGATGCTTCAAGTTCTATCTCATCAATATCTGGAGGAAAGAACTCCAAAGGCTCTTTAGGAGGTGTCTTCCTTTTGATCCTTTTGTATCCCTTACCCTTTTTAGGGGCTGGTCCTTGAGGAGTCTGGGTTCTTAGCACCGACCATTGCACACTCCTATCCAACACTGTCCTTCCTATCCACTTAATATCAATGGTTTCTTCATTGTCCCAATCAATTGGATCCAGACTGTTGGTGCCAATGTTCAAAGCCTCATAGGATGGATCCAATACAATTCCATCATCGACCAATGTGTCAGGAATATTTCCTTTAACACCAAGCTCTGACATGAGTGAGATAGATAGCCTTTCATAATAATTCTTCCTTAGATCATACTCATCTTGCTGGTCACTCCAGAAGTCTTTGAGCAAATTGAAATGTCTGGTAAACACCGAACGCAACAAGGCATACATCTTACCCTTTGGATCAAAATACTTACGAGCTGTGTATAATCCCAATTTCAATTATATTAGCTCCCTGCAAACAACCTTTGCTCCTACTAGATGTTGATAGCTATATTCATCCAACTTCATGGGAAACTTATGACATCCGGTTTTATGTTTTATCCCAAACCGAGCATTAACTCAAAGAGCCTAATATACAAACTCCATTAGCACTATTCTATTATTGTAGCACCTTGGAAGTAGATGTGGATGGCCTTCAAAACCAACTAACCTGAAATATGTGAATTTAGGGTATTGAATGTACCAACATCCCCATTTAGCAATGAAGGCCATAGCTTCTTGACTCAGCCTATACCCTGCATCTCCATTTAATTTATTAATGACTACATATATAAATGCATCATTGACTCTTCTGAATTGAGTCTCAAAAACTTGTAGAGAAAATTGGTCATAGTGTTCCCACTCTTTCTTCTGTCCATCCAAGGCTCCCATTATCCCTACTCTATTTAAACCTCGGAAGATACACAACCTTGCTGCTGCATACACAATATAAGAGGTCATAAAGAAACACTTAGTCTCTCTAATGTTAACCAGTTGATTATGGATAGCATTTGATACGATCATAGGCCAATCAAACTGTTGTTTTCCATTTAAAATTATCTAGATGAAAGGAAACATCCACTCCTTGAACTGAAATGTATCTCTTTTCCCAAAAACTCTAGACAGCATCATGATTATATCTGATACCTCCTTGTAGAAATCTACCCTCTTTGGCTAGTTTGCAAGCTTGCTTAAACATTTCTTTTCTGTCTTCAACCACTTCTTGTTCAAATGAGATTTATTGGAGTCCTTATACTGACTATATTTCTCCAAGGCCTCTGCCTCATCCAAGTGCACCAAATCTTTAGGATCCGAGACATTGAATATATTTTGCAATGCTTGAGGAGTAAGATCAATGATCACATTGTTCTGAGAATCCATGCACTGTCTGGTAACAGGATTGTAGGCACTTGCAGCTGTTAAGATCAATTTTGGGCATTGGATTGACAAAGGAAATACAGTAATATGGGCTAAACCAAAATCAAGAATTCTTTGTGTCCTTCCTATTAGATCTTCCCATTCTGCAAAGGTGTCTACATATAGCTCCTCGAAGTTGTATTGGCCTAAGTTTTTTTCAGTGATGTTTGACCAGTCAGATTCCACTTTTCTAACTTTCACCATAGGACTCCTATGATTATACCTCAAGGTATAAGGTAGTTGTTTAGGCTTGATCTTCTTTGGTTTAGGCACTGCCTTTGATATCCCTGTAGGCCGATTACTTTGAGCAGCTTCTCCTGATATTCTTGACATTTTCTAACTTCCTTGCAACAAAAACCTATAATTAAATTTGTGAATATCATTATAAAACATGCTTTTAAAAGGATACCTTTCATGTATGCATCAGAGGCGAAACCAGATAGAAACATATTCTAAATAATCTCTTTTACATACTGCCAGAATCGGAGTTGAAACTGGAATGGAAACTCTACTAATAAGAAGCAGGTTCGGAGTCAGAATTGGAATGGTGACCAGAACCAGAACCAGAATGGAAGCTAGCTTTTTCTTTAGATTTTCTATTTTCATATTCGGGTTCGGTTTCGCTCCTGCTTCTGCTAGGTAAACATTTTCATAAAGTAAAGCTCCTCACAATGGGCAGAGGCAGAGACGGGATGGAAACTAGAATTGAAATCTTTTGAAAAACATAATTCTCAAGTTCAAAATCGATTTTGATCCTACTTCCAACTAGGTTGACCACGACATCATAAATGACTTTATCAATTAAACATAGAACTTCATGGTTTCAAACTAGGTGATTTTCAAAAAATGGTATGGGGCTAACCCAGAACTCAATAAAACCATCCCCATATGACCAGGGGCGACTGTATTTTTAGGGCATCATATTTTAATCCTTAAAACATGATCATAGAAACACGTGAAACCCTAATCTAGAAAATATGACATGAAAACTAGGGCATAATTTAACCCTTCCTATTTTACTAGACTGAATGCACAATAAAACCCTAATTACAAACAAGATTCAATTAACCTTAACTCACTATACATCTCTAATCTACCTCACTATAAATCATTAATCTACCTAATGCCATTTAAAACCTAAATTTAATCTAACTTACTGCAAATCAAAAATAGCACAATGCGATCATGACTAAAATGTGAAAGTGACCATGCCCTAGAACAAAAGGAACCAAAAACAAAAGCAAAAGAAACGAAGAATAACCAGAAAGACAAATAAAGCAAGAACCCACGCAAAAAAACATACTAAAAACCATGAACTTCGTAAAAAATGAAAATATTCAAAGTATGAGCAATCACAAAAAATGCAATAGTAAATAACCGACAAACAACAATGATAAGAAACCCAACCTCAAACACAAAAGAATCCAGCTAACCTTCTGAACCAATTCACAAGCAATAATCTTCTCCTCCTTCAATCGATTCGCTCAAATTTACTCCGCCATTGCTCTTCGTTGCTCTTCAAGTTTTTAACAATGATAATAATGATACGTTTGATCCTTAAATGAAGATAAAAATGAGAGTTCTTACCTACACGAGCAGTTGTCATTAATTCATTAAATGCAATCAGGCAGAATCGGAATTGAAAGAGAACCAACACTTCATTGTAGTGCGACTTCAGTCAAAAAGTCAACGACCAAGAAAATGGCTGGGGCAGAATCAAAGTGGAGACTGATTTAGAAACTTAAGAAATTTCCTAACTCAATTCCCATTCTGGGCCTGGTTCTGCCAATAAAGCAAAAAACTAAACTCAACACAAAAAGTAAAACAAAAGAACCGAGTTAATAAAATTTAACACAAGGACAAAGATTAAAACCAAAAGTTGAAAAATAGAGGCGGAGGCAGAAATGAATTTAGATTTTTCAATTTTCAATAAATTCCAACTTAATGCTCACTCCGGCTCTGAGTCCGATGAAGAAAAAACAAGAGACCGAAAGAAAAGACTATTGGGATGGAACCCAGAATGAGTTTTGATTGAAGTTGCAGAACCCGATTTGGTTTCGGCTCTGATTCCGATAGACTAAAATAAAATAAACAAAGTTTTGAAAGCAAAAAGACTCCAGACTTTGTTTGAAAACAACAAGAGATGAAAATTAACAAAGGGGGACCCATTTTGACCAAGGCAAAAGATGGGGTGGTTATGCAAGGCATAACAGTTATTAGAACTACATACATAATTATGAACTGTTAAAATTAAGACAAAAAATTTAAAACCATGCTTAATATTCTTCCTACAATTCACAATGTCAATTGAATAAAACAACGAACCCCTACTTAGTGGCCCTCAATTCCTTCTTGTAGAAATGAAGGAGAAAAACAAGTTGTGGGCTAGGAAAGTACACACATCAAAACTCTATTGGACCACTTAATCAAAGATTATCCCATTTAGTTATAACACACTCCCAAGAAGTGGGAGACATGTGAAGAAATGAATGTAGTCCTAATTCATTAGAGGAGATCAAGTCCAATCTTCAAAAATGGGTTCAACTAAACAGTTACCTCAAAACTTGTGCCAACACACAAAAAGTGAAAGAAGGAACAACATGAAGACAATGAAAAAAGACAAAAGGTAAGACCATGTCTATAGCCTTGTCATCAAATCACTTTGAAAAAGATGCACTATATTTCTCCATACTTTAATATAAGCCTAATCTGTGTTAAATCTAGGCTGTGTAGTGCATTCCCATCTATCTGTTACTCATCATGGTTGTAGAATTCAAACCTTCAAGTACTAACCCGCCACCATTACTACAAATCCTTCACTCCTTCCAAATATTTTCCTTTCCATGCTAGTAATTCATCTTTAGAAGGCTAATCAAATTTCATTACTTCATCAGCCATTTTCCTATAAGGTGCATATTTGGTGAGAATTTGGCTAGCTTCTTTATCAAATTCTAGTAACACAATCTCAACTCCTGGAGTGTATTGAGTGTACTTGTAATACCGAATTATTCCTTTGATGTAAATATTAATACTCATGCAATCCCTTTGTTGGGGTTACCATACAAGAATGTTTCAGATTTAAAATCTAAAACCAGTAGTGCCTCAGTGACTTTCATTTCTAAATCACTCCAAAAGAACTAACAACTATGCCATAAAGAGGAAACAGGCACAATAGTTCTCCCCACTGATCCTTCTGAGAAAATCACATGCAAAATTAAACCAAATTCAACACCACGAAGAAATGAACACATAGATTTATGTGGGGAAAACCCTTTCGGGTAGAAAACCCCACACTCCAAAAGATAGAGCCATCGTATTATTCAACAACTAAATAGTTACAATACAATATCAGGATCATAGCCATTATAGGAGTTACATCTTGTTCATCTGGAGAAAAACTGGCAACAACATAGATCTGCAACCTTGCACTATTACAATGTCTTCACACGAAATACAATGAAGGCTCCCTTCAGCTCTTCAGCCCATTGGCATGGACAACCTTTTAGATGGCACAGCCTAGTAGCCAGCTCAGGTTCACATCTTCCCAGGTTTTGAGTGTCTCAATGTTCGTAGTTACAATACTCTATGTGTACCACTCAAACACACACTCTTCGATCTTTGACCAAGCTCACTAATCATGGATCTACCGATCTACTGATCATTCAATATTTTGATCTGATCTCTATCGACTTGCTCTTCTTTTACCTTCAACTTCTCAGCTTTAGCTTACTATCGATTAGCACCCGACCTCTCCTTCTAGCTCAGCATCAATCGACATTCCATCGGCCTCATGCCAACCTCTCATCTTTTGGTCCAAATCGCATACTCACCAAACGGCCATTAGGGTCTCATAATACCCCACCGATAAGCTTTACCATCTCGGGTTGTGTGCACCACCCTAGTAGCTAACATCAAGCCACTCTGCAATCAATTCACACTCAGATCAAACCCTTGAGATGTGCACAAAAGCTTTCATTCACTAGCCGTTGATTTGCAACAATGATGAAAAATCAACCAATGAGATTTCGCCATGTGTCGCATTGGCATTCATCCATTGCTTGTAGATCAGTCAACCTAAGCTCTATCACTAACCATCACTCAAACCTCTGAGGCTGGGTGATCAACAGCTCTACTGCTAGCCAAGGGAAAAGACCTCATGGTATGGCAGTTAGACAAACAATCACCAACATCCAGCTAACCTCACACAACCACTAGCCAAACATACCATGGTCAGGAGGCATCCACCTTTACAAACACAACCACCACTATAGTTGGGCCCACCGAGATATGCATCCACCACTCATGGAATTTTAGGGCATTGAGGAGGGAATCTCCAATATTCCTTTGAGCCCACTCGAAACCAGCTTCCACTCCTGCCACACATCCATCATCCTTTGGCTCTGCTTAGAACACACTTGAGTCCCACCAAGCCAAGTGTAAGCCGCTGGAGCTCCTTTAGGGAATCTCAAGTGACATCTTTTATATTCCTCAAGTAACTCCCGAGATGCTCACAAGTGTCCATGACCCACCAACACAACATAAATTCTCGAGACCCACCATCCATCCACTGCGCACACCGCTTAACTCACTACCATGCATCGAACGCACAAGTAATTTCGCTCGGCCAAAAAGTTGTCAGCAGTAGTTGCATCAGGATGGCATGAAACATGATGGAAATCGTCGGATCAAAGCCTCAACAACCATCGATCAAGATCTTTACCGCCTTGTCCAACTTCAATTTCTCAACGCATATCAACATATCGATGGGACATGAAATATCACTCGCCAATATGAGATCACCTCACCACATCAGCCCATCGGTGGAACAACACAAAGACTCCCACCAATAGCAATCACCAGTTGATAATAAATGCTGCCAACCCAGACTATCGCCGAAACACCACCATATTGATGGGACATGAAATCTTGCCCGCCAATATGAGATCGCCTCACCACATCAACCCATCGGTGGAACAACACAAAGACTCCCACTGATAGTGATCATCAGCCAATAAATGCTGCCAACCCAGACCTGTTGGGAAATCACCGAAACACCACCAGGAGTCCTGCTGACCAGACAAAGTCTCGGTGATAAGGAAAAGGTCAAACACATGAAATCCCCCAGACCAAAGCAGTACAAGCCAACAATATTGAGGCACATATTTCCAAAAATATCCCACTTGATGAATACTTGCTTGCTTCCTCCATAACCCAAACACAAAGAATCTTTCCAACATGCTTTCATGCTCCAAACATGACACCTACAATGACATTCAAGATGTCCACCAACATAGGCAACAATTCCAGTCATTCTTCACTGGAAAAAGGAACAAGCTAAGGAAAAATTGCACCAGTCTTTGGAACACAAGAATTAGATCCTTCAGAGAGCAAAGGGATCAGACTGCCACCACTCCACTATGCTCACAAGCCATATAGAAGCAACAATGTAACAAATTCAAAGTTCTCTGATAGTGAACACAAACATGAAGTCATTTTCCAAAATAAGATAAACCACTAGCTAGAACAACAACCGGAAAAATGACTACCCCCATCCAACTGATCAAAACCCACATGACTAAAAATATCTTACACGGCTTGTGCTAATTCATCCAATCACCCATACCTCCAAGGTATGCACATCAGTAAACTCATGCCATCACAAATCCACCAATCAACTGCAGAATACAAGAACCACGTGTCAACCAATCAAGAAGACTAAACACATCAAAGAGCTCCCACTGTATGGGCAATGTCCAAATGAAGTCAAAGAACTAGAATGAGCACATTCAACATGTCTCTTATTTAGCATCCCAGCAAACAAAGCACCATCATAAGTGATCCAGGCATACCAAGTCCACCAATCATGACACATAGAAGAGCATAACCATGTAGTACCAAGGAACATCCACAATGATATGCAAACCTGCAAACCAAACATGCCCTTCTACACACACTTCTAAATGCTAGTTGTGTCTAGTATGAACTCCTTCACATCCCAAAGGGAAGCCTCTCAAAGAAGATCAAACTAGCCCATATTCTTATCTCCTACCAATTCTCAAAAGAACTAGGAGATAAACTATGCTATCCACCTTTCACTATGGATCCTCCAGAAACTTAAACAACAAATCAAAAAACACATTTGAAAGATATAATGGGAAAATACCTCTTAGAAGAACTTCACTGTAGAGAAGACCAAAGGGAAAAATATGCTCCTCCATGATATAACAACTGCCATGACTTATCCAAGAATAATATCCTTATCGGTCTCTATTGAACTCGCATCCAACCAAGGTGCAGGCTACTCAGACTTTCAACTGTAAATAGTAACAAAAACCTCACTTGTTTCTCCATGTATCCATGAGTACTAGCAACCAATCATCTCATGCTAAACTCCAATCTACATTACTGTAGCGAACATGAAGTTCTCAAGAACATGACCAATGCACTCAAAAAAAAGAGAAACACCAGACCACCGTCAAAGCTCCAAACCTAGGAATTAGGAACTTATCATGACATCATGATCTTACCATCCCCCTTAGGAGATCCCATGCTCCAGGTGAACATACCAAGGTCTCAAAAGCAATGCATCATGCCAAAACTCTAATGTGCAAACAAGAATATACCATGACATAAAGAAAAAAAACTCAAAACCAACATCACCTGTCAAGCTCCATGGCTCCAGGATGCTGCACATCCTCAAATACTGTCCATGCAAATGCGAAAGATCTCTTCTATAGCAACAGGGTCTAAGAGTTCTACCATAAACATCTGCAACACCAAAGAATATCATTCACCACCAAGTGATGAATACATAGTCACTACTAAAGCTCCCATTGAATGTGGCACCGAGCTTTCCTAGCACCATGACCAACCATATGCTGATCCAAAAACCTCCAAGTACAAATGATAACATGTCTATCTGACAACAATCCTGAGCAGTACTAATGTCTCTGAACCACGCATACCGCATTATCACTATCAAAATATTACACTAACTAGTGTATCAAGATTTCCATGACATCATGATACACATGCTACAGGTTCCCATAACTGACTATTCAGGTACCCAAACTCCATTCCTCCTTGCATCTCAAAATAGCTACACCAATGCACAAGTGGCCACAGACAAGGCCAACTAATGGATCTACACCACCACTGAAGCAACCTTGTGGATATTGATAGTCCAGTTCTAAGTTCACTCACAACAAACATGTAGGTAAAGAAAACTCATAACATTGCACAGCTCGTAGATGCAACCAGTGACAAACCTTGAAAATCTATCATTGCACTAGAAACTACACAACTGAGATCTCAAAGGGAAAACCCATGTAGACAACATGACTCAAACACCAGATCAAGCTCAGATCTGATTTGGCAATCACGTCCACAACCCAAGCACCATAGTCTAGGAAACCAACAAGAAAACACCACAAGAATGTTTAATGAAAACACATACCAACTCTCCCATGCAGAGATGACATCGCACCTCCTCAAACATGTTGAACTGCAACTATCTCATCCAATCACCCCAAAAGCTAGGGTCTAGAAAATAGTTTAACAGTAGCTCCACAAACCACAAGTTTTACTTGACCTCACAAAAGCTACAAAACCACCATGTTTCCAAAGTACACATGCACATCCATATTCACTGCACATCTGGACAACTCAAGAGTCTGCACACAACCATCACGGTTAACCAAAACAGTGAATGCACATGAATATGCATCATAGAATTTTTAGGAAAATCTACAGAAAACCCTTCAAAACCAAAGACATGAATCTGAAACATGTGAGTACAAGTTATAGGTAAATAGGAACTCTAGGCCTACTCCAGACCAATTCCAAAAACCACAACCATGCACATGCATGTGAGAGAGCCAGGCTATTCAGAATTTTTAGACCACCCAGATCAACTTCATAGCCTTCATGCATTTAGTGCTAAGTCAGAACACCTAGTACAAGCACAATACTCCATGCTAGAACAATAGCCTGAGCAACTCCATACCATCAAGGAGCCTCTCACATAGACACCCAATATGAACCACGCTCTACTGAAACATAACCATAAGCATAAAATCACACCCCTTGCCTTAGGATCATTTGCTGCCAAAAGGGAGCCTCAGACCACATCACCACAATATGATCAGCTCCAAAACCTCCTATGTCTTTCATGCTGCATGTTGAATCAAAACAACATGAACTCTTACTCATCAGAAAGATCAAGCATCAGCCAATTCCTCCAAATTTCCTCAAGCTTGTCAGGCTCAAAAATCCTCATAGGAGAGAAACCCAGAACTCTGGTAACCAGGAGAAGGCTCTGATACCACTTGTTGGTATCATGAAAAAGCCTTGACCACCTTTAACCAGCTCTGATACCACTTGTTTGGGTTACCATACGAGAACGTTTCAGATTTAAAATCTAAAATCACTAGTGTGTCAGTGAATTTCATTTCTAAATCACTCCTGGAGCACTAACAACTATGCCATAAAGAGGAAATAGGCATAGTAGTTCTCCCCAATTGATCCTTCTGAGAAAAGCACATGAAAACTTAAACTAGATTCAACACCATGAACAAACAAACAAATGAACACACAAATTTATGTGGGGAAAACCCTTTTGGGTAAAAAACCCCACACTCCAAAAGATAGAGCCATTTTATTATTCAACAACTAAATGGTTACAACACAATATCAGGCTCATAGCCATTATAGGAGTTACATCTTGTTCATCTGGAGAAAAATAGGCAACAACATAGATCTGCAACCTTGTACTATTACAATGTCTTCATAAGACATATAGTGAAGGTTCCCTTTAGCTCTTCAGCCCATTTGTATAGCCAACCTTTTAGTTGGCATAGCCTAGCAACCACCTCAAGTTCACATCTGCTCAGGTTTCGAGTGTCTCAGTGTTCACGGTTACAATGCTTTGCATATACTGCTGGAACACACACTCTTTGATCTCTGACCAAACTCTTCGATCATGGATCTGTCCATCCACCGATCATTTGATCTTTTTATATGATCTATGTCGGCTTGCTTTACTTTCAACTTCAACTTCTTAGCTTTGGCTTACTATCAATCAGCACCTAGCCTTGCCTTCTGGCTCAACATCAATCGACATTCCATTGGCCTTAGGTCGACCTCTCAACTTTCGGTCAAAATTGCATACTCACCAAACGGCCATCGGGGTCTCATAATACTCCACTGACAAGCTTCGCCATCTCGAGTTGCATGCATCACCCTAGTAGCTGACATCGAGCCACTTGCAATGAACTCACACTTAGATCAAACCCTTGAGACATGTGCACAAGCTTTCGATCACTAACCATTGATTTGCAAAAATGATGCAAAATCAACCAATGAGATTTCACCATGTGTCACCTTGCCATTCATCCACTGCTTGCAAATCAGTCAACCTAAGCTCCATCAGTAACCATCAGTCAAATCTATGAGGCCAGGTGATCATAATCTCTACCGCTAGCCAAGGGAAATGCCCTCAAGGTATGGCAGTTAGCCAAACAACTGCCAGCCAGACATTCTATAGTCAGGAGGCATCTACCTTTGCAAACACAACCACCACTCATGGACTCGCGGGGCATCAAGGAGGGAATCTTCAATATTCCTTTGAGCCCGCAAAAAACCAGCTTCCATTGTTGCCACTCATCCATCATCCTTTCGTTCTGCTTAGAACACACTCAAGTCCCACTGAGCCAAGCGTAAGTTGTTGGAGCTCCTTCGAGGAATCTCAAGCAGCATCCACTATATTCCCCAAGGAACTCCTGGAATGCTCACAAGTGTCCATGACCCACCAACACAACATAAATGCTCGAGACCCACCATCCTTCCATTGCACAAACCACTTAACTCACCACCACACATCGAACGCACAAGCAATTCCGCTTGGCCAAAAATTTTTGAGCAGTACTTGCATTAGGATGGCACGGAACATGATGGACTCCATTGGATCAAAACCACCACATTCGTCGATTAGGTTCTTCGCCGCTTGGTCCAACTCCAATCACTCAATGCATATCGGTATATTAGTGGGACATGAAATGTCACCCATCGATATGAGATCACCTCATTGCATCGGCCCATTGGTGGAACAACACAAAGACTCCCGCCAATAGCGATTTCCAGCCGATAAGAAATGCCACCAACATAGACCCATCAAGCCATTGCTGGAACACCACCAAGATTCTCACTGACCGGACAGAGTCTCGGTGAAAAGGAAAATGTTGAACACATGAAGTTCCCCAGACGAAAGTAGTACAAGCCAGCGAGATTGAGGCACATATTTGCAACAATTACTTCGGTAGCTCAATGTCCTTTCAGTTATTAAGACTCCCTCACATGAACCAAAATAGCTTTCTTTCTATAAACTTTATTTTTAATATTGATTGTTGATTTATTCAGCCAGTTGATTGATCCACAATCTAGATTTAATCAGATTATTATGAAGCATCTGGTTGTATAGAGTTGAAACAAGTTCCGAATGACAAGAGGCCACATGGAAGAAATTTTTTGTAACATGCGGGCCCTACCATCTCTTTGTCTTTTCAATCCCAATCCACATTTTTTTTTTCCATTACCCCCACAAGACATAACTTTCATGTAACTTTTATCAACAAGAGGATGGAGAACGACTATGATTGAATCTGGCGGCATCATCATACACACTTCTTAGCTTGCTTCAATTTTATTTCTCATAAAATATCAAGGGATTAGATTAAAAGATCATTAGGAACATATGATATATGGACCCTAATAACACACATTATTCTCCATGTTGTTTAAATTTAGTGCACATGACAAATAGTCACTTCCTTGTCAAGAAACTAGCAAGAAATATGGGGCCCATACAAGATGGCAGGGAGTGATCCAGATTTTCCCACGTCACCCACAATCAACCATCAACCAAGATGGAATTCAACAATAAAAATCATCTAACTGACCATAGTGAAGACAGATGGAAATCACCCACTAGCCTATGTGGTCATTTTAATAACCAAGAAAAATAAATGGGTTAGAGGGGAACGGTCCAGATGTGACCATCTCAATGATATCCAACTGTTGATCAATCTTTAGTGACAATCTACACTCCTCTTTAGAGATGTATGGTCCACCAATCATTAAGGAAACATGTACTTCGCTTGTGAGCCCGAATGAATAAAATAATTCAAGATAGAATGGAATGGGTAGGCAAGCAACAACTAAGATCTTCTTCATCAATCACACGACATCCAAGGGCTCCTACACCTACACATGTCAAAAAATATTAACCATAAAAGGGACCCAATCTAGGATGATGAGGCCATGGCCTTAACATAAAAGATATAATATTTTCACTAGTGGGAAATATTTAGCTTGACTTAGGACAACTACAGAATAATAATCCAAAATGATTAACAGGTAAAACAAAACCAGACCACCGGTCACTCAACAAGATTTGATGTTCAAATTCTTGACTTAAAATATCAATGATCGATAAGAGGATTCAACTATGAAATAGACCAAAGGATGAGATATAGTCTTGAAGGGTTTTTCAAAATAAGACCAAAGTAAACCTAAAACCCTTTATATCGGCAAGAAACAGAAAACCATAACCTCTTAAAATCACCAAGACCTTGGAGATGGAACAAAATTTTAAGGGGTTTCATCAAGTTGGATGAGTTCAAGAAGACTGAAGAAGATCTCAAAGATACCATCAAATAGAAAATGGAAGAATAGAAGAATACTAAAGAAAATATGAAGGATACCATCAAATAGGAACTAGATGAAAATGAGAAGTTAGATCAAGAGTTAAGAAGGCTGAAATCAAAAGCAAGAGTAGGTTAAAGTAGCATAATTATGGATCAAATCTTGTCCATACAAAAATGTCACAATGATAAGGAAAGACTTGGCTTCTCAGGTGAAAGATCAAATCAGAATACCAAGGGTAAGACAAAGTAGTTGAAGATGAGGCAAGATTTGTTGTAACAAGAAAGGTCTAAAACTCTAGAACATCTACAAAAAGACCTTTAGTTAGGAAACCAAATTATCAAAGGTACTTATCTTTGAATGGTCATTGTTTTATATGCAAAAATTTTAGGCATAAGGTTGTAGATTTTAGAAACAAGAAGGAACTGAGTACTCAATGCTTTAACTGTCACAAGTTTGGTCACAAAGTAAGTCTTTGCAGAAGTCAATTATCTAATATGGCTAGAAGGAATGGAATGAATAATCTCTTTCATGGTTATTACTATTTATTCCATGGTTATGGTCATAAATTTAATCAGTGGAAATCTAGGGTTCACTCAATTGAGTCAAGTTAAATATCTTATAAGTGTAGTCAATCCAAACATTATGCTAACACATGCAAATATGTTGCTCCAAGAAAGTATAAAAATAGAAAAGAGGTTTCAAAATTAGTCGAATCTAAGAAGAAGACTGTCATGGTTTGGAAGAAAAGGGAAACAAGTGTGGGGATCCCTTCCATACTTGATCCTGGTACAAGATCTCCTAGAATCTAAGCCAGCTACCTTGGCTTAGGGGGAGTTTTGCAATACATAATTTGTTGGTTCCCCCTCTCCAAAAAAAAAACTAATGTGTTTCTGGCATGACTAAGTTTGATCCAGTTGGTGATGCATGATGAAGCTTAATCCGGTTGATTGAAAAGTGAAGTACAATTATTGGCATCATCGCTGTACATTTTTGGTAGTGAAATCATCATCAAAAATTAAGGATAAAAGATGGAGTTTCAAATAATTTCTCATAGTTTGCAAAGAATGACAAGAGGTTTCATTGAGCAATAAAAGGATTGAAGAAGCTAAGTGTGATGATGGAATCTGGGCTGGTTGACACTGAATCTAGTGGTGGTATTGCATTGAGGCTAAAGGGTGTAGATTTGGATGAATTTGATTATCGAAAGGTGAAGGAAATGGAACTAGGGTTGAAGACTAATGAATTATAGAATGTAAAAGCCTTGGGTATGGATTTATGGGGAGAATTCCCCTAGATTGATGACAAAGAGTCTATCTTGTTCTTATTGATTTGATTCAAGGATGACACCATCATTTTCGACAAACCCTATCTAATCACTAAGGAAGACATTGAATCCATTGTTGGATTGTGCAGTATTGGTGACCTCCCTGGGAAGAAGATGGTGAAATAAAAAGACATGGAGGAACTTATTGGTATCAAAAAAGATCCCTGAATTGTACTGATAAATACCATTGTCAATATTTCAGTAAGGTATGTTACTTACGGTATCTCTTAAAAAATATATTTCTGAAATCATGAAGGTTCTACATCGGCTATTGTTGTATATCTTACACATAAGACAATGAAGGAAAATAATCAGTGCGACCTGTGCAGCCTAGTAATGGAAAACCTAATTGAGAATGTCAGAATGTCTTTGGTTGAGAGTTATCTCTTCTGGTTTGGGTCTCTGCTCATGTGTTTAGTATTCTACTTTCTAAATTTGTTACCATTAAAGGAAAATGTTAATTCAAAGTCTAACATTCCTATCAGAAAGAAAGTTTATAGATATTTGGGATGTATGAAAGATAAAGCAAATGCATATAAAGTTAATTTCTCATATTTGTAGATGGATCTATTCTTTGGTATGATAGTGTCTAGTTCTACACCTATCAGTCAGTATGAAGAGGGTTCCTCCTTTGGTAAGAAGCAGTTAGAGGTTTTCATTGGTGGTTCCCCTACAAAGCCTAAAATGAGGAAAATTAACACAAAATATTTCATCACTATCTCAAAAGAGAAGGAGAAGGAAGAAGAATCTCTTCCTGGATCTAATGAAGTTCATTTGGTGTTGGATGAGGGTGATATGAAAAATATTGGTGAAATTTGGTATGCCTTCTCTCCAGTCAGTAGGCCTAGAATTAAAGATGCTTTAGTTGATTATCTATTCAAAAAGGGTATTATTGTTTTTGATGTTTCTAACTCGTTAATGGATGATCTGGTAGAAGTTGTTGAAGAAATTTTGTTGTAGGAAGGATTTGAAGGGCATAAGATCCAAGCTATGATTGAGAGAAGGTGTTTCAAAGCCAAACAAAAGTTATCCAAACACTTTGGTAGGCCAAGAGAATGTATTAAGGAGATGTCTGACATCTACATGTATTGTCTCTGGTGGCATACTATTGTTGATAACTTTAGGAGTAGAATTGAATACATTAAATTTGAATTGAATGATATTGGGAAGTTCTTTGACTTCTTCAAAGATAAAGATAGAAAATGAAGAATAAGATTTTGTGAGCTACAAGTTGAGTTATTGAAAACTGAAAGACAAAGGGAAGACGGTTAAACATTTTTGGTTGGTCAAAGAAATTATCAAGGTCTAGTTGGATCATCTCTCTGAGATACTTTTTGATGCAAAATATTGTGAACAACAATTCCTGTCTCTCGATTGGTCTTCATCATTTGATCTATTGGCTCTACTAGATAGTATGTGTGCTAGAATGGTTTCTATAGTGCAAGCTTGGAAGAGGATTCTTCCAACTATGAGAGAGAGGTACAAAAAAATATTTTTTGTGAAAAGTGTTATTTTTACTTGATTTCCCAAATGTTCTTATTTGGTCCTTTGTCTTTGATGTCAAAAAGGGGAAGAAAATGAAGAGAAAAAAAAAAAGTGGAATTAAATTGCTTGACAAAGGCGGAGTGCTTGGAGTTTTTTTTCGCAGTTTTTGTGGTTTTATGTATTTGCTATTTTTCCATCAATGCCAAAGAGGGATATTGTTGAGAAGTTGAAAATATTTGGCATTGTTTTCATTGATGTCAAAATGTGGGATCTTGAAGTTTTTTCTCTAGATGATATACAAAAATGATATATCCTATCGTGTAGTATGGATGTTATCCTTGATCCGAATATGGTAGTACTTA
The DNA here is from genome assembly GCA_007115665.2 of Sequoiadendron giganteum. Lineage (NCBI taxonomy): Eukaryota > Viridiplantae > Streptophyta > Pinopsida > Cupressales > Cupressaceae > Sequoiadendron > Sequoiadendron giganteum. The sequence continues at coordinate 225,606,273 of CM021108.1, read as the reverse complement.
TTTTTGAAACATTTGTGGAAGATAGTTAATGAAGAATAATGAAGACTAATCTTTTGATATTGGCTATTGTGCTCAAAGAATTTTCTAGGTATCCTTGATATCCAAACATTCATGTAGCATGTTACAAGTTTTGGTATGTCTAATTGCATTCCTCTAGTTGGTACTGAAATTGATGGAGATCAAGACTTGGTCTTGGTTGTGGCGTTCTCATTAGCTCTAGAATATATCTTATGCAATTCAAGTTTGCTATCTTGTAGTAATTATGCTTATCTTATGTATGGCCTATTTATGGGTCTTGTGGTAATGTGGTAAGGAGATCTCTAAGTGTGACCTATCCTTTGGGTTCAGTGATAGCATACCAATCCTTATTGAATATCTCAAGGTTGTTCTTCAAGATGACATGTTTTGCTAGGCTGAATTATTTTGTTCTATGGGTATATATATATAGAACATCTCTTTTATTCTGGAGATGTAGTGTGGTGTGTAAAAACAATGATAATCATGTGAAGGATAATTTGACAAGAAACAAAGAAGGAAGCAAAAGGAAAGTGTCAGGAATAAGTAGTGAGCCACCCAATAGTGATCCCAACCTATAGTGAGCATTTTTGTAGTGATCCCTTGTAAAAATCACCTTAATTGGTGCCACATTAACCGGTGTTCTATAATTGAGAATTAGTATTCTTTTTGGTTTTTCCCATCTTGGGTTTCCACGTAAATTTTGGTGTTCATTTTGCATGGTGTAGTTATGTTTTTTCATGTTCATATCTATTCTGATTATTTGATTAATTTAAGATTTCTTCAGATCAATTAAAGTCAAGAAATGTGTTTTAGTATAACTGATTCACCCCCCTCTTAGTTATCTAGATTTTTCAATAGCTTTGGCTCATATGAGATGAGAGTAATGGAAGAAAATATGGCCTTCTACTAGATATTTAGTGCAATTTCATTGGTAAATGCTATAATTCAACTAGTAAAATGATTTTCTTGGCATTCAAAGCATCCAACAAGAGGATTTGTAGAACACCAAATAATTTTGTGATGATTAAGGTTTTTTACAAGTGAAGAAAAATTAAGTACATATGTATCTGAATATTCACCCTTTTTTTTCTAGGGTTTTAATTTTTATAGAAAATACATTCAAGTGTCTTGAATTGTTCTAAATTTCCCTAGCTATCATTTGAAAGTTTCAAAAACCATAGATGGTAGTATTTTGAAAACCCTACTTATAAACTCAAATTATAATCATGATCCCACCAAAAGACCAACCTTCTAATTCAAATATAACATTGGATGAGGACTTCTTACCAAAATTACATGTTCAATAAAAAGGCCAATTAAGGTTCATCATTCAAGAGTTGTGTCTAGAATGATAGATAATGTGAGTGAATGCAGATATGTAGAACTTCCTATCTCAGTATGGCAATTATTTTTTCACTGATATAGGACAATGAATTCAGAGGTCCCCATTTTGAATATATTGACCTATGACTTGAAGAATCAGTGGTACCTAATGTGTTTATGGATTTGGATTTTCTTAGATTCATTGTAGCCAATTATGATGAAAATGTGAGAATGATTAGGGTTTCTAATGGTGGTGAGTTGATTAAAATGGATAAATCTTTCATTTTAGAAGTGTTCAAATTGAATTTGGATGCTAATAAGGGCATTGATTTTGAGTCATTCAAATAGAAATACCAACAATATAGGAGTAGCTTTAGGGCTCACTGGCTTCCCAAGTAAAAAGTGAAGGGTTTTGATAGGAAGTCTATTAGAATCGCCCCAAATGAAATGGAGCCTTTCAACTTGGGGTCCTTTGAATATTATTTCATCAGGACATATTATGTTTTATGTCAAGTTCTTGGAGGGGATGCACAAGAAAGAGTTCTAGTCTACCTTATGCACATGGAAATGGACATCTAAAAACCGTCTTGTCAATATTGAGTTTGAATTTGCAATTTGTTGGTATTTTAACTTTCCCATCTATTATCTCAAGACAACCTAAATTATATCCAATTTAGATGATTAATTGTCTTAAGGGGTTGGGCAAAGAATAGGAGATGGATTTTTCAATCCTATCCTCTACACTTTAGGCTCTATAGAACCTAGGAGAGTAATCCTACACAATATTAATCAAGATATAGAAATTTATTATGGTGATCAATTTGATATAGAATATCCACAATTATAAAAAATATTGTCCTAGATAGATATTTTCTCATAAATGAGTCAAGAATTGTAGATAAACACAGTTTATGGGATAAATCCTTTATATTTTTATACATTCAGTGATGAAGAATATGTAAATAATATTATGCAAATAAATTATTGTAATAAGGTAAATTGTTCTTTAAAATTCATGACCATAGAGTTTTATTTAGAGGCATTCAACAAATTGGTGCCTTAAAAATAGGAAATAGAGTAAATAAATATGTAATTGAAAACCCTCATAACATATGGATTCTAAAAATTAAACTGACTCTTCATACTCTCATTCTCTTTCTCTTGAACACTCTCTCCCTCTATGGTCTTGAAACCATATTCAACCAAATCTCTCCAAAACAAAATATCTCTTCTCTTGTAATACTCCTCTGAACTATTATTTTTTAACCACTCTAACTCACCCCCCTTTGACACCAATTAAAAAGGGTGATATACTTATTAGAATCTCTTTCCTGTTTTAAAATATTTTCCTCTCCCCTTTTGACAACATTCAAAGTAAAACACATGCACCTTTCACATATCATTTTCATACACCACTCTGACACTAGTTGCAACACCAACAAGCAAGTGCATTGCATTCAATTTCCTACACTCTCCCCTTAGGGGAACAAAATATGTTTAATCTGACTACACCAAATAACAACACTAATATGTACTCCCGCTAAGAGGTATCCTTCAACATTAGTCTACGACCAAGAATGTATCTTGAATGCTCACCTGGACAAAAGTGCCAGCTTATGCATATAGTTGAAAGGAGGGGAAATAAACCCTAACTTCTATCAAAGATACACAAATGTATCTTTTGGAAGAGCCTTTGTAAATATATCTACAACTTGGTCCTTTGTAGGAACATTCTCTAGCTTCACCTCATTCTTTGTAGCTTCATCTCTTAGAAAGTGGTATTGAATAGAGATGTTTTTTTTTCTTGAATGGATTACCGAGTTCTTTGAGATATTGTTAAAAATTATATTATCATGTAACATAGAAATAGTTTCATCATATGATACTTTGAAATCTTCAATTTTTTCTTCATCCATAAAACCTATGTGAAACATGATGTTGCTACAATATATTCTTCTTTTGCAATAGATAATGACACTAAATATTGCTTCTTACTCAGCCAAGAAACCAATCTACTTCCAAGAAAGAAAGCACCACCACTTTTAATTATTTTTTAATTTATACAACCTACCCAATCTATATCTATTTATGCACTTGAGGAGAAATTAGTATCCCTAGGATACCACAAACCAAAGTCCTAAGCTCCCTTCAAGTATCTAAATATCCTCTTCACTGCTACAATTGAGATTCTTTGGGATCTTCTTGATATCTTTCCACAAGACAAATTGAATTCATGATATCTAGTCTAGTAATAGTTAGGTATAAAATTCCTCCAATCATTGATCTCAATTTTCTCTGATCATCTTTAGGTGATTCATCATTCTTTCTCAACTTGCAACTAGTAACCATGGGAGTACACACTGGTTTATAATCCTCTATTCCAAACTTCTTCAACATTTCCTCTAAAAAAATATTGCACATACCTTCATTTCCTCCAAAGATAATGTCATCCACATCAATCAAGATTTGTTCTCCTTCAACCTTGAAGTAAATACTGCTATCTACAATACCTTTCTTGAATCCTTGCTACAACAAATACTTATATGACCTTCCATATGAAGCTCTAGGAGCTTGTTTTATTCCATAAAATTCCTCTAACCTGTAGACCATATTAACATCATCTAATAATTGAAATCCTTTTATTTTTTAATGTATACCTCTTCTTCCAACTCACCATTCAATAACATAAAATTGAAATCCATTTGATATACTTTAAAGTCTTTATGTGTTGCAAAGGCCAAAAACATTTGAATAGCTTCCATACTTTCCATCAGAGAAAATGTCTCCTCAAAATCTATTCCCTCTACTTGTGAGTATCCCTTACACACAAATCTAGCTTTTTTTCTAACAAATTTTTTGTCCTCATTCAGTTTGTTCCTAAAAACTCATTTAGTTCCTATCACATTCTTATTTTTTGGTCTTGGGACCAATTCCAAAGTCAAATTATTCTCAATCTATTCAAATTATTCTTTCATATCCTTGATCCAATTCTCATCTTTGTGTACCTCAATCACTAATCTCAGTTCCACTTAAGGAAGAAAAAACAATTCTACATGTTCTTCTATCATGGCTACTTTTCTCCTTATCAACAAACCTTTTCTCTTATCTCTAATGATATAATCTTTAGAATGGTTCTTTTACACATACTTGGAAGTCTTAAGGATCTTTTTTGGATCTTCTTCCTCTTCAACTTTCATCTCTTTTTCTTCTTCATCATTTCCTTCTTCACTACAAGGGGATTCACCGTATTCATAACATTCTATCAGTACTAAAATATTTAGCCATTCTTCACCCACCTTAACACTATCACTTTCAATAATATTCTTCAACCTTTTATTATATCACTTGTAATATTTTCTTCTTGTGGAGTATCGAAAGAATATTCCTTTATTATATCTTACATCAAACTTTCCTAAGTTTTATTCATCTCTTTTGATATAAAATTTGCTTCCAAAATATTTGAAATAATTTATAGTAGGAGGTTTACCATACCATAACTTATAGGGATTCTTGGAATTGTTCACTCTTTCTTGACCTATATTAAGAATGTAGACTATAGTATGAATTTCTTCTCTCCAATAAAAATCTGGTAGATTTACTTCCTTCAACATTTTCCTTGTTACTTTTTGAACTATTCTATTCTTCCTCTCCACAACTCCATTCTACCGAGGATTCCTAAGAGTTGACGATTGCCTCTTTATTCCATGATCTTCAAAAAAATGTTAAAATCATTGGAATTAAACTCACCACTTCTTTCAAACCTTAAGTACTAGATTTTTACATCCATTCAATTCTCAACCATAGACTTAAATTCTTTGAACTTATCTAGAGCTTCTGATTTTTCTTTACGAAATATTAACCAAGTCATTCTATAATAATCATCAATCAATAGAATTAAATACTTCTCAGCATATGAGCTTCTTATTCTGGGAGTTCCACATATATTCCTTTATCTTGAACCACTTTTTTTTTTTCTTTCCAACATGATATTTCTTTTAGATTGTGTTGATAGGCTTTGTAATACTTGGCATATCTCTCAAAAAATCAATAGAATTTATCTTCACAATGCTATAAAAATTTATCTACCCCATCCTTATATGTCATAGCCAACTTTCATTGATTTTAGACATAAAGCCTTTAGCACCACTACCTTTGAGTAGATAAACATTACCTTATGTCCTTATTCTAGTAGAAACTAGAGTATCAGATCTTCCTTTTCTAATTTCACAACAACCATCCTAAAACATAGGATTATATCCTTTGCTAGACATTTGTCCTACAGTTAGAGGATTATGCTAGAGACCCTTGACATAAAGAACATCATTTTTATTATGCTTGCCATCAAAACTAATTGAACCTTTCCAACAAATCTTAGAAAATGTATCATCACTAAACTTAACAAGACCACTATCATACTTTTCAAGCTTAAAAACCTTACTCTTATCACCTGCCATATGATTGGAGCACCCACTATCAATTATCCAATAATTTCTCTATTCTCTTGCATGAAAAGTAGTCACCATCGTTCCTTCTATTTTATGAGATTTTATGAAAGCACTTTCCTTCACACATACTTCAGGATTAGCATAATTAGTTCAAAATTTTAAAGCCATGAACAAGCATTCATCACTGTCCTCATTAGGATAGTCAGATTCTTAATCATCAAATATTCCATTGTCTATTTCAACATAATAATTGGTTTCAACAAATTTTCCTTTGTGATCCTTAGGTTTATCATTTGAAACTTTGATTGGACATTTAGAAGCATAATGACCTATCTTTCCATAATTCAAACATTTAAAGGGCAACTTACCTCTATATTTTCCAGTGCCCTTTTTCAATCTCATAAAATTTTCTTCTACCACATATATCTTTAGTTGAGTTACTTAAAACATTAAAACCCTAAATATATTTTCTAACCCTTATCAACCATTAAAACCTTATTATACATTAGAAGAATGTAAAAATATAAAATAGAAATGCAAACACATACACACATAAGAATATTATATTTATATGTAAACCCCAAAAAGGGAACACCATGAGAAGGATTAGCTCACATATATATGAATTGCAACATTGAATACAATTAGGCTCACTTCCAAGGGATCACTTCCCATAAAAAGAAGAAAGGATCACTACCAAGAAGAAAGAAGATAGAAGAAAAACCATTAAAAAGAGGTTCATTATCTCAAGGAAATAGGAAAATTTCACCACTGAAACCTTATGCCATCAGCAACCTTTGGCTCACTGAATGCAACAACTTCAAGCACACTAAAAATGTAGACCCTTATGCTCACTACTCTGAAGTCATAGGAAATAATCTCACACTCAAATCACCACACTTAATCAAATTCACATCATTTACACACCTTATATAGACCCACACACATCTTCAATATTTTATCTTACTTATACACCATCTATGACCTAAAAAATCTCAATTAGGTTAGCCTTAATGAAAGTATACACCTCAAATGTGCAACACCAAATAGGTCAGTACCAAAAACCTTTGATAATTTGGACTTGATATCACCTTGATGTAGTGTTGTGAGATGTTTTACACATCCACATTAGGTCTTGTTCCCTTTTTAAGCTAAATTGACTTAACTCTACCTTAATTTGATGTTGTTAAATGTGTTTATTTACATATTCACATTCAACTCAGGAGGCTTGTAAATCAAAGGAACCTAATCTAGTGTTGTAATGTTTTTTACACATTCAGATGGGATTTATGGCCCTTCTAAACTAAATAGACCCAAATTTTCCTTAACTTAGTATTGTAAAGTGTATTTATTTTCACTTTCACAATGGATTTTAGGCCTTCTTACATTTATAACCTTTATATAATCATTAATATGCCCTTATGACCCCATATTATGCATCCCAAGGCATATTTCAATAAAAAACCCAACAATACCAACATATAAGCTTAATTTCTTCACTCCCCAACACTTTTGCTAGCAAAATAGCCCACGTGGGACCCATTCACCACTTTGGGAAAATGAGCCCCATTTGAGCTATTTTCAAGGTTTGAGTGGGAAAAACTAGGTTTTAAGTTCAAATTTCTTCTATGTCAACCTTGGGGATCTAATAAATGGTCATTTTAGTGCATTTCCTATATAAACAAGCTTTCATATCATTATTTCACCTAATGAACACAAGAATACATGATATCAAGTCAAGAAAGAAAGGGTTATGCATTTCAAGTATTTACAAGGTCATCAAGATAGCTTTGAAGATCATTTCTAAGGTATTCAAGGGAAAGATTCTTCATCAATTGTTGCATCAATTCAAGATCTATCATCATGTCAAATATTATCAAGCATCAAGGATGTTATTGAGCTATTGTTGTGATGTATCATTGAAGATCCAAGATCAAGCATTGGTATACACCTATTGTCAATATCAAGATCTACATCCTTTATAGCCATCTAATGTTGAGTTACAGATTTGTAACTAATCACTTACAAAATATCATTCAAGGTATCATTTTTCATGTTTCGTATCTTATGTTTCATGTTTCATGTCATTGTTTCATTGTTTCATCATTTGGTTTAATTACCTAAAAGTGGTTTGATCAAGGAAGACCCCCATTCCCTAATAATCAACACATTTTGTATCTCTCTCTCTCTCTCTCTCCTCCTCTCTCTCTCTCTCTTTGTGTGATTGTAGATCTAGGTACTTTAAAGACTTGAAGGATCATTGAAAATTAGGTTACAATATTCTTGGAGTTTTCTCCCTATTGGCAAGGTTATCTTCACAAAAAGGTCATATACAACCCCGAAATCAGATCTTTAGATCCAAAAACTTGGAGAGGCAAAAAGATAAGACAAAAAGGACCAAATTCAGACCTTGAAGTTCCAAATTTTTTGAAGTGGACTCATTTTCCACAAGTGGTGAATGAGTCCCACTATAGGTGTTTTTTAGATATCTTTACATAATCAAATACCCTTTTCCTCAAAACCTTCTCTTGTGCAAAAATTTAAAACTAGGACTGATTTTCCAAGAATGGCGAATGAATCCTAGAAGGCCAAAATTTCAAGATTTGTAGAATTTCCAATTTTCATTCAAGTCTCTACAAGTTTCTAGGTGCACACATTCTAGTTTTCAACTTTTTGTTTTGTTTTACACACTTTTCTAGGTCATTTTATATGTCATTATATCAAACTAGGTTTTAGTGTTGCATGTAACATTGCATTAGTCTTTCCAAGTTCTTACTTGGTAGTGAACCCCTTATTAGTCATTATTCAAACCCTAGGACAAGCTCTTGGCAGATCTCTTACCTTCATTACACTCTTGGGTTGAGATCTCTAGGGAATTGTTGAATGTTAGTTGGAGAAAAGTGATGCTCTATGTCCAAAACCCTAAAACATTCATTTTTCAACTAAACAATAACTTGCAAGGTGCCTTGTGGGAGATATCCACTCTAATATAAGTGTTACCTATGGGTATTGTATGCATCGGGTAATTTTAGATTCTTATCTTCCTTGGTCTTTAATTTCTCATTTTCCACCCAATTCTAATTCTTTTCCTTCATCTTAGTCTTAGTCGCAGGAACCTCAAAGTTCCTAACCTTTGTCACATGTTCTTTAAGTTTTGAAACCTAGGTCATTGGCGCCCTATGTCCTTAAACCTTGTCATCAGTTTTGTGTTTTTCCTAACCTTCTGATGGTCTGACCTTTCCTCTTTTGTAGCATCAAGTATGTTGGTTCATTGTGCACTTGGTGAGTTTGAGGTTTTCATAACTTCGTAACTCCTGACTTTGGGTTATAAAGTTTCATTTTTCTATGACAAGGAGATGTTTTGTTCATCCCACATGTTCCAAGGAGCTACCTATGCATTTAATGAGTTGTACAATGCAACTTGGAGATATCTTATCAAATATTTTTGCAAAGAACACTAATCTTAAGGTTTTCTTTATAGAGGATTTAAGTAAGGTGTCACATTAATTCAACACCAAATGCATGTCTTGTCATCCTCATATAATTTAGGGTGGTGGAGATTTATTTGGTTGAGTTTCAGTTGTACCTCTATATTATACAATTATTTCTTCAAGAAATTGAGTGTTCCTTTATGTATTGTGAGCTCATGTAGTCTGAAATTGGAAATCATTAGCTCGATGTAAGGGACACAAAGCTAGGATCCTTCAAGCTAGAAGAATTCTAGGTGCATTTGGAAAGTAACAAAAGATCTACCATTGACACAAAACTGTTAGAAAGCAGATTAGCTCACACCCGAGGTTCTCTAGAAGCCATGTTGAGTATGGACCTGGTAGGTTCATGAGTGAGTAGGTATATTCTAGAAATGAAGGAAATCAAAGCTGTGGATAGGATTGTCATTGCCAGAATTTCTCCTAGAGTCATTTCACAAGTGCTAAAGATTCCTGAGAGATAGCCTGTAAAAGATATGTCTGTTGTGGAAGCTAATGATTTTTTCAAAGCTAATGAGGATTGGTGCAAGAATTATATGGCCAAAAGGTGGTTGAAGTTAGAGAAAAGAGTTAAGTGATAGTTACCTACCAAAAAAAGAATACATTTCAAAGGAGAAATTGCAGATGCCATTGCTCTACTACATCGCATTGTTGGAAATGCACAAATTGAATCTTTTAAAGATTGGATGTGTCAATTTATTTTGGTTATCTATGATGAGAATTTTTTTCATTTGAGTGAACAATTAGCCAATTTCCAAAAAATTTCCACCTTTCATCTGTGTTCTTTCTTAATATACATTATAGCTAGTCAAAGATCCTTTTGGCTGGGATTAAAGTTGTAGGTATCTCCACCTTCTGGCATGCCTATATACAAGTGTTATCTTCAATTCACCAAGTAGGTTGGAATGGGAGATTTTTTCCTTGTCAATGATGCATTTTTTATGGAAGTTATGAAGAAATTGGATGGAAATCCTGAAATATTTCTTTCTCTTGAGTCAATGTTGTTGAAAATAGATAGCATCAGTCAAATAAATGATGATTGTAGATTATGCATTATCATCATTTGTATCAAACTCTCGAAATCATAAGTAGAGATTTTTGATCTGCATTGAAAGATATAAATAAATAATATCATACTTTACCATTTCTAGTTTATTTATATATTTCAGATCAAAAAATGATTGATGATTAAGAAGACTAACACCAATTGGAAGCGTACTGTTAGTTAGAGATAGAATATTAAATAAAGGGACATGTCTGCTCATGGGACGTGTCTCCCAAATTGATACTTATATCAACTCTTTCTTCATTTGGGAAACATCAAAATAAATATATGTTTACCTGTAAGGATCGACATTCATATGCGGGACATCACACTTAAGAATTTAAAGATCTTTCCCTAATAAATCTAACAGATCGATTCTAGCATTTAACATGGTATCAGAGTGGGTTTCTGTGTGAATATACGATTAGATTTATGGATTTCATTTTATGTGATCAATTCTCTTATTCTGACTGGTGGTCATGATCATGGTGGATTTCATTGCGCATCAGTTAGGATTGAGTCACTGGCGATGGTTGTATATCACTCAGAATATATTGCATTTAGTCGTGCTTATCAACTTCTATTGATATAGGTTTTCTTTCCAGAAATCTAGTGTCATCATATTTGAAATGAACTTTGTCTCCTGCCATGATCATCAGATTATTCCTGGCAAAGCATTTCTCAAGGTCATGTGAGGAGGGATGGGATCACCAATGTAGTTCATGACCAAATCATGAGTCAATCCAAGTAGTGCAAAAGTCGCGATTCTTTTCCAGAGTTCGACACATCGACTCCCTGAATTCACTCATCCCATGAAGTCAAAAAATTTCATTAGTCTGAATTCTGACTCACTAGGCGCTAGAAGGACATTCACACCTGTCTATTAGTTGCCTGGATCAAACTTCTTGGGTATTTTCCTCCTCTTACCGCTATGTATCATTCTCAAAAATTATTGTCGAAAGATTGTCATCCATATTGAGTAATCTACAATATCTGATGAGAAACAATGCCAGAGAAGAAAATCGTACTTTCCAAATTATTTTTGAAGAGTCAAAAATTTTGAGGAAGTCATCAAAAGCAGTCAAGAGCTTCTTATAGATACTATGGCTAATAGATTTTTGATCTGGCAACATCTTATTCGAGCAGGCTTGAAGAGTATGGATTTATCAAGGTGAGAAGACGTCTTTGGAAAAGTCCAAAATCATCAATATATGGCCCGATACTATTATCAGCCTGGGCATAGTCTAGAAAAGCTCTTTGGTAGATTTTTGATCTGGCAGCATCTTATTCAAGCAGACTTGAAGAGGATGGATTTATCAAGGTGAGAAGATGTCTTTGGAAAAGTCCAAAATCAATAATATATGGCCCGATAAAATTATCAGCCTAGGCGTAGTCTGGAAGCGTAGCTCTGGAGGAGATTACCTTAGTCACGGTTGGAGACTTCTTTCCTTATCATTGGCATTGAAGATCAAGAAGGCATGATCTATAAATCTTCAACTCCAAGTAAAGTTTGAGTAAAGTGTTGTGGTGTTGGTTATGATCCTGTGCAGGGCTGAATATATGATCTAAAGGAGAAAACATTTAACAGGTGGGAAGAAATTGCATCTGACCAACATAAGGAGATAATCCCATGAATATTTCAACTCCAGTGTTGTGTGATCAATTGCAATTGAAGTCAAAAGTTTGCATTGAGAACAACAGCGATCAAAGCCACTGTAAAGGGCAGAGAGAGTAGATATTGTGATTGTCGATATCGATCCCTCAGTTTCTGCGTACAAGATTCTAACTTCATTAAGATAAGTATTGCATGGTTGAACAATGTTCATGAATTTAAATATAGTTATTAATTCTTGCTTTAACATTCAGAGAGTAAATCATGTATGCTTCTAGTAGTGGTATTTCTCTTCGAAATAGTGGAGTTATATAAACTATTAGTAATGTCTTCTTAATATGCATTAGGATGGACCAAGAGATTGCTTTCAAGATAAAAGAGAATGGCTGAAGACATCTCTTCAAAAAGGAAGTATTAACCTTTAGAGGGAGTTCTATGATTCAGTAAAGGGTTGCAGTGTTGATGCTAAATCCTTGAAGTACCTCTTCAGTAGTTTAGATCATAATTAATCTAGTTAGTCAACCTGGATCTAATATTTGTAGCTCTTCAAACCTATTTATAATGGAGGGAATTGGAATGAGGTTGAAAAGGACAACCCTGAATCTCTACAGAGGTGTGTATTGAAATCAATTTTTTATATCAAGTGTTGCAGGCAATCTTGGACTTTAAAGTCAGGAGGTTGATGCAAGTGCTTGAAGAATCAGAGGGATCTTACTGAACCTAAAGAAGATGATCAAATGAGTACCTCTAGGTGTTGTTTCAGGTTGAGGTATGGAATGATATCCTAGTTTAGTAGGAAGCAATATTTTGTGGCACTAAGTACAACAGAAGCCGAATATATTCCAGGCTCTATGGGAGCAAAGAAGTAGTATGGCTCTGTAAATTGCTTGTGGGATTAATTTATCAAAACCATATAGAGTTTCCCTACCACTATGTGAAAGACATGGTAGAAAGGAATGTTGGAGCATATTAGTATACATGATCAAATAACATACACTCACCAAAACTCTCTCCAGAGTCAAAATTGAACCCTTCAAGAAGAAACTTAGTATGGTTGAACTGTAAGTTATTTTTGATTGAGACACATTATTTATTTTGTACTAATATGTTTTAAATATTTTTAATGTGTAAACTCTTTTTTCATGTGAGTGACTCCATGACTGTATGGGCCCACCGCTTGTGTACATTATTGAAAGGTGATGATCTTTCGATAATGAACACTTTGACATTATAAGGTGAAGACTTTACAATGATTAGTTTCACTATCATGATGGATAACATGTGACCTGATATCTATGGACATGTCATGATAGTATCTCTGGGATATTTTGATAGATGTCATGAGACTCGATATAAATTTGAAGATCATTATGATCCTTATTCATGGTGGATATGCCGTGATTTATTATGGTAGACATCATGTGACTTGATGTTAATGCACATACCATAATGAAGATGTGTTATGAATAATGTCATGTGACTTGACACTTTCAGAAGCATACCATATCTTCTGATATCACGAGTTAGGTGATATCACTTTATACTTGATGGAGTTTATCTTCCCTAGCTAAAAGGTAGTTTTGAATAATGAAGATGTCTTATGAAGAATGTCATGTGACTTGACACTTTTAGAAGCATACCATATCTTCTAATATCACGAGTTAGGTGATATCTCTTTATACTTGTTTGGAGTTTATCTTCCCTAGCTAAGAGGGAGTGTTGAAAATAGATAGCATCGGTCAGATAAATGATGATTACAGATTATGCATTATCATCATTTGTATCGAACTCTCAAAATCATAAGTAGAGATATTTGACCTGCATTGAAAGATATAAATAAATAATATCATACTTTACCATTTCCAATTTATTTATAAATTTTAGATTAAAAGATGATCGATGATTAAGAAGACTAACACTGATTGGAAGCAGACTGTTAGTTAGAGATAGAATATTAAATAAAGGGACACATCCCTTGAGTGGACATGTATCCCAAATTGATACTTATATCAACTCTTTCTTCATTTGGGAAAAATAGAAATCAATATATGTTTATCTGTGAGGATCGACATTCATGTGAGGAACATCACACTTAAGAATTCAAAGATCTTTCCCTAATAAATATGACATATTGATTTTGGCATTTAACAAATGCCCTTAGTATTGAAGTATGGAAGTTTCTATATCCAATTTGAGAAGTTTTCCTACTTGAGGATAGGAGGTTATGAGAAATCCCCATTAAAATTGCCTAGATATCTGAAAGATTTAATGGTGTTCTTGGAGGTTTGTAGACAAATGGCCTTAGTGAATGTAAAGTACATGAATATGAGAAAGTGGGGTTATTCTTTATTGTTGATAACTCCTTCCTTCACATGTAAAAATAATCAGATGGCTAAATATGTTGAAGGAATCCTCAAAGAATATAATCTTCAACATTTGTTCATGAGGGCTAATTTTGATAGCAAGGGTTTCATGAGACAAAATTTATATGGAGGGAGTTCATATCACCATCAATATTCTATTGATGACTTTTGGGAAGATTGTGTTGATGAAAATGAGGTTTTGTAAATAGATTATATGAAGTTAATGCTCAGAAAAATACAAGTTTTTGGTCTTTCTATTAAAATTCCTAAGAGTGCGACTGAAGATTCAATGGTCATTGATCCAGAATATGAAAGACTATCTGATACATCTCATCCCAAAGTTGATTGGAGTAAAAAAAAGTATTGAACATGAATATTCAAGCTGCCCCAATGTTGAAAAGAACTTAGGACTGGTTAGAGGGGAAATGGTGACAAGCTACAGGTTCTACTCAAGAACCAAATTCATTTTAGAGAAATGAATAGAGGTCCACTCAAAATTTTGTAGTGAGCACATCATCAGAGAGATTGGCTACTAGGTCTTCAAGAAAAAATTCACAATCTAAGGGTGATGGTGAGAATCCTGAAGAGATGGCTAAATTGAAGTCAGTATGTGAACAGGATAGCATATCTATCCCAACTCCTAAAAAGAAGACCAATCAAACAAAATCCGTGTCTAAGGATTCTGATGCCATTTTTAAGAAAATTGTTGAAGACAATACCTTCCCTCCTTTATCTTAAGTACCCTCTTCCCTAGAGGAGAATAAACCCATCACTCTTGCTGAGCCTAAGGAAATTGTTCAAGGAATGAAGTATTTCATTTTGGTAGAAGCCTCCCTAGTATGGCTGAAAAAAGCAGTGGAGAAAAAGAGGAAATATACTCCCATGAGAAAAATTGGAGTAGATACAATTGAAAATTTTCTCTAGACTTCCTCAAGGCCAAAGAAAGCTTAGAAAATGTCAAGAATGTTGACTGATCCTACTTCTAGAAATAGAATATTGGAAATTGCAGACCCCATAAAGATTTGAATAATGATGAAATAACTGAGCCTGATTACATAATCACACATGTTGATATGGGACCTCAAACACTTGAGGGTGATGTGTATCATGCTAATTATTCAGTCAATGCCCTAATTAAGTGGGTAAAGGAAGAAATAAAGGAAAAGGTGAATTTGCAATCTTGGGTCCTCCATTTAAAGAATTGTATTTCTTCTTTGGTCCCCCCTTCTATTTATAGTGTAGCCTCAAGCTATTAGAAGGAAGATATTGATGGGTTTATAATGAAATTAATCAAAAATAATCTGAGCTATTCCAAAGCCATCAATGAATGGATAGATGAAATGTCTGAAGAAATCATCCTCTTTATTAGCAAATCTATGTTTTTCTATACTCAAATTGTCAATAAAAGGAAAGAATTGATGACAAAACTATGCCAGATCAAGAAAGATTAGAATAGACTATACATGATCTCACAAGAAATGAAGGAATTGATTTCCATGGATTGAATGAAATTGATCAATGAGAAAATTATGAGTGATCCAAAGGAGTTAGATCCTTCTTGGTCTGACTCATTGAAGTGGAGATTAAGCATTTATTACAACTTGGTAAAGGAGATTTATGAAGTACTAGAAAGGTATCTGGACATGGTGATCGAGATTAAAGGTAATTGTCATGACCTAAAGTAGATATCACTAATTAGTTTGATGGGAAGATTTTGGATTCGAAGGAAATTTGTCTAAAATTCAAAGAAGTATTCAACAAGGAGATAACAGATCCTACTATGACGACCAATGAATCTTTCTCAAAACTCTGTAGATTAAAAGTCTACCTCAATTCTTTTAAAGTTGAAGCAAACAAGAGGTCTAACACTCTGATCAATTCTAAGGCTACTCTAACCAAATGGAGAACTAGACTACAAATCACCGTATCACCAAGAAGTAAAGAAATATTTGTAATTATTACCAGGTACAAAGACTACAAATCTAGAGTGAAGGCACAAGAAGAATTGTTGCAACAAGGAGTAGTTGAGAATCTACAAGATGAAGAGGCTGAGGCTAATAGAAATTATTCTTAGTCATTTTAAGTATTTCATGATACTTTAGTTTAATTTGGATCTTTTAAGTTTAATACTTATCTTTTATTTGGTATAGTTACTTTCAAGAAACTGTTACCAAAGACAATTAGCTATGCTTTATATATGTATTTGGCTGATAAGGATCGAATATTTTGGGAAAACTTTGATTTAATCATTAGAGAAAAAACTTTTTTATTTAATATTTTCTGCTATACTGATATAGAATGCAACGGTAGAATTTATGTGTTTGTAATCTTTGAATTATGGTGTATGAATTTGTTCTACTTATGTTGAATTTTCTGCCAGTGTGTGATCTATTATTGGGTGATATATATACTTTGATTCATTGCATCACTGTGGTATCGTTTATGTATGAATAGATATTCTGTGGTGATATTTGATTTAATTTCTATAGTGGTGTATTTCATTTTTGCTATATAAAGTCAATAAATGCCTTTAAAGCTTTCTAATTAAAAGCACCTTCCTTTATTTGCTTTCTAGTTAAAATCAACCTTAGTAAAAAATTATTCCTTGAATATAAAATGAAGGTATCTACCACCTTTTAAAATAAGCAGAGAATTAGTCTGGAATTTATATCATTACTGATTCAACTATGGTTACATTTGTCACCTTACTGGGCATGAGAATATAGAGTTAGGTGATAAATCTATCAACCAACAATAAGTAAATGTTTTGAACTAGATGTAGGGTAAGTGCACCAAGTTGTGACACAAAAATGTGTTGGTTTTGTTTTTTTACTTGAAATGACCATTTTGTGAGCTCCAAATAGCTCAGATGACTGAGCCTAAGGTTTGGTATTTTAAATTTCAAATCATTTGTCAAGTGCCAAATTTAGTGCTCACCAAATGGAGTGCATCATTTCGGGAGTGTCAAATTTGGCACTAGCCGAATGAAGTTCATCGTTTGGTGAGCACCAAATTCGGTGCTAGCCAAATGAACTACTACATTTTTCTAGCACCAAATTTGGCACTCGCCAAATGTGAAGGATAAATTTTTGTAATGCATTTTTGTGAACTCTTTCTTTTTCTCTTTCTCTTCCAAGGAAACTATATACATGAAATTTTCTTATGGATATTTAATTTCTTATACTTTAAGTTATATTTCATGTATATAGCTTCAGGATGTTTGAGAATGATTTTAGATCTCTTTGAGTTATAATGTCAATTCTATGTTTTTGGAAGATCTTATAATTTTTTAGATAGTCAAATTTTAATAATTAGCATGTCAAATTTTAGTAATCAAGAGGTCAAATTTTAGTAATCATCAAGTTGTATTATCTTTCTCTCACTCTCTACTCTTTGTCTCTCCTCTCCCTCCCCTCCTGTCCCTTATTCCATCTCTCCCATATCTCTCTCACACACACACCCCTCTATCTCCTCCCTACCTATCCTCTCTACTCTCTCTCTCTTCTCTCTCTCGATGTCTCCTTCTATCTCTACTTATATTTATCTCCCATCTTCCTCTCTTTACCTACCACTCCATCCATCACCTTTTATCTAACTGTTGTCTCCCTCCCTACCTCTTTCCCTCTCTACTCTCTATCTCTCCTCTCCCTCCCTCTACATACCTCTCTCACTCTCTCCCTATTTTCCCCCTCTTTCTCTCTCACTCCTCTCTATCTCACAATTATTTCCCTCTCTCTCTCTCTCTCTCACACACACCTCTATCACCCTCCCTAACTCTGCCTCCCTCCTTCCCACATTCCCTCTCTACTTATATCTATCTCTCCTCTCAGTCTCTCTCCCTTTTGTGCCCCCTCCCTATCCCCTCTTTTTCTCTCAATTTTTCCCCTTCTCTATCTCATCATTCTCTCCCCCTCTCTCTCTTTATCTCTCCCTCTCATACATACACACACACCTCTATCTCCCCTACCTCTTCGTCCCTCCCTCCCTCCCCTCTCTACTTTGTATCTCTCCCCTCTCCCTCTATACACCTACCTCTCTCTCTCTCCATCCTTGTCTATCTCAACTATGTTTCCCTCCCTACCTATTTCCTTCTCTACTCCCTATATATCCTATCCCTCCCCTCTACTCCATCTCTATATATATCTCCCCTATCAATTCTTTTTCTTCATTTCTCCCTCTCTATTCATGGCTATATTCTCCTCTCCTCACTTTAGAACTCCTCCTCTTATCCCACCTATTCCTCTCCCACTTTCCCTCCTTCCCTTTCTACCTCTCCCTCCCTCTAAGATACCTATCTCTCTCTCTCATTCTCTCCTTACCTCTCTACTTCAATCTATCTCACCACTCTCTCTCTATCTCACTCTCCCTCCCTCTATCTCTCCCTCCTCTCTCCTTCCCTCTCTCCTTCCCTCTCTCTACCTATCTCTCCCTCCTATACCTCCCTCTCTCCTTATCTATCTCTCTACCTACCTATCTCATCAATCCCTACCACTATCTCTTTACCTCTCTCTCCTCTTTCCCTCTTACTCTCTCCTTCAATTTCTACTCTCTATCTCTCTCACCCTATTCTATCTCTACTCTCTTTCTCTCTCTCCCCCTTCCTCTCTCCCCTATTTTTCTCTCTTTCTCTATCTCTCTCACCTTTATCTCCTCCCTACCTCTCCCTCCCTCCCTCCCCTCTCTACTTATCTCTATCTCTCCTCTCTAATTATCTTTATCTCCCACCATCACTATGTATCTCATCTACATCTCCATCCCTACCTCTTTCCCTCTCTACTCTCTATCTCTCCTCTCCATCCCTCTACCTAACTATCTATCTAAATCTCTCTCCCTCTCTTCCTCCTCTTTCTCTCTCACTCTCTCCTCTCTATCTCACAATTCTCTCTCCCTCCCTCTATATCTCACCACACATTATCTCTTTCTCTCTCACACACACACCTCTATCTCCCTCCCTCCACTTATTTTTGTCTCTCCTCTTAGTCTATCTCCCTTTTGTACCTCACTCTCTCCCTCCCCCATATTTCTCTCTCAATCACTCCTTTTATTTATCTCACCATTCTCTCTCTCACACCTCTATCTCCCTTCATACATCTTCCTTCCTTCCTCCCTCTCTCTACTCTCTATATCTCCTCTCTATACTTACCTCTCCCTTCATAAATCTCTATCTAACCATCTCTATCTAACCTATGTCTCTCTCCCTACCTATTTCCCTCTCTACTCTCTATCTTTCCTCTCC